>CM067474.1:10334626-10369997 GCA_034552555.1 Semaprochilodus insignis | reverse complement strand
TTTATGCTGTAGTGTCTTCAGTTTGGGGAATGAATCAGTTGAAAACTGAACCAGTTTTGTGTGGGGGATTTTTGTTATTCTTCTGCTGGTCAAGTCTTCAGCTGTGCAACCATGCTGAGACTGTATTGTTCTGTATTCAAAGGGCGACAGTCCTGAGGACCGCAGACATGCCACTCTCTGATTAGGCATGCAGAATGTTTCTTGGCATTGTCATGTCGAATTAATTTTGGGTGTCCCTGAAAAAGACATCATGTAGAAGGCAATTTCCAGCAAGTTAAGTTTTATTATTACAGTCTGAAATAGTGTTCAGTGGATGCTGTAACAAACTGTGTTTATTGACAAAAGCTGACAGTAGATCATATTGTGCTTTTTCATACATTGCAGTATGAGTTGAAGGTAATGGGCTTTTGGTTGTGGTTTCAGCCTTAACTGTTATGCACTTATGGATTTTATGATTTCTCTGGATTCCTTGTGTCTTTTAATATTATGCACTGTAGAGGGTAAAATACCTAAAACCTTGCAATCACTCATTGCAAAAAAAATATTTTTACATTGTTAAATTTCTTTACTGAAGCATTTTTGTTTTGGCAAAGTGACACGTCTTGACTCATCCTTAGTCGTAAAGCGGTAGACTTTTTCTGGATGCTCTTTTTATAAACAGGCATGATAGCATCACCTGTTTTAAGATGTTCCTGGATTTAATTGCCCCTGTCCCTGATGTTTCTGTAATGTGCTGCAGAGGTCAATTTATGGCTACCTTTTGATGTTTGGTTAATTTCTTATGAGTGTTATAGAAACAGACTAGCAACACCTTAGCAGTCTCATGGGGTAACATTGACAGAGGCCTAGCAACACCTTAACGCCCACCCTTGGGGTACAATATAACAACAGCTTTCTCAAGACAAAGTCAAAGAAAACTAGAGGGGTAAGTTGGTCTGTTTCTGTGGTATTCCAGTTGGTGGTTGCTATGGTGTTGCTATGGTGTTGCTAGGCCATCACTAATATAACATTACCTCAGTGCATTAAAAGTAGAACCTGAACAGACTGTTCATGCCCGCCATGGCAGTGATTAGTGATGAGTGATTGGCTTTGATGATCAGGCTGAGTTTTTTTAAGTTGGTAGTGTTCCCTGACTTTGGGGAGCTTAGCTGTCTGTTGTAACTGGCTAGTTAGTGTTGGTGTGGAGTGGACGCTGCTTCATATAGAACTTAAACTCAAGTTAAAAGACGTGAGTGAGGCTGAAACTGGTTTCTTATTTGTCAGTTTGTTATTCAAATGATCCCGTTCCACTGTAAATGGTGGCTCATTTTTGTGCTTGTATTACATCATATAGTGCCTGTTCCTGCTGCACCATTTAAGGTGGAACGTGAATTTTGAGATTTTCTAATAATTAATGACGTCTCAAGCCACAAAATCACATGATTTGCCTGGTGTACAGTGTGTAAACATAGGTGAACTGTGCTGTTACTCTTACGCCCAGCGTGTGACCCACAACCATACGCGCCCAAATGAGGTTTAAGTTGGCTTCTTATTTGAATTTATAATTCCACCTTAAACGGTGCCAGAATGTCACACCACTTAAGGAGGAACAAGAAGTTCAAATAAGAACCAAACTTCAGTTTTGTGAAGGTGGCCGTTGTTGTAGAGATTTTAGCCCTGATATCAGCTGCTGACTGGCAGCGGTGGTGTATGCACTTCATTTACAAACAAAGATTTTATTATTTTTATTTATTTTGTGTTATTATATTATTTATTTTATACTTTTGTGTGTGTGTGTGTGTGTGTGTGTGTGTGTGTGTGTGCAGCTTTACCAGTAGAGCCCCCAAACACCTGTAGCCACAGGGCCCATGGGCAGCTTAAAGCACCTCTGGTGATAGCCTGCTCATAGCCTCCTTTGGGCCAGGAGCAGTCGGAACCAGTTTCACTATCTGTTTGAAGTGTGCAGCCACTGTTGACAGTGTGAAATGGAAACTCTGATTTCGCTGTGGACATGAAGGGTTATCATGAAGGGGTTGTCATGTTTAGGTTCATGCATTCACACGAGGAAAACTGTTACTGAGATATTGAAAATAAAAACACTATACATTCTGATGAAGCTTATTCTGTCCACTCATAGTTGTAACAGAACGCACTGCTTTTTAAATGAAATGAGGTGAAAATGTGAGAAATGTTAACTGACCCCTCCGGAACGAATGTGATTAATTGACGTTAACTACACAGAATGTTGTGATTAATTGCAATTAATTATTTTACTCACTGAAACCCCTTTAATAATGCAAAGTAGTGAGTAACTCTCTCTCCCACCAATAGGTCGTAACCTTGGCCGTGTACACATTCTTCTCCGCCTGCATCATAGGCAGACAATTTCTTGACCCTGCGCAAGGCTATCAGGGTCATGACCTTGACCTGTATGTACCAGTCTTCACTCTCCTCCAGTTCTTCTTCTATTCTGGGTGGCTAAAGGTCAGATAAACGCATCACATCAGCTCTCTCATTTTTCTTGCTCATTTTGTCGAGTGTGATATTTATAATGTTTGAATAGAAATGTGGATGGTAAGGAAGAAGTTTGCGGCCAAATTATTAAGTTACATAGGGCAAACTAAATATTACATGTTTATACAAACAGGCCAATCATCAGTGTATGAAGTTTTATTACAGATATTTGTCAGAATGCTTCAGGCATGATTTGCTTGTAATTACAGTTAGATTTTGTTTGCCATGAAGGGGCTTTATACTCATAACCACATGCCCACAAACCAAATTAGATCACACATTTCCTGCACATCCTGGCGAGCTCCAGTATAATTACTGCAGATGAGGAGAAAGCACCCAGACATCATTACGGCTGTCACAGAGAGAGATAGAAGCATGACTCAAAGACTCACAGATCAATAATATGCACCACATGTGAACACATTTATAAAAATGTATGTAGAAAGAATTTATATAAAATCACTGCTACATTAGATACGTACAGACTGCCTTTGCCTTCTTGGTCATACAAATACGTTTACTTGAATTATGTTTCTGTTCCTGCAGGTGGCTGAACAGCTCATAAACCCATTTGGAGAAGATGATGATGACTTTGAGGCCAACTGGTGCATTGATAGAAACCTGCAGGTTCGTCTTGAAATATATATATATATACTGGAAATAAATAAGAGCCCACTCCAGCTTCTTCTTAAATCAGCATCTCCACATGTACAGCAGGTTCTTAGTGAGGAACAGAAGGTTGGGTTCTAGCTTTACTGGCAGATACAGTGAGCGTCTGGTTCATAAGAACAAGGTCAAGCAGCAAACACACAGGACAACACAGCTACAGACTGGCAGAGGGCCAAAACCACTCTCTACTGACCGTGATGAGCGCCACCTCATTCCAATGTCCCTTAACCACCGTAAGATGACCTCAAGTGACCTACAGAGAGACTGGCGAGCGGTGGCTGGGGTGAAATGCACAGCGAGCATGGTTCTAAAAACAGGCTTCTGGAGGGTCATTAGTGATTTTCTAAATAAACAGATCTAAATACAATATTTGATCTGGAATTTGGGACACGCGTTTCCAGTAGGGTATAGAATCAAACAGACCTGCTCATTTTGGTCCAACACAAACCCAGAAACAGAGCCATTTTAATTCAATGGAATGTCAGTCCAGTGTGACATGAATTAAGACATTTGGGAACATTTTTAAAAGTTCATTGTGAGAAAACCCCTTTCTGTACTGTACTGTTTGCCTGCTTGCTTGAGGTGTGGTCCTAGCACTGGTCATGGACTGTTCTGGACATCCATCTACCTGCAGGTTTCATCGCTGGAGATAGATTTTGCAGGAAAGCAGATTTCCAGCAGCAGAGTTGGTGACCACCAACTTCTAGATAGACTTTCGTGTACATATTTATTCCCTCATTGTAATAAGTGAGATATATTTATATATAGTGTACTGGACTTTTTATAGTTACTATCTATCTATCTATCTGTCTATCTATCTGTCTATCTATCTATCACTCACTTATATAGTAATATGAGGCTAATGTATCTCTGAATTCGTTATTGTATCTAGAGTCTCAGGGCACCTAAGGTCTTTGGCGTAATCGTTTGTACCTGAACAGGATGACTGACTTTGGCTGCGTCACTGCAGGTGTCTCTCATGGCAGTGGATGAGATGCATATGAATATTCCTCACTTGACAAAAGATATGTATTGGAATGACCCTGATGTGAGGCCACCATACACACTTGCTGCTGCGGATTACTGCATACCATCTTTCCTGGGGTCTACTACTGACATGGGGTAAGTCCCCGCGCAAACCCAGAGGGAAAGCTCTAAAGAGGTGCTTCTTAAACCAGTCCTTGCTTGAGGCCTGATACATGACCCATTATGTCAATTGGAACCTGCATTTAAGCACACCTGTACCAGGTATTGGCGTTCTCAAAGAATTTGTTAGGGCATTTCGTAGTTTGGGTAGAGTTCATGTCTGGAATGGATGCTGGGCGTTGAGCACTTGTTACCCATTGCTCTAAACATATTCAGCCCCCATCCATCGATCAGCTGCGTATCTGTGTTCTGCTCGAACTGATCGGTGCTGTTTGAAATAGCGTATCTGTATTTTGTGAATTAAAGATTGCTGCATGGACGTGTAGACCTTTTTTCTTGACTACAGGACTAAAACTCAAGATGGCCTCCAGATGCATGTGTATGACAGTCTAGCAGCGTTTTTATATCTGTAACCTGATAGGACAGTTAATGGTACATCACTTAACCCGGTACAGTGAGAATCAGAGGACAGCAGACTTAGCAAAGACCACTGCTGTTACATTAACATGTTTGTGGTAGGCAGACAACAACAAACCGGATATCCCAAACAACACAGAACGTTAACACAGAAATATTTTTCTTCTATAAATAAAAAAAAATAATAATTCTGGTATGTGCAAAAGTTTGGATACTAAGTCACTTAACACATGCAAGTCCATACTTACAAGTCCTTATTGACTTTGTCACTATTTATTTTCTTAATACTTTTAGACCCAGACATTGTGTCGTTGTGCTGATGCTCCATATTTTAATTAATACGTTTATTTCTGTATTTATTTGATGTTAAAATTTTATGATGATGGCACTGTGAAAATGCTGTATGCTATTTTTTAACCATGTATTGAAGCATCGCACCACATAGTGAAAAATAGCAGACAACTAAGAGACATACATAGTTTGTGAACCTTAAAACTTGATTCCTAATTGTTTCTTTTAGACTCTCTGAAATACTGCAGAATGAAGAAATCGATATCCAGGATCCCAGGCGCCAGGGGTCAGTTCTGGGCCGCATGCGTCGCTTGCTCAGCGTCCAGGAGCCACCAAATCTGCACTTCCGACCATCTTTCAAGCGTCACAGTAGTGATATCTCCAGCTTCTTCCCCTTTGTCCCTGAACACCGTGTGCACACTGAACCAGAGGAGAGCATGGCAGGCCAGCACAGGTCATATTTCAGTCCTCATCAGCACCATGTACTGGAAACCCTCAGCACCCTCAGGGAGGTGAACAGCGCCCCTTCTTCTCCCGAAACCCCCGTGCGTTCTCTTTCGCACAACAGCGTACCTAAGATAGTGATTAGTGAAAGTGAATCCCATCTCGGTAACCACAGTGCTGACGAGGTGGTGACTGCAGGTTCTCTACCATCTGAGAAGTCTTCATCAGAACAGGATCAGACCCCGAAGACTGAGGCTTACCTAAAGGATCTTTCTGGTGAGGAACTGAACCGAGCGGACAGCCCTGTAGAAACAGAGCCCAGGAAGTTTCGCCGCAGATCGCTGGTTGAAATGGCAAAAAAGAAGCAGCTGTCATTTCAGCTGTCACAACAGAACTCCAGGAGCTCCATGAGGAATCTGCCTAGCCCCACAGCTTTACTGAGAACCAAAGCCCCCATCATGGCTCCACAGTCTCCAGCCAGAAGCCCCCAGCAGGAAATGCCACAAACCACTGACAACGTAGAAGCAAGCAGCCAGGAGAAGGAACAGGACACAAACCATCACAGCTGAAAACAGTTTTAACCAGAAAGGCATAGACGTAGGTCCCTGGTTGTCCTCTTGGGCAAGCAGCATAGACATGAGCATAGTTAGACAGCAAATTTAAAGAAAACGGATTAGTATAATACATAACATGGTTGCTCAGTTCTATAACGTTCTCCTCTAATTTATGTTCTTTCCTAGTCATGTTGTTTTAGAATGTTCTCCCTTGACTGAGACAGTTTGAGAATGTTTATCCTCCATTAACACTGTTACTGAACATCCTCCTCCATTCATAATGGTTCTATTGGCTTAAAGGTTTTTGTTGAACTGCACAAATTCTAAATAAAAAGTTGGTCAGTGAAAACACAGCTGTAGTTTTGTCAGTTAAATAAAGGTTCAAGAGAATTAGCAAATCAAAGCTTCTTGCTTTATTGTATTTTACAAAATGTCCCAACTTTTCCAGAAAACGTAGTGTGTTATTTAACAGCCATTTTTTAGATGTTATAGCTTGAACATTGTAGAAGTCAAATATAGGGCACAATATTTTGGTTACAGAAAACATGAAAATTCATTTGTATTATAGGGAGCTTGAACATGCTTCCCAGTGTCTTGTAAAACTGGAGCCGTACGCTATTTCATTATTTAAACTTTGTGCAGTGTTTAAATGCTGAGTCTGGTAGTGAATGCTTAGTGAGTTCACAGCTGAAGGTGTTGCTGTATTCAGTGTCTGCATGTTTGTTTAAGGGAGCTTATTTGTTTATGTTCATGAAAAGTAATGAGGGTACGAACTCCGGGTTACGTGTGTGGACAGCTACAATGTCAGTACAGTTGTCTGCGTGGTGTGACTATGTATCCTATCATGTGTGTTTTACCAAAGGTACAGTATTTGGCTGTCCGTGTATTTGTTATGATGAAAGATGTCCTTGCTCTGAAAGTGTGACTAAATCACTAGGATAAGTCGTACTACAGAAGTAACAGGGGCGGTCATGTCTGTGTTTGGCATTCTGTTACCCTGTTTAAAGCAGCCAGGTTATATATATATGATCTCGCCATCTCATTCGGGAACTCCTTGATCACCCCGACTGAAGAGGCAAGAAGCCTTGGTGTGATTCCGGATGGCCAGTTATCGTTCTCGGCTCATATAGTGAACCTGACTCGGTCATGTAGATTCCTCCTCTACAACATCCGGAGGATTCGACCCTTCCTCTCTCAGGAGGCCACCCAGCTGCTGGTCCAGTCTCTGGTCATTTCAAGGCTAGACTACTGCAACTCGCTCCTGGCTGGTCTTCCTCTACGGGCCATCAGACTCTTGCAACTGATCCAGAACGCAGCAGCTCGACTCGTCTTCAGTCTTCCCAAGTTCACCCACGTGACTCCACTGCTGCGCTCCCTTCACTGGCTTCCTGTAGCTGCCTGGATCAGACTCAAAACTCTGACGCCTACAAAGCCAAGAACGGACCAGACCCTCCCTACCTTATGGCAATGGTGAAGAGTCGATCTGTACCTCGAGCCCTTCGAGCCTCAACTACAGCTCGACTCGACCCGCCATCCCTGAAGACGCATGGAAGACAAGCGTCCAGACTCTTCTCTGTCCTGGAGCCCAGATGGTGGAATGAACTCCCACTGGCTGTCCGAACAGCTGAGTCTCTCGCGGTCTTCCATATATATATATCTACAGAAGTAAACCCAATGGACGAGATTTAAAGTCTTCTAAAGCAGATGTTACCGATCTAGTCCTTCAGAGACCTATTCTAAAGTTGTTGTGGGTAAAATTGTGAAACACATTAAGATAGACTGAAAAATTTACATTGAAATTCTTGTTTGGCAGCGCTTTGGTTCAGTCTTACATACGCCATACACGATTTTCAACTTTATATAAGACATGAGTCCTTGTGCTAGTGACAAAGCCCCACTGGTCACAGCCGTTCTTAGTAAAGCCAATGCACGGTCCAACACACTTACTGAGGCATGGTGGCAGGATCCTAATATGTGGGCACAAAATAATTACATTTTCTAGTCCTCATTAAGTTATTATTAGTGAATTATTATTATTTTTGTTCAGAGGGCATGTCACCAGCAGGGCTTCATAGCCAACACTGACGGTGCTTTAGTCATTTTCAAAAGAACAATACCACCAAAAAAGGAGAGAAAGAAAGTAGGTAAATCTGCCTTCACTGATACGTACATATATGTAGTGCATGTGAGCGAAAGCTGTTTAAATATAGCCTGCCTCACAAAAATGCCATAGACCAGGACCCCTAGCCAAAACACAAACCTTCTCTGAATCTCTGGATGCACATGTAGCTTGATGAGTAGTCAAGCATGACTCAGTATAACTCAGTAAGACAAAGAGGTCTCAGGCAGCAAGTTTGTGAAGGGAGATGAAAACTGCAATGGCAGTTTTGATCCACTAGAGGCCAAAAATGAACCACATTTATTAACAACTGTACCAGAACAACCTATTGCAGATTTCTCTACACCTAATAGCATTTTATATTTTCAGTATCACCCATCAGATATTTGACCTCTAATTATTCTTAAATTATTCTCAAGCTGGGTCAGGTATGGTAAAGCAGGAACTGTGTCTGGGAAACCTATATAAAGACTTACTGATTCATTGTAAGAGGCTTGGTGCTAATTCTTCAAATAAGGATTCAGTATCTGAAACAAATACTGGTTCTTACTTTACACAGTAAAGCACCTTAATATATACGTGATCGAACTGAAGCAAAAGGGAGACTGTGTTTTTACTGTGTATGCACCGAAATTGTGAAATAGTCTTCCGCTTGAGATCATTCACACTCATTCACACCGTCTTTTAAGAACCTCTCTAGCTTTTTTGAGTTGTGATCGTAGGTAATGTGCTCGTGTGTGTGTGTAAATATCTTTCAGTATTATGTTTTTGATTTTATTAATTGTGAAGAACTTTGTAGCCCCGCCTTAGAAAAGTGCTGTACATATTAAGTTTACGTGCTTACCTACCAGCAGGTAAAGGCCCCCAGACCTGGCCTTACGACGCCAACAGTGCAATGCACCTGAATCTTTTAGTCCTTTGAGAAGTCCCGCATGTGTGTGTACATGAGGCCATTCAAATGTGATGTGAAAAGGGAATTCCACTGATTCTTCTAAATCCCTGCATGTATACGCAATCAGTCTTTCCAGGTGGTTTGCTCTAGAAGGGTTTAATTAAACACGTACCCACTCAGATTTGTTTACACTGGTGGTGATAGGAACCAGAGCTTATGATGCCAATATAGCCATTTTATTTTACTATTCATTGAATGACTCTGTTTGTGTTCTAATTTTTGATTTAAAAAATCAGCAGAATTCACCTTCAAATAGTACAATTTTAATTATTAATAATAATAATAATAATAATCATTCAGACTCAGTTATGCTTTTACTAAGGAAAATATTCAGTTCATTTGAAGAAATACAGGGCAAAATAAATGTTTTCCGAGGCTGGCATTACAAATGCAGAACATAACTACATTCATGGACATAAAGAATACATCATTTAAAATGGCCACATCAAACCCAACAGTCCCTGACTGTTAAGACTTACCTTAAAACAATGTGCATGTCCAAATCTATGAAAATAAGTGAGAATGTTTTGTTTATTAATAAACATGACAAATAGACAAATTCCGCTACACATCGGCCGTCATTGTCACACTGTAATGACGTCATTGCCTGAAGCGGAGTCAGTCCTACAGAGAATCAGACCATCAGAAAGGTGTTTCACTCGAGTGTCACGCTGTAACTAATAAAGCTGGAAATGCTGAATGAGATTTGTCTCTTTTTAATAATAAAGAATTTAAAGAATTTAAAGAATTTAGCTTGGTTTATACAACATGTTTATATAGTCTTGGACATGTACATGGGCCTGTATGTCTCAAAAGTCAGCGCTCCCTTTAAGAAGACATTCAAAGCATCTTAGAAGTTGTAATAACATTGATTCTTTGGAGAACCATGTTACCATGTTCTGGATCCATCTGAGGCCGATTAGACCCTTCTGTCCATTTACTACCAGTGCAGGAAGTACTGACAGGGGTGCTTTCGTCATCACGGCACTCCAGGCACGTTGCCATTTGTCTTCTGTCTTTACTAACTCACTTGTAATTACACCCTCTGTGTAAGTAACGCGCATTAGACTGTAACTCTCCTTCTGTTCTCAACAACAGAATAAAAAAATCTCAACATCAGAGCAATTATGACATTTCAGAGCAAGAAAGGCTTTCTCAGTGTGATCTGACCAGTACTGACCATCACGAATAGGCTCCTTTACTGAACAATATCGAAAATGCCATGCATGAGCAGTGAGATCTTGTAAATGCATATCAAGAATAGGACCAGATTTTCCAAAAAGCATATCGGTGTAACAGGTTTCCATTTGTAGGCGAGGATCTGTATTCATAAAGCATGTCAGAGTGTCCAGTGACCCCCACACTTTCTCTAAACTCTCAGCATGACGGCTAGTTCCCAGTGATCAGTAAAACAGGCCTTTAACTAGAATAGCTTCCAAGTTGACCAGACCTGCTGCTTGTGCCAAAGTATGCTCTTATTAATGATCTGTGTGGTTGAATTAAAATATACAGACATTAAAATACATAAATACTCCTCTATTGAAATAAGCCTGATGCAAAGATGCATATGTAGACTACATAACACACCACAGAGGACGTCCATAGTGATGAGATTCATGAAAATGCTAACTACGTAACTTAATGGCGAAATAGACTTTGGTGCTTCCAGCGACTCTGCAATTAGATCTGTCACCATTATTACAATTGTGGCTGCATTATTTACGTTGACTGCAGTCATTTCACAGAGGAGAGCATGGAGGATCAATTCCAGTGCAGAGAAGCACCGCGTGTATGAAATAAACATTCTCATATCACCGTATAGCACAAAAACAATTAAAATAGAATTACATGCCTCAACAAGTTGTAAATTTAAGAACCTAGAGAGCTTTTAACAATGTGTTGCAGAATTAATATTGTCACCCATATTTTGAATGTGGCACAGAGTACAAGCTGTTTAAAGTGTGTTTCACTCCAAATAAAAAATAAAATAAATCAAAATGTTTCAATGTTCCTTTCAGTATATCAAGACTGAGGTCAGTGTGGGAAAGTGAAAACATTCTGACTTTCTTTTTATGAATACAGGCCCGGTGCTCTGTGGTACAACTGCAATTAATTCAGATCAAAGAAACACCTTCCTTAGTAGCATGGGGAAAATAAAGCCATAAAAGGGAAATTGCACTGAAGCAGGTATGTACAGTATATAAAAGAGCAGAAAAAACACTAAAATGAAGAATATGCATAAAATATAGTATCAAAATCCAATATATATTGGTGGAATGGAATAAAAATATTTCTTTTTTGCGTTTTATTCTTTTTTCCTAAAAAAAGAAAAGAAAACTAAAAGTGTGGAACAATACTTAGAGTAGGTCTATAAATACAGAAAAAGCCGGGTGCGGATGGGGGAGGGCTTGAGGAGGACCAGCCAGCCTCATGATGGCTCATTTACTGTTCTCTCCAGCTCAATTACTTTTGGGCTCTCGTTTGCTCGCTGCTCCACAGACCTGCAGAAGGACATGAAGATATTAAAAGTGATTTAGACGGCCATGCTAGATACTACATTAGATAATAATTACAAAATGAATAAAAACGATGATGATGTTTATACCAATATTTATTTATATAACGGGGAATAAAACAAATCTTTACATTAATGATTTAACAACCATTTGAAATGGATTTTGGGAATTGCTTGCTCGTGTAAGGTTTTACTTTTCGTTTTGCATTAAACATGTTAATTAACAAAGACAAATCACCTGTGTGGGTGCAGGTCTATGAGAAGGGGCTTTTGCGTGTCTGTTCCATTGCTCTGAATAAAAGGTGGGTGGAGCTCTGTCCCCTGCGACTCTGCCTGTTGGTGCCTGTGCTGCTGATCCAGGCGCCACGCTGCCATGACATTTACCTGAGTGTCCCATTCGGGATACTCCCCACCTAGCCCTGAGGGGTGCACTTCATCAACCCCCCCATGATCTTCATAGATTAGCAAGTTCCTGGACTTCACTGTTCAAAGAAACACAAGAGAATGCATTAACCAACAGCTTAACACAGCTTCAGTAAACGTGCCTCGGTTTTGAGTGTAAGAATGCGATACCTGTAGCAGTGTAGGATTCCTGCATAGTGAGTTTTCTGGACAAGTCAGTTTTGGTGATGGATGAGCATGGGCTCAGGCTCTGGTAGAAGCTGCCCAGGAACACAGCAAAACACAGCACCACAACCTACAAACCGACAGAGAACAGGTATTCATTAGAGAACTAGGCAACACAGACAGAGACAACAGACAACTCAGGTGCTTGTTTATATATACTGACACCTGTATAGACCTACCCTTTATATGGACGGTTTTACACTTTGTATGACAAAATATTAAATCATGTCTTTACTATAGTTAACCTATACGGCCAGTAGTGTGACTAATGTTACAGAAATACCCAGTTTCCAATACCAAGTACAAATACTGGTAGCATAATTTCTAAACACATCAGTTAAATTAACCTTCCTACGTTCTCAAAATTCATCTTTCACACAAACACAATTCAATTTTGTGAGCAAGGCAGGTGTTCTCACCATGAGGCATGTGGAGGTCTGAGTGCTGGCCATTCTGCAAGAGCGAGGGACCTTTCCTGCCACCACAGCCTGCAGAGAGTGCAGCTGCTGCAACAGAGACCTGAGCCAAAGTCAAACACACGGAGAGAAAATCAGAAATGATCTCCTTCTCTGAATCGTCCATTCCATACTTTTGGAGCCCCCTTCTGAACTTCATGACATGACAATGACAACTCAACCATGTTCGCTTTTTTAAATAGCTTAAACATCCCTAATATCAATCCTCCGGGTGAACACCCACAGCTTAAAGATGTTTTGGGATCCATAACAGCAACATGGTAAATAACCCAGTCCACATGGTAAGCTGATTGAACTGTACAAATACAATTCAGTTAAACTTCTTTTAGAAATGTTTAAACACTCTCAAAATCAAGGGGCTTTGCCGTATACCCTTACTAAAGCCTCCGCCACTGTCTTGTTGAAAAAGGACACTTATCACAATATCACTTTGAAATGTAGATGTCACAGTCTTAGCTCACGTTCTTGCTTCTAGAATAGACACTACTGCGACAGATATCATTTCAGCAGACCAGCCTGGATTTAATAAAACCATTATTACACAGAAATGATACATGACGTCCTAGACTTCTTCTTTATCTACCATGTTCAAAACCTTAATGGAAACCACAGAATAGGAATAGAGCATAAAGTAAGTTCATATGATGATGACATCCTACTGTATGTCATCGCTCTCCAAAATGAGAACGTCAAAGGAGAGGGCAAAAACCTTAGACTAGACTTTTTTTCCCCAAGCAATAATGAGCTATTTTTATTGGTCCATTCCTCATGAAATTTTCACACAACGTAAATGGCCACTGCAGTAGTCAAATATTGCAACCAAAACTGGACATAAATGTTTGCAGATAGAATTAACTGAATCTAAATCAGTGTGCTGCCCAGATTTTTGAATTTGTTCCAATGCCTCAAGATTTTTTGGCCAAAATATTTTTTTCGAACAGTAGGCAAAATCGTGTTACCATTTTTAAAGTGTGGCAAAGGTTCTAAAGTATGTAAAGAGTTGATGTAAAGACAGATTCCATCCAAATTTCATGCAAAAAAAAAATTATACTGTTATATTTTATTCAATTATAAAATTCCAACAATTAGGTAAAACTAAAGTAGGGAGAACCTACAGCGGACGATCACAGAGGTGACAACAACCAAGATATGAATTCAACTACATGGAAGAAGGCAATGGTAAACCACTTTCGTACTTTACTGAGAAACCCACATGGACAGACACAACAGAATAACTAACGAGAGTGGCAGAAGTCGGGATCCTCAGGTCGGAAAGCATTGAGTACAGCTTGGGCGTACAGCACGGCTAGATTAAAGCCCTCTGGAAGTCGAGCTGCTAATGTTGACAAGTGAAAAAAGACAATTTAAAATTCTGAAACTGCCAAGACCTGCAAACAAGACCTGCTGCTGGTGATACGAAGAAGACTAAGGTTATGATGACAGGAGAGAACCACTGACGAAGAAGATGTGCTGATGGTGGACAGCTGTCCGGATCAATTACCAACAACAAACGATCCAGCACTGGATATATGACAGATTGGCACTTAGCAGAACAAGGATGAAAGAGCTTGAAAAGATCTTTAAATGAAACCACTTGTCTTCACCAATAAAGATCAGAACTGTCCATACTATGGTCTCCTTCTTCACGGATATGAAAGCTGAACATATAGTTGACTTTGAACTTGTTCACTAAGACTGCTGAGGGTTCTCTGGACACCAAAGAAACCAAGCGAGTAGAACCTGGACCAAATCAAGCCTCACCTTTCACTCAAAGCCCAGCTGTCTTTCTAGAACATATTATGAGAAAACAAGTTTACACTTGGAAGAGTTAAAAGTAAAAGAGGAAGAGGACGACCAGCTACGAGATAGATGGATACAGTTCAAAGGATCATGAACCAGCCATTAAGATGCTTGAATATCCAACGGAATACAGGACATTCTAGAGGAACACTATAAATACAGTCGCCAGGAGTTAGAAACAACCTGACATCACTTCAGAGAGCTAATATCGGGGTGTTGGGTGATGTTTTTTAAGATGGGTTACTCACTGCTGCTGACACATGTAAACCAATATTCTATCCTTGTGAAGTTGAATGTGAGGGTGTCTTACTTGTTGGTACTTTCTAGGGTCTCCACTTTCCTGCGCAGCTCACTGTTCTCATTGGAGCATGTCTCCACCCTGTGGACAGAAAGAGCATTGTCATATCATATGTCTTGCGTCAGTCTATTTTATGTTTAGTGTTTATTACATTGTATATACTCTTGTTCTTGGTTTAGTTGTAATCTATTTATCGTTATACGTTTATTTGCTAGACCTTGGGACGAAGAGTAACGCAATTTCAATCCTCTGTATGTCTGTACATATTGAAGTATTGACAATAAAACTACTTGACACAGTGTTACCACCAAAGAGAACAAAGGCCCACTTAAATTCTTCCCCCTAAAACACGTCACTTTGCTTTTACTTGTCAGATTATCAAAGAAACTCAAATTCCCTTCCAGTTGGAAATGCGAGAAGTTTGAAGACTGGGTCACATATGATTCTACAGGCTTTTGGAGGTGATTATACAACGTTATAGAGCAGAACGGAAGACATACTTCTTCTCGAGGGCATCCATGTACTCTTTCTTCTTTCTGCGGCTTTCCTGAGCAGAAATCTGAAAAGAAGAAATTTGGCATTGTTCTTAATTCATTCATTAATCAATTAATTAAAGTAAACTAAATTAACCGGCCTTTTTATCTTGACAGTTCATCATATCATATTATGTTCAATTATCTTTAGTGGAGAAAAAATCTGTTTTGCCCTTAAAAACATCTTATGACTTTCGGTTATGTGAGCAAACACCAGCAGGTGGGAAAGAAAATGTCCAAACCCGACTCCCATCACCGTGACCTATCATCAAGTGAAACACTCGATTAAGGGATGAAATGGCAGAACTGATGAAATCACCTTCCACATGCAGCGCCAAAGTAAGTTAATTACGGGTGAGGCATCCAACCCCAATAACACCGTACCCACTGTTACACATGGTGGTGGTAGCATCTTGCTGTCTGGGGCGGTTCTGCTGTCAGAGGGGCTGGTACATTTCACAAAGTGCAGAACTTCAACGCACCAGCTAGATGACTGCAAGGACAGTGACCCCAAACCCTTAAAGCTGGTCACTTAATGTGTAAAGCAGGCTAACATTACGCTGTTGGATCGGCCTTCATAAAGGTCACACCTCACACCTACTGAGAATATGTGGAATACGCGTAAAAGCCAGGTCTGTGCCAGGACACATAAACTTCTTGTTAATTTTTTAAAGATATGTCATAAACTCATTCTGCCCCGGCGCAACAACAGTCCAAAGACGAAGGTCAAATACATGACACTCATGTTCATGAAGAGTTTCTGTAAACTTTTGACCACTGTGTATTTTATATAATAATTTATTTAGTTGTGTTCTGTTTACTGTTCCGTGTATCGTGACTGTTCTTAGACCACACGGCTAAGGACACTATTATTCATTATTAATGTTTTACAGGCTACAATTTCTCTGCAGGAAAGAAGCATCTTTATGTTGTTTGCTTTGAATTGAGCAGATGTGTGTACAGATGCACTCATGGTAGCACTTTACTATACAGATCGGTAATAAGTAGGTAATTATATGGTCATTTTACGGTAACAAGTTGTATTTAGTCATTAATTAAATGTCAATTTCCTAGTTGTTACTAAATAAGAAATCCGAAATTGTATATAAAATTGTTATAAAATAATGGTAACAAGTTGCACTTTCCCAAAAATTACCTGCTTATTATATACTTCTTAATGTATAATAAGTGAACAACTGTAGTGGTAACAAGGCAGGAATGTAATAGAAACACAATGATAAACACTTATATAATGATAAACACTTAAAAATATATGCACATATTCTTGTAATTAATAAATGAAAAGATCGTCATTGTATCAGTGTTTAGTAATAAAATGGTATAATAGCGGTTTTATTTACCTTAATATTACCTGCATATTGTTTTTATAGTTCTTAATGAATAATAAGAGAGAATAATAATTAAGTACACATATGTAATTTAATGTTAGGGTTATTACCCCAAAAACCAGTGACGTGGTTCTGCTGTAATTACCTGGTATCAGGGCTGTAAAATACTAATTCACCTGTATCTGTTTTATTTCTGACCTGTTATGTATTTAGACGGTCAGACACAGTGTGAGTTACAGGCAGTAATTACAGTGAAACTAAACGGTATTAGAGCCGTAAAATACAAACTCACTCATTTCCATCTCGTTTCTTACTTACTACACGTCCATCAGGTCAGAACACCAGTTTGAAATGGTCTGGGTGACTAAACAACTTCATTAAGATCACTCATGGTGGCTCTACTGCTTTACATGTAGGCTCACCTATAGACAGGTACTGTTACCCAGGAATCGATGAGGTGAATACTCAGATACTACCCAGAATCAGGGCTGGTAAAGTCATTACCACGTGTCCTTTTGTGTTACCTGTTAACAACACAGTTAGTCTGTTGTGGACCCATCTGAGAAGATGCTCAGAAATTAGTTCAGCGATAGAAAACACTGCGTCTGACCGTCCAAATACATAACAGGTAAAAAATAAAACAGATACAGGTGAATTAGTATTTTACAGCCCTGATACCAGGTAATTACAGCAGAACCGCTCCACTGATTTTGGGGTAATAACCCATGTACTCAAATATTATTCTTTCTTATTATTCATTAAGAACTATAAAATAAGCAGGTAATTTTTAGGTAAATAAAACTTGTCACTGCTATTTTACCATTTTATTACTAAGTACTGATACAATGACTATCTCTTCATTTATTAATTATTAGAATATGAGCATATAATTTTTAGGAAAGTATAATTTGTTATCATTATTTTTTAATTTTTTTAATTATTTTTTTAATTATTATTTTTGTTAATTATTTTTTTACTGTGATGTTTTTGTGAAACCGCTACTGGCAGCTAAATTTCCTTTGGGATCAATAAAGTATCTATCTATCTATCTATCTATTTAATTAATGACTACATACAAACTGTTACTGTAAAATTACCATATCATTACCTACTCATTACCGATCTGTAAAGTAAAGCGCTACCGCACTCACCTTGTTTTTGATCTTTCTGCGGATCTTTTTGAGGGCCTTCTCCTCCGACTTGGACAGAGGCAGTTTAGTGGGGACAGGATATCCCTCGGCAATCAAAGTTCGTCTCTCTTCCTCTGTCAGCAGGAGAGGCCCAGAGCCCTGTAGTTTCTGCCAGCAGAGAAGAAGCCACGTAAAATGCCATGGCAGGTGGCGGGTAAACGATAAATTAGCGGGCAAAGAGAAAGAATGAAAGACAGTTGGGAGCAAATGCTAAACACTCACATGTGGGGCAGTGAGCAGGGGTGAGTTTGAAAGTGAGTTGGGGGCACGCGCTGCCACCTTAAGGACAGCAGGGGTCTGTGCAGGGCTGGCAGGGGTGCAGGGGTGCACAGGGCTCTGACTGCCCTCTGTGTCACTTCCATGAGAACTGGGGGGAGTTGGGGGCATCTGGAGGGCTTCCAGCTCTGCACACAGAATACACATTAAAGCAGGGCATACGTGTCAGAAAATATTCCCACAATGCCGATGTTTAAAAGAAGCACTCAAAAACAATGGACTACGGAGAGAGTGGCCTGCTCTTACCTTTAGGGGAGAGATTGAGGAACTGATCCACCTCATGCGGTTCCAACTTAATCTGCGGGCTAAAGCTATCACCATCCTCATTTATCTGTAAGAGATCAAATAGAACACATTAACCTAGGGCTCTTATAATAGAAAATAAAAATAATAATAACAACAATACGGTTTTTTGGTAACTCCTTTCACACAATGCATCTTAACCTCTTGAACAGGTAGTAATATTTCTTAATCAGGGATTACTATGAACCTGTCAGGATTGCATCGAATAGACTGAGGGGTTGAAGTGTGGGCCTGTATATCTGACATCCATTAGGCTTTAAAGTGCTTCACAATAACAGGTAAAAAATAAAACAGATACAGGTGAATTAGTATTTTACAGCCCTGATACCAGGTAATTACAGCAGAACCGCTCCACTGATTTTGGGGTAATAACCCATGTACTCAGATATTATTCTCTCTTATTATTCATTAAGAACTATAAAATTAGCAGGTCATTTTTAGGTAGATTAAAACTTGTCACTGCCATTTTACCATTTTATTACTAAGTACTGATACAATGACTATCTCTTCATTTATTAATTATTAGAATATGAACATATAATTTTTAGGAAAGTACAACTTGTTACCATTATTTTATAATGGTCTTGTCAGGGCTCTTACACTAATAATAAAAATAATAATAACAACAATACGTTTTTTTGGTAACTCCTTTCACACAATGCATCTTAACCTCTTGAACAGTAGGTAGTAATGTTTCTTATTCAGGGATTACTATGAACCTGTCAGGATTGCATCTAACAGACTGAGGGGTTGACGTGTGGGCCTGTATATCTGACATCCATTAGACTTTAAAGGGCTTCAAAATAAGTGAGCAAATACAACAAAAAGAGCGATAGGAAAGAAAAAGGCAAAAACGTCAAACCACGAGACCTAGTCTGGGAGACACTCTGTAATTTAGGAGTCAAGCCATTTATAGCTTTAGAAACAAATACAGTCATTTTAACAGTTCTGAAATAAACTACTAACCAGTACACAAATGCAGGGAGTCTGTAATTCATTTTACTAGTTAGTACAACTGTAGCAGCAATTTAATACATATGTAAATATCAACAGTAAAAATATCAGCAGTGTTTTAGATGGTATAAAGGCCACTGCCGTAGTTTAGGTAAGAAAAGACAAAGTCAAACTTTTTGTGGACCACTGTGAGCTATGTTTCTGAGGCAAAAGGAAAACACCTTGTCAAAGAATTTACCTTGGCTACGCTGGCCTGTGTGGTCTGAGGAATGGTGAGTGTTAAAGTCGGTCCGCTGCCTACGGTCACCGGCTTGATGACGGGGCTTTCAGCAGACAAACCGAGGGTCAGAGTGGGCGGTCGTTTTGAAGGCTCGCATAGCTGAGGCTCCATCTTCAGCCGCTTCTCCTCCGGTTCCACAGGCCACTGCTCACTGTCTGAGTCTCCTGCAAGGACAAACATGTTCGTCTTTACAGTACAACACACTATCACTGAGTCGTACTTAATGATAGCAAAAACAAAGAAGACAAAGGAGCTACAAAACAGTTCTACAAAAAATCACTTACAGAGCATAAACACAACAGCAGATAGCACTGGGCTAACACTAAATCACAGAATCACTGCTGCAAATATTTGAACAGTATCTGTCAAAGGTTTGGGAACACTTTGCATTCATACAGAAGAGTGGACACGTGTAATAATCTTAGACATTTCCACCTAAAGACTCAGGTCTTAAGTTCTTGAAATTTGTTTCCAAGCTAAATCTAAATGTGTTGTGAATTCTATCATTTTTGTTATCACCCAGCAACATGCCAGTCCTCTTAGAAAAGCATTCCATGTGGGTCATCTACAAGCTACTTAAGAGAAAGTTTAAAACTGCAAAAAGGCATAAGAGAGGCTAAACAAAAAATAATCAAGAATATCCAGAAACACTGTTAGTTTTCTGGGGTTAAGCTTAAATGAAATGTACTTATGGTCAGTGCAAAAGTGTTTTACGGTCTGATGAATCAGTCGTAGTGTTCGTAGTGCTCTTTGGGCCAAAGAAGAAAGACCATACAGACTGTTACAAGCTCAAAAGAAAAGGTCTGTAACAGTTTGGGTTTGTATTAATGGAAATGGCCTGTGTAGCACCTTTAAAGGCACTAATTAAGGTTGAATGACACATACACTGCCTTGTAGTCTGTTTTCAGTGACGTTCTTACTTGTTTCAACAACACCAAGGTACAGGGGTTGGACAATGAAACTGAAACACCTGGTTTTAGACCACAATCATTTATTAGTATGGTGTAGGGCCTCCTCCTCCTTTTGCGGCCAATACAGCATCAGTTCGTCTTGGGAATGACATATACAAGTCCTGCACAGTGGTCAGAGGGATTTTAAGCCATTCTTCTTGCAAGATAGTGGCCAGGTCACTACGTGATGCTGGTGGAGGAAAACGTCCTTCTTGGTGGTATGCTGACATTACCCTGGATACCGTGGCTCTTGATACATCACAAAGACTTGCTGTCTTGGTCACAGATGCGCCAGCAAGACGCGCGCCAACAATTTGTCCTCTTTTGAACTCTGGTATGTCGCCCATAATGTTGTGTGCATTGCAATATTTTGAGCAGAACTGTAAAACTGTGCTCTTACCTGCTAATTGAACCTTCACACTCTGCTCTTACTGGTGCAATGTGCAATTAATGAAGATTGGCCACCAGGCTGGTCCAATTTAGCCATGAAACCTCCCACACTAAAATGACAGGTGTTTCAGTTTCATTGTCCAACCCCTGTATGTTCTGCATGTTTTATTAGAGCGTGGCGTGCCTGCAGATCAACTTATTACGTTTTGTTAAAAGGAAAGACGGTCAGCATACTCCTTTCCTATTTTTTTTATCTACAGGCCTCAAACTGGAAAAAGTTGTAACTTTTAATGTTTCTAAAATAATCACTATAGCAGTGACACAGCACAATACTGCCCAACCCCTAGCTGCTTTCCCCAGAGCTCACCAGACTTGCTGCCTGTGTCTCCAGGCAGGTGGGACAGGGGGGACTGGGGACGGGAGTCACCACTTAGAGAGTAACTGTGCTCGGCCTGGATATGGGGTGGCACTGGAGATGGGGGGATCAGCTCCTCCTCAGTGTCCATTGCTTCATCCCTGCCTGAAAGGAAGGGGTCACTCAGCAACTGGCCCAGCAAGGCCTCCTGAGACAGGTCATCCAGGAGCTCAGTGAAGTGCTGCAACAATGAGATGCAAGACGAAGGTGAAATAACTGGTGCTCAGATGCACATGCAAGAACAATTCAGATGAATTAAACCACCTTAGGCACTACAGCACAGACAGAAACGGCTTTAGTGTTTATTAAATGGTGTTTAAACTGCATCCTGTAAAAAGGGGTTTAGTCACAATCAGCACATTCCTTTGGATCTCACGTTCCATCGCCTCAGGGCCCAGTCAAAGCAGAGCAGCAACCAACACGTGCTCTACATGTGTTTCACCCTGCATGTGTTCCACCAATCAAAGTCGAGCTAATCTGATTCTCCCCAATCAGAAAGTCAACTTCTTTCTTGCCAGGGCCTGCTGACCCCCTCCGCCCCCCCCCAACAATCCTTTCTTTTCCTGTGCATACTTGCCTCCTGTCTCGCCACAAACACACATTCGCTGCCCTCAAATAGGTCAAGACAGGCTGGAACACTTATCCAAAGCAGAGTACACCTCCCAAATTACAGTCTGACAAGGTTTTCACTTACGCTCACTCTTCTCAGTGAGGTTATCCTTGCCACATAACCTTAATGACACCTACTGCATCAGCTTTGCTAGTATCCTTCTCTGGTAGTGTTCCATTGTCCCTGAATGCCAATGAAAACCTTAGTACATTTCTGTGCCTATTGCCACTATTGTAAAAGTTGAGACACACGCCACAAATCAGTTACAGAAAGGGAAAGGGAAGGACAAGACTGAATTCCTGAGTTGGGTTGAGTTGGACTGGTTTGCTAACAAACAACTTCTCATTGTTGCGCACTGTTAAAAGACCTTTTGAGCTACACAGTAATTCTGTATTGTACTTTAAAAAGTTTTGTAAATTTCATACATCATTTCTACATTAATTTCTCATTTCATATCCCAGGTATTGATTAAAGGCTGAGAATATAAGCTTCACCTTTAATATGCTTTTTTTAGCTTTTTTAATTAGCTTTGTTTTCAGAAAATGGAGGATTCAAATGATCAGGATCGGTGCAGGACAATTTTAGTGTATTTTAGTAAATATTGTAAATTTAGGGAAGGTTAAAAAAGGATCATGGTCAAAGATCATAAAAGAGATCTTGTCATTTACAAACAAAGAGCTTAAAAATGCACTCTGTTTTTACCTGGAACTGATAAGCGTGAAGTAAACGTTTTGCTAAAGTCCTGAAATAAATGGTTATGCTATGCTTTAAGGGCACAGACACAGAGTTCACCGAGTTCTGCATAATGAAGGCATGTGTGCTTGGCCCTGGGCTGCCAAAAGTACATTTGTGAATTCTGTCCATTACAAATGGGCCAGGATTTCTATGCTGCTGGCACTGGGAGCATGCCCTGAGAGCAGGCACTGCTTTCATCAGAAATGCTCACTGCTCTTGGCCACTGCAGTTAGGAGGCAAAGCAGGACACTTCCTGACCTGCAACGCGGAGCCAGCATTTCTGTGAGATTCAAATTCACAGCGGCTTTTGTGTTGGCTGCTGTGCTCTAACGAGGTAGGGTGGCACAGACGTGCGTTTGCAATGAAAGTTAACTGCTGCGTAATGCTGATGTACAGTCAACAAAGGTTAACTGTTTGGTCCAGCTCAGGCCACAGGTCAAACAAAGCTCCATTCAACAGCACAGGCCTTTGTGGGAGCTACAAAACTGGACTGGACTCCATTATCCCATCAGTTGGCCAACATATTACTAAATAACATCGCTATGCAGATGTGCCTTTCTTAATACAGACCGTACACCTCTTATACCTGAGTATTCGCATTTAATTGAACCCTAAATGGATACAATTATACCAGCTACAAATATCTTGTATTGCACTTATGTAATGGCTGTGTTTTGCTGTTAAGGCATCAGCACTGCCTCTTTTATCAGGCAGTATTAGTTCAAGACAATTTCCAGACTCTAACCTACTTGTACCAGCCAAGATACATTCTCTGAGTGGTCAACGATGCACTTTGTTGCTTTGGGTAAGAGCCTCTGCCATGTGCTGTAAAGTTAAATATAATATATTTATAAAGAAAATAAAACTGGTTTTACTCTTTTACATCCAAGTACGTCACCTTTAATTCCTACTACACTGCAAAAAATCAAAATGATTTCTTGACAGATTAAATAATCTTGCATGTAGTCAATCTATCTAGTAGTTATCACCTTGAGACTAAAGGTTACCTTAGATTAAAAGATTATTCAATTTATTTCTAGATGATCGATCAAGTCAAATGATCACATCATATTCGCAGATTATCTTACTTGTAAGAAAAATGCTTGAAACAAGCCAAACTGTGTGTCAACATGGTAAATCATTTAGAGTATTTTTTTTACATGCAAATACGTTAAATAATCCTCATCCATAATCTCAAGATGAGAAACACTAAATATACTGACTGGGTTTAAGAAAACTGCACTTACCAAAGAAACATTATTTTGCTGTGTTTAGTTTAATTTCATTATGTGCTCTTGGTTTAGCACCTGGCCTGCTTTGGTGCTGCTCATTCCCCTCACTGCTGAGATTTAGCATTTTATTTAAATCCAAAAGCAACCCAAAAAGAAAAGAACAGCACCTAGCAAACTCTAGTTCCTATGCTGATTTATTAAGAAGTCCCACTAGAGTCCTATAGAAAAGCTGTAGTTGTAATACTTTTTGCTTGTTTTGTTGCTACTTTTACTTTTAGTTCAATTATTATTTTATCACAGTCACAGAAATGTTAATTTTTTTAAAGACTTTTAAAANTTTTAAAAAAGCAATTGGCTTGATTTTTTTAGATCAGAATAGTTTAAGCTTTGAAAAATAAGAGAGGCTGGGAATCTTTTCTAACGATCAAAAAACTACGGTGAACAGAGAAAGATAGAGAGATTGAGGAAGTAGAGGAGAGAGGTCGGAGTGCTGTGTAAAAACGGCAACAAGTCAAACATGTGGACTCAATTATAGGCCGAGCCAACTTCACGGGGGAAGAGAGGGGGAGAGAGGCAGGCACACAGATAGACAGGCAGACAGACAGGAAGACATACAGAGAGAAAACTGTGCATTTGCATGAAGATTAAGTATCAGGTCAGGAACGTATTGTCCCACTTTTTCCAGCTTTGTCATTTCTCACACACACAGAAGCCAATCTGTGAGCTCAGGCACGTCTCCAGTGAACTCCTGGAAATGTCTGGTCATGGCATAAGAGCATGTGATGTACTCTCTCAGCCTCTGCTGCTGCATTACAGCAACACGGCTCTCATCTGGTGATCACTGGAACAGCACTCCCACAGCTAGACACGGCACCATATGTGGACAGCGGCTTTTAGCAGATGACTCCATGCCAAACGACCCCATGCCTCTCACTCTGCCTAAGGCATTTCAATCAAAACTTGAAATATCTAACAGGGTACCAAAAATTCTGAACAGGAATTAACTATCAGGAGCGAACTGCTTGAAAGCTACAGACTTCATACAAGGACAAAATGGGTCGAGCCATCTGGTCATATGACAGAACATATCAGAATTTATGTATTTTAAATGCCCAAAAATGGTCTGCTCCTGTTTCGTAGCAACAACACAGTTGGGATGTATGAGGTCTGTGGCCAAGCTATACAAACTCTATTATTACGCTGCTCCGGGATGGGTCATGAATGAGATCTGTCATTATGTGCGACACTCATGAACGTGCAGAGAGATAATTATAATGATTTAACCCTAAACTGCAGGGTGGCCGTCTGTGGAGAGAGGCTTCAGATTCTGAAAGATGAGGAAGTTCAGAAATGGTAAAAGAATGAAATGTAATTACCACTAAGTGTCGGTCCCTTCACGAAAAGACTTTCAACAGACGCATCACTGAAAGAAAAGATCAGACTGTGTGTGCAGGAGTGCTTGTGTGGGTGTGTTTGGAAAGGAAGGGTTTCTGAAACGTAACCCTCTCTGATTTCTTACCCATCTGGAGAAGTCGTCCGGTTGTATGAGCAAAGGAAACTCAAGTGTACATCTTTAGCAGGGTAGGCCCCAAAATGTGGCTAGTTAAGCTTGTATTTGTTTCTCTATGTATTATTTGCAGAGGCCTTTAGATGAGACAGTCATTAAAAAAATAATAATAAAATAAATAAATAAATAAATAAATACATACATACATACATACATAAATAAATAGATAGGTTGTTTAATCCATCATAAATTTATACCAGGAATCATCATCAACTACCTTCATAGGGAAACGAGTTGCACTGCTCTCCACTCTGCCATTGACGCTAAGGAGCAGCGACGTCTGCAAAATCGTGTTTGGGAGCTTTCAGTTATCAGACAATTATGCTCAATACAGCATTTGCAAATAAAGCAAATGGTATAAACAAGACGATTTTGGCAAAAAATGATTTTAACATCTTTTTAATAGCACCAATTTTAAGGGTGACTTTGGGGCAGCCCTATTCTTTAGCATTGGTGCCAGTGTTGGCCTTTTGGGAAATCTTACAGCAGCTTGCTGTTTCAAACCACCCCCCAGACACTAAGTGTGTGTGTGTGTGTGTGCGCGTGTGTGTGTGTGTGTGTGTGTGTGTGTGAAGCTAAGGCAAAAAAAGCTCAGTGGAGGTAAGTAAGGAGATGATCGCTCTGCTGATGCAAATGCAGAAAAAAACAGATGTGCCAACACAAAGACACTTTGCCTCTGAGAGTGCGCAATACACACACACACACTCCTCGAGCAAAGGTCTGACCTCCCATGTGTAGATGTACCTTGGTCTTTAATCATCCTCTAAACGGTCACACTGATATGGTCCAGCATTTCCATGTTCATTCCATTTGGAATTCAACCACTGACAACAACAGTTTGTGATAAGAGCTGAAACCATTTTCCCATTGCATCACTCCTAACTCAGCTACAGAGTTTGCCAACACATCAGGCAGGCATAAATGAAACCATTCATGATACCATTTTGTGCAGACCCGGTTTTGACTGGATGGAAATGCTACTTGTGCGCAGGCCCTGTACTCATACAACATCAGCATGCATCTTAAGTCTGTGGCATCTCCAAGAGAGTGGCTGGATGGCTGTTAACAGGGCTGTGGTGCAAGATCCAGAGTTTGGTGTTAAAAGTGCAATTAGGAGACTGTAGACAGTACAAAGGAATCTGCAAACCAGATTCCCCTGGATCCCCTGCTGAGAAGGCTGAGGATCAGCCTGACCTTTAGGATAGATTTCGGGTCCATGACTGAAGGAAGTATATTTGTTTTGCCGCGTTGACATACTGGATTGTTCTAACAACTGAAATCAACACCACCGTGACTTCACTGGAGGTAAATCTCTGCAAGGGGTCGAGTGAGACCACAGCTTTGCTAGGATGCCTAGATAGGAGCTGGAGTATTTTTGTTAGCAGTATCAGAAGAGCAGCAAATGGGTTCTACAGCGGAGCACTGATTCTGAAGTTTAGCATGGTGGACCATCATTGATCAGCTCAATGGCTTAACTCAAGCATCAAAGAGCAGCAACGGCTTATCTGGAAAGTGGAAGACAATGAGCAAGCACACCATCTGGAAGAACACCCACGCTCTACACTGGGAAGTGTTGTGTTTGTTTGGGTTACGCACAGAATCAGGTCATCGTGCCTTCCATCTTAGGAGTGTATGCATGAAATGAAAAATACTGGAGCTCATGGATGGTTCTGAGCGAAACTCTCACATGTCTCCCAGATCTAAGCAATCTCTCTGCCTCCCCCCCTCTCTATACACACATACACACAAGGGTGTAAAGAGCAAACAGGGTGACTGGGGTGGGGAGGGGTGCTATGTGGCTGGCCAGGAAATGGCTACAACTCAATAAACAAAATCACTCCCACTCCCTAGGAGTTTCACAGAGGCACACAGATGTAACCAACCCAGATTTAAATTTGACATTCAGAAAACTGGTGGAAAGTAGTTTTGTACTTACTTACTGCATTTAGTGGTATATTTTTGTTCCTCAAAGTTACAAAATGGTCCTTATGATTCAACTGTAAAACTGTAGAAGGAGATTTATAAGTAGACTGCCTACTTTATGGAGTTCTGCAAACTGTTGCAACACAGTTATAAGCATATAATCGTCTGAAATATCTTTGTATGTTGTAGCACTCGTGTTAAACTAAGGGGCCCAACCCAAACCCTGAAAACCAGCCCCAGGCTCTTATCCCTTCCCTACCTAAATGGTTGGCACTATGCATTCTAGCAAGTTCCATTCTTCTGGCATCTGCCAAATCCAGTTCGCCCATCCCACTGCCAGATGATTCAGAACCTCAGAGAACATGTTTCCACTGCTCCAGAGGCCAGTGCCAATGTGCTTTACACCACTTCTACTGACCCTCGGCGTTGAACATAGTTGTCTAGGCCCTGGTTGCAGCTGCTCGGCCACGGAAAACCCATTTCGCAAAGCTCCTGACACACCTTTCTTGTGCTGATGTTGTTCTAGAGGCAGTTTGGGACTTCATACTCTAAGTAACGTAACAGTGCATAAGCGATACTTGTGCCTTATGAGCTTCAGACCATTGTGGTACTGCTCTGAGAGTTTCTGCGGTCTACCACTTTGTGGCTAAACCATTGTTGCTTCTAGATGCTTCCATTTCACAATAATAGCACCTACAGCTGACCAGGGCAGTTCTAGCAATCAGAAATATCACAAAGTGGCATAAGACAAAGGTGGCATCCTGGGACAGTACCATTTTTAAATCACTGAGCTCCTCAGTATGACCAATTCTACTGTTGATGATTGTCTACAGAGATGGCTATGTGCACGTCTGATTCCTAGCAGCCCTGCTGTAAACAATTCCTGACAATGTTCTCTAGAACAATAATATTTCATATCAAACCACTTTTAATGATTATGTTCAATATTAAATTACGCTGAAATTTTAACAAAATTGGTAGTTGTTTGTTTAATTTTCTGAACAAAACAACAAAGACAACAAGACAACAAAAACAACAACAAACAAAAACATCTGCAACAGTAAATATGGTGCAATTAAGCACCACTGAAGATACCAATCAGGTAACAGCATTTGTCCCTTTGTTGTGTGATCCATCTTCCATTTATAGACTAGAGGGAGAAAATGGAGACCAACATGCTGCACGTCCAGTGCACTAAAAAGCAACCACAGCCTCCAGTGAGGGTATATGTTGCTGATGTCTTCCATGAACGTGAGCCGAACTTATCAACCCTAAAACAATCTCCCCCATTCTCTCAGTGTGACATATAATGGTGTGTCCTTTAATCAAACTATACCTGATTAGACTGATATAGCTGAACTGCTAGATGCAATTATTCTTCCACTGAACCAACAAACGGTCTAAAAAGGTGTGAGCTTCAAGCGGTACATGACTAGAGAGGTGTCAGCACTAGGGAAGATGGGAAATTTTGTTTTAAAAGAAAGAAAGAGGTACAATCAACCGTCTCACCCGAGTCATTTTTCTCAACCAATGGCTCTATTATCAAATCCTCTAGAGGTGTTCAAGCTATTTAATACTCCCAGCAGCCTTCACAATCTTCCACAGTCGCCTGGATAAGGAAACTCACGGTCTAGTCCGAATAAGACCACATTCTTGCTGCTACACAAACACTGAGGCACTGAGAGAGAAAGAGTGAAAGGCTGGACGCCTTCACCAGAAGGCAACACTAGGACAGGCTACATGGAGAGGAAAACGAGTCTGGGTAATGAGAGATTGTGAGAGTGTGTGTACGTTCGTACAGGTAAAGGCCCGAGCCTAGGCTCAGGTTGCAGCATACAAAGACCATCCTATCAGCTGAAACAGAGTCAAATGACAAGAACGTGTACATACGGGAGTAAAAGTGTGTGTGCATTAGATGGACACTGGTCTGTCTGCAAAGTTCCCCAGATGCCTGGGGTGGGGCAAGAACAGGCCTGGCTGTGTCCACCCAGCCCATGGGGAGGTGAGAGGAGAAAAGAGGCAGCTCTGTAAGGAGAGGCCTGGGCTTGCCCAAACAAGCAGCCTGAGAAAGGCTTCTAATACAAGGCTGTCAGCACAACATTCCTTATCCCTCTCTCACCCCAGCTCATACTCACTCGGGTTACTACGTTAACGGGGTTTTCTACTGAACAGCCTATTACTGTAGTCTGTGACCATCCTATCCCTAATCTGATTGAAAGGGCATCTTCCAAGTGAAATATGCATTTTGTTGAAACATTTTAATCATAGCAACATTTTACACCAGACTCCGACCATACGTATGTCTTCAAACTAATATTTGATGGCATACTTTTGTGCTCAGAAAGATCAAAATGCTTAGAAGACATAAGACAGGGTAAAATACCTGCATGATGTTAATTTCACTGCCTTTGGAACCCTAGTGAAATAGAGTACTGTGCAACAGCTGGAGACCTTTTACTCGTTTCTCTTATTTTATCAAAACAGCCATTGAGTTTTTGAGTTTTGTTAAAAAAAAGGCACAATCAAATGAAAATAAGTAAGAAAATGAGACACGTGCACAGTGCTGTCATTTTTAAATGGTCCATAATACATTTTATATGGTGTAATAAACACATTCAGCCATTTACCTCATATTTTAAACCAATTAGAAAACATCATTCATTTATTTCTAAATAAATGTCTAGACAATGCAGCAGTAACTGCTCCACTCCACGGCTACAATTTAGCCAAGATGATTCGATCATTTGGATTTTCCTAGCTATTTCTCTCTGCCAACCACATACTTGTTCTAAATACGGTCAGCAGTCCAAAGGAGGAGGTCACCACTTAACATCCGGCACTGACTAGTACTGTGAGCTGCAGGACAGTTAAAAAAAAAACATATCCAAAAAAAACATATCCTGTTGGCTGTTCTGGAACAATCCCTGCCCCCAACTGTCTGCTAGCAAGCCAGAACCAGAGTGCCCAAAACATGCAGATCCCACATTAGTCTGGGGTAAACTACTCAGGGGAGTGAAAAGCTTTGTAGCTGTGAAAACACAAGCCATCACATGACCGAATGTATACACAATTCTACAGATACAGCTATATTAGGCAAAAGGTCAGACAACTGGCCTTCACGTGAACAAACCACAGAGACGGATACAATCTTCTGAGAGACTGAATATTCAAAGCTGACATGTGAGCTAGACACAACATGGGACAACAAAACATAGTGGCCATCATCTTGAGCACCAGGGTGTTTTTTTATCCTGCCAGTGTTCTAAGTTTCCATGACCTCAAGAAAGAAAAAAAGCCCACTCCTATTTCTACAATGTATTTAGAGGGTTTGACGCAACCTTGACTAACACCAACACTGATGGATCAGCAGGGCCAGATAGCGCTCTTTTAACCGTATCCTTCCTCATATTAGCATTGGAGCTGGCACACTGTAACACTCTGCATAGCTCCAGCATGTGGTCATAGGAGTCCACAGGAGCACAGCACATCTGGCCTACAAAATGAGACTGAATGGAGCTGGGATAGCAGTGGAGGCTAATGCACTATGCCAGGCTAATCTCGCATTACTTCGCCGACCGTACTATCAGCAGTAAGATATGCTGAGCACAGGCCTCTGTTGAACGGCTCCCCTCAGCAGCTCCATAAGCACTACCCCTAAAGAGACAACATGCCTGAGCATTAATCTTCCATGCATATTCAAGCAGCTATTGAGCCTGCAAAATAGGACCTGATACGTTACTCTGTCATATACTACTCTTTTGTGACACTGACAGGTTGTAAAAATGTGCTTCTATCTGGCTGATTATAAGACTCTTTGTACAAGTGAGTATTACAGGCTGTAGTTAGCTGTGCTTTACAGTGAAGAACCACATTACTGACAATAGGTCAGATTAATTCTGATCTCATATTACTGAATTAATGCACAGCAGAATCCCTAGTGTTGAATGATCACATGCAGTGTTGATAGAGTACCGCAATAGCACAGATATACAAAAAATATATCATATATCATATCATGCAAATTAGCATTCTTCTATTTTTTCATGTACAATGTAATTTTTTAGATTGCTTGACATTTATTTGTCATTCACCTTGTACCACCCTAACCTGTGGTCAATTAAAAATGTATACAATTAAAAGATTGCATGTAATTCATTATAAGCACTATATAATAATAGAACAAACACTCTGAACAGCATTTGGAACCATTACCACAGATTTTCAGTCTGGCAAAGAACGTTAGGGAACATACAAATAAAACAGAAACTCAGGCACATGAGATTCATTAGAATAAAATGGACACGCTTGTCCAGAGGAAAGAACAGTGCCCGTGCCCCAGTTTGGCAAATCTTTGGTTTTCAATCAATCAAGTACAGAGGACCACTGGATGCAGTCATCAGTATAAATCACCATGTCCTATAGTCCTGTAATTATCTGGTTATTATATTATCACTAAGAAAATATAAACCATTGAGTACGGCTATACAATGTTCAGTTATTACTGTGCAACTGAATTTGGTCAAAATGTTATTGTTTATCATGTTAATTCTGCACACAACCATTGCTTGTTTATATTTGTATATATTTATTTATGGCCCCAGCTTAATGTTGAATTCGCTTTTTGTGTTTAGCTGAACTTAAAGGTGTACAACATTCAGGTTTCACTTAAGTTACAAACCAAACCCACCGCTTTAGAGACAGTGGTAAGTTAAATATGGAAGATAATTTTCCACAAGTGAGTCCTGTGTTTTCCCACCCCCAATAATGGTCCCAGTCCTCAGGACAGAAGCGGCTAGTCCCCTGCTGGATCTGAGGCCGATGCTCCAAGGCAAGGCTGCAGATGATAACAGCTGGCATTTTCGTGAGGAGTCCCTTATTAACAAACACCAGTGGGGGGATGGGGGATGGAGAGGGAGAGAGTGCGGAGGCATGCTCCTCAAGAAGTACAGCAGAACGTGTATACGGAGGGGGTCTATGGACATCCCGAAACAAAGAGCCCGTTATGTTCTCATAGCGCAACAGGAACCACTGGTTGACCCATAAGGCATGCAGGGCTCTGTGGAGAGGCACTGAAAGCCGAGTTTGCGTTTTGTTTCTTTTGGTTTCTCTAATAGCTTTAATTAGGGACTTTTTTGTAAACCAGCGCACAACACCTGGAATAGAGCACAGGATGATCATAGAGCCCTTCACTTCATCACTCCGCACTCTTCTCTTATTCTTCACAGCATGAGACCCCTTCCCTGTTATTGGTGGAGAGCTGGAACACAGACCTATCATTACATTAACGGTTAAGCCCACCTCCTCCCCCATCCATCAAGTTCAAAAGGGTGATAAATGCATCCAACTTCGTAAGAATATACGTGGCTTTTTAAATAAGCATAATTACCGCCATTTGATCTCCTGTTGCAATTTATTTTTGATCCAACTCCCATATTGCCAGTTTTGATAACCTGGACCTGCTGCACCGTTTCAACTTTATCCCACTGGAGCCAAACGAACCCACGGGCCCGAATTTCTCGTGCCACCCAGAGATCATTCACAGTACAGGATGCTCTTTCAAAATACCGCGAGCAGGAAATGTAATATCGGCCCGTTTGGTTTTAGCACCAACATTATTAAACCTGTTGACAGATCCGCCAGAGAAAGCTGACACCGGGTCATATTCTGGCCTGCGCGGCTCAGACCTCCGGAGGGTAGTTACTATATCGCAGACACGGCATGAAACCGACTCGGATGATAACACGTACAGACGAACAGACAACGAGAAAGCGCGTTCAGGGTCTTCTTACCGTGCTGTACAGGACATTGTCGGTGTCGCAGGGGTCTGACAGCTCGCTGAGATTTCGGTCCCACTGTATAAACGGTTCATCGCCGTCCAGTATTTCCATCCCTCCACAATTACCTCAGAGTACAACCTGGGAGACGCTTACAAAACACTCCACAGACGAACCGCAGTAACTCGCAGCACGAATGTTTCCCGGACTGTTTAAAGTTCATACGACAAACTCGGATGAGGACAGCGACGCGTTCAGACAGGATACGGGCGGCGGGAGGCCACTTTAACGTATTCCCGGTTGGTGTGCGTGAAAAACCCGGCAACTTGGCGCGTGGACAGATCACACTCGACAGAAGTTTACCGCTGGCTACTTCTTAAAAGCAGGGAGTCCACACTCAAGATGGACTTCACTGCGTTTCCTCGAGTCTGACGCCTCTTCTCAGACGATCAGGAATTTGGGGGTGGGGAAACAGCGGGAGTAACCAAATGAGTTCCTTTAGTTCTTGTTACTGTTGATACTGAATGAAATATACAACCCTCAGGAGCCTTTCACACTTTTGTTTTGTACAAACGGCTGATATTTAATGGCGTATTAGGAAACTGTCTTTTTTTTAAAAGACCAAAACAAACACAGAAACAAACCCACTTCGAACCCGCCCCCTGAAATCTGAGCCAATCAGATGAGCGCTTCCACTTAAAGCGCAGCCAGGCGATATGGTTCAATGAAAACAGACAAGGGCCACAGCCAATGATTGTTCCGCAAATCCATCGGCGCTTTTATTGACGTGTCCAAAGTCCAATCACAGGCTGTGCGGCTTAAATCCTCGGCGAACCATGTAAAGCCAAGAATCCCTAACAGGCTAGAACCGCCTGCAAGCGCCGTCCCTCAGAACACCGAAGAGTTTGGTTCTAATTCTCTCATATATTTCCACTTCCTTCGTCATTTCAGACACGGAGAGGGATCACGCAAAGAAGCAAAAGACTTTCTATCGTCATGATAATTATAGTGTTTAAATCCGGGTAGAACTCGTACCCACTGCTGTGTGGAGCACAAGGACACAGTTCTGAAACTATTGGTTATGAAGTTTGTCAGAATAAAACAGTTACTGAAACCAGCTGCTGATACACTAACTGAACAAGAAGGAACTCTACAGACAGAAACATCTCTATACAACATTCGCAATGAACTCTCAGGAACAGTAAGCATGGAAAAATCTTTGATTAGGAACAATTGTGATTAAGTTTAGAACTGCTAGAACACATTCTAGAAAGCATCAGTAAAACAAAGCATAAATGAAACTACATTTGAGGTTTAAACCAGGCGCGCCAAAGTGCAAACTGTTAGGGATACATATCAGTGCTGTCGGAACACAACCCCATATTTTCACTTTTGTTGTTTTTCAGCTTTTGACATCATTTGTAAACACCTAGTGCCCTTTGCATAGGGTGAATTTCATGATGAGTAGACCAAAAGAAATGTCCAAAATGACTTCTGGTCTGGTAACCCAGAGTTAAGATGAAAGTATGTTTTGTCCTTCTCCTATAAAGTCGAAGGTTGAAAGGTTTTGTTCTGACAGCAGCGATATGGAAATTGGTCTTACAGTGTTATTGTTACTTCCACATTTTGTCTGATGTGTGACTGTAGAGCAGGCAAAAAGTATTGTGTTTAGAATGTTACAAAATATCTTCGTTTGGTTTTTCACAACTACTAAAAAAACAAAAACAAACAAAAAAACGCAAAAACAAAAAACACCTCAGACTCGATCCCGTATGTTGTCACTTAAAAAGACAATGTTATCTGTGGAGAGAGAAGAAAGGTTACATCACTTACAGAGAGTCACACCAGTGAGATCTTCATCTCATTAAGTTGTATTCAACATCAGTACAGTCATATCACAGCCACAAAAACATCACCGTGAGTCGTACTGTAAAGCTGGCTCGTTATTCTTGTAAATATGAAGGAAACATAATTTATAGGTTTTTATTTATGAGGATCTGCTGAAACAGTTTTCTCCCTATATTTCAGTCAGTACAAATTAAATACATTTTAGAAATAATGGTAGGCTGGTACTAGGGCTGCCCTCTAG
>CM067474.1:10301882-10334126 GCA_034552555.1 Semaprochilodus insignis | reverse complement strand
TTACAAAAAATTCAAATATACTTTGTCATTTATCGACTGTTTTTTTTCCTTCATCAAAGTGATGTCTCAGTTGTTGAAAACATCATCACTAGTATTTCAAGCAGTATTCTATTAAATGTCTATTTAGTGCCTGTAATGATTATAATATTGACATTTTAACCTCAGAACCTTTTGAACTCTTAAAAACCTGACAGTTGCGTTGCTTGTGTTATAACTGGATTATTGTTATGATATGTTATAAATGTATTATTGCGCATTATTGTATGTATCTTTTCCCCAGATTCCCAGATGAAGGATAATCCTGCTTTTTCAATGCTAAACGACTCAGATGATGAAGTGATATATGGGTATGTTTGAATTAATTTAATGATTCAAGGATTTTTTTATAATATAGCACATAATTTTGGCTATATTTTATAAATGTTTGGGCCAATGAAATAGTTACAATAGTTAAATACAATACAATAGTTTTAATATACTGTATATAATTCCTGTCAATGTTTGCACACAGAAGTGCTGGACTGTAAGACTATTCAGAAGGAACATGAAGGTTATGAGGAACAAATGGTGGAATATAATAAAGGCAGGAACAAATTACACAGGAATAAAGGCTGAAATATTTAGACTGATATGTTCGTATTTATTGAGCTACACGTGCAGAAGTAGTGTCTCTGAGTACGGCGTTGGGCCACCATGTTTGATAACGCAGCATGCCAGACGTCTTTGCATGGAGTTGTAGAGGTTCCTAATGGTCTCCACCGAGACAAAAGCGGCCGCTGCCATTCTGGGTCACTCCATGACAGTCTGGTACGACACCGTTGCAGTCTTGGTGACGTGGTGTTAAGGACAGTCCTTGTAATGGTCCGTGTGCATGTAGTCCTGCGTGGTGCAGCCGTCTTCCAGTGATGCTGGCACTAACAGGATGACTCATGGAGGACATCACTGCCTGCTGAACGTTTGTAATCATGGCTGTGTGGTCACTCCGCTCATGTTAGACAGTCCCTCGGTTTCCCTCTCTGTGGTTTGTGTAGGTCTGCCACCAACTTTACTTTTAATGATAACAAATAATTGATTTATTGATTTATTTTTTTATGCAGGAGTGACTATGAAGTGATGCCTCTTCAGAATGGCCGTGCTATTAAAACCACCTCCAAGTACCAAGATGAGACTGACAGTGACTGACATGACTCAGCAGTTACAACCTAAAGTGTGGACAGAGTAAGAGCCAGATGTAAAAAAAAAATGTACAGTGATCTTTGTACAAATAATGGCTGTGTGTGTGTGTGTGTGTGTGTGTGTGTGTGTGTGTGTGTGTATATATATACATACATATCGTCTCTGTCCAATGAAAAACATGCATCTCCATTTTTGTTGATTTTTACTTTTATGCATCATTTGATCACAGCAGCTGCTGTTTACACTGTGTGAAGATTTCATGACGAACGGAGGAACAGAAATGGCCCAAAATCACTTGGAAGAAAATCTGGTTCCATTGACTTACATTAGAATTAACGTAGGTTTTTGGCCTCTCCTGTAAAGTTGCCATTTCGTGGCATGTTTTTCTTTGGACAGCGATGATAAATATATATATATATGTATGTATAAAGCTAAATGTGTTTATTGCCCTATGGCACATTGGGGAGTGGTGATGAATTCTTTGTTGCGATTGCTGAAATGTGCATTTATAAAATGCATTTGTTAAACCCATTATTCACTGATGATTCAGAGAAGTTGTAAACTTAAAGTGCTAATATATTGTACATCCGAAAATGTAAAGTTGTGTGTAGTGTTTCCACTCCTCACCTTTTGTTTCTTATTCTGTGCAGCTGGTTGGGCGCGAGTGTTGGGCTGTTGGACTAGACAGGCGTAAATGTATACTTACACAAGCCGCTTTGCCAGTATGCATTTCTTTTGAACCACTTAATTTATTCGTTGAGCTTTTGTTTTATATCCCTTTATTTACTAAAAGCCTGTAATCTCCATTTGTACGTGCATAATTGTTTTCTATGTGCCATTCCATTTTTAAATGCAAAAGCGATGGTTTGTTTTTGTATTTAAACTGTTTTGAGGGTTTTTTTCCAAATAATTAGAGAAATCATCTTATCAGTTGTAAAATAGTGTCTTACTGCTACTTTTGATATTTTATGGTTGCCGGAAGCAAAGTTTGTTTAAAAGAAAATAAACTTCTGATCCAGGTTACTTGCTTATAATAATGCCAAGTTCGTGTGTGGTCTTTATACGTGTAACAAGTATGTCTGTGTGTGTTGGGATGCAGATTATTCGCCCAATGCCATTAAACTACTACAAAAACAAAAGAAGGCGAGACTAGATGTCAGAGTGATTTTATTCACAGACTAAATGGCTTGGATTTATTTCTGATCCTACTGCATTTAGCTAATTATAAAAAAATATATATTTTTTTATTTTTATTTTTCTATTGGAAAATTTAGATTTTTTACAATACACAGGAAAGACTATGGTAGTAATATCCAGTTTCTTACACAAAGCAAAAGTATGTGGACAGCTCTTCACATTTGTAGGTTTGGCTACCTCAGCTACACCCATTACATAAAATCAACTCGGTTTTCATTTGACACTTGAACTCCCACCTTTCTAACAGAAGCTACGACGCATTATAATAGCAAACTATTTTTCTGAGCCCTGTAGCTGTGAAAAATAAGGCACAATTGAACTTTAAGAAACGTGGCTTGGTCCCTCAGCTGCTTTGTGAAATGTGTGATGGTGACATTATCCACATGACAAACTCCCTTCTGTTTAACATGAGTGATTGGGCAGTGATGCTGCAGCGTGCACATGATGGCCGTTCATACAGAGCTGTTCAGCAGACCTATAAACTGGAATTCTCACCGATCACAACACCGTTCTACAGACATTACGCAGTCTCATAACGTCTGTTTTCCTCTGACAGTGATAAAGAAATTAGCGTTAATGGCATGTGTTTGGGCCTCACTTAAAGCCTGTACCTACTAATAAAAAAAATCCAGTGTAGCTCAGAACATTACATTTAATAACAGCCATAAATCATATAATTAATGAAATAAAGTGTGTAGTGTAATGTCCATACATTCAGGACAAAAACATCACAAGAACTGATCATATGGAGCTTAGCTGTCTGACATGTGGAAATGAGAAGACCACAGATCACCCCACTCACATTCCCCGGTTTGGGCTAGGCCCCACTATTGCATCCAAAGACGTTCTAGACCGTTGTATGTTTCCAACCTTGTGGGAAGGCCGTTTCCATAAAGATGTGGTTTCATATTAATGCTTATGGAACTTCAAACTCACAAGTGTGTGATGGTTGGGTTTTGATTTAGCCAACCTAATGGCTGTGCATGCACACAATGAACTCTATAATGATCCAGGCTTGAGCGCATGTCATTCAAATACAAGTGATTTTTATTTTGCATCAAAATATGAAATATGTCATTTTATAAGGATGGGTGTAGTTCTTGTTTCAGTATCTAATGCTACAGCGAGCGTCTGTGATAGAACTGACAGTAGAACAGGGTTTTCCCAACAACACCAGGGCAAGCCGTTCCATCCTTTGGAAAGAATTGTATTTTGCACATCCCTGGTGATCCAAAGTACCTCATACACCCGCACACAGGTACACATACGTGTACTCCAAATTCTGTGTGCGTAATTGCTGGGGTGCCAACATGCACTAAAAGCTAGTGGTGTATTATTTAAATATTAAACCAACTGTAGCAGTACACCTGCTGTCAGAGTTAACAGTCATGATGTCTTAGGCTTCATATGCATCTGTTTGTAGTCACCGTCAGCAGCAAACCTGTAGTGTCAATCTCTCTGTTTAAAAGAAGAACCAAACAAGCTAAGAACAGATACATGAAAGACAGATTAAGGAAATCCAGCTTTATATAGTTACCAGCAAAAAGACAAACGGTGAAACACAAAGGGAATATGACTGACTGATTTTCCTCTACCTGTTCTGATTTTCGCTAAGCTCTGGAGGGACTACATTTCGGTATGTGCATCAGAAGTCACAATTACATTGACACAGTAATGCATATTCGTCTTGTAAGAATGTGAAGTTCTAAATAAGGACGGTAGTGTTACGCACTGCTGAATCAACACTGAATCATGGACAGGCATTTTTCACAGACTTTCACATGTTGCTTTGTATCTACATAAAGGTTTTTCTAACAGAACTGTCTGTTACTTTACACACATATCAACTAAATTATAAAAAGGCTGTTAAACGTTTGCAGTGGCTATAAAACAAAAGTAGTAAAATATAAAATTTATTCATATAAATGGGGTTTGGCCTGCTGGTCAATAATTAGTCACATTTCAGAAATGTATTTCTTTTTGTGACGTCACGTATACTTCAGCTACATATGCAGAGAATGCCCCTCAAATCTACACCCTTTTTCAAAAAATAGACCGTGGGCTCTTCAACACTTTACCAGTGACTAATAAATATTATCTTTAACCCGGTTCAACTAAAAAGAGCACATCGAGAGCAATACGGCAGTCACCATAGAAAAAGAGTAGAAATTTGGCATTAGTTCCAGCAATAACATTATATCAAATTACTTTAAAGTACAAATTTTACAAAAAGGCACAATAGAAGACGAAATAACATCCGACACCCAAACAGCCACACACAGACTTTGGGAGGGCGTAAAGACGAAAGGCCACGTTCTCTGATGCTAACAACGGCCATTTACATCCTTACGCGAGTGTTGACCTCCAAACACAGGATTTCACAAGGTTACATAAGAGACTCGAGGCTTTCTGTGATCTTGGCTGAGCCAAGAGGAAGGTTGCCGTTGCTCTCTGTGGATCGAAAGGTCTTCTCATCCTCCTTGGTGCTTACTAAGCTCAGTAAAGCTTTGTAGAGGAATTGATACTGTTCCTGGAAATACAGAAATGAAATGAAATTAACGTCATCAGATTAAGACATGATAAGGAGAGCAGGATTTTAGCTTGGTGATGAGATTTCTCAGCCCATATTTAGCCTTACTCTGATTTCTTTCAGATATCTCAGTGTGCGCATGTGTGAAAACGGTGCAGTTCTGGAAATAAGCAAGCAGCAGTGAGATACACTGTACAGTCATCAGATGAAAGACAACGTCCACTGGAACAATGACTGCGGTGTGGTTTAAATGTGCAAACCATTTAAAAAGGTGTGTGCAAAATTGTAAGCCGTGTTATATGGGATATTGTTTATCTGGAACATTCTGTCCTGTCGTTTGTACTTAAAGGCTGTGGATAAGGTACAGTGGCTTGCGAAAGTATTCAAACCCCTTGAACTTTTTCACATTTTGTCACCTTACAACCACAAACGTAAATGTATTTAACACAAAGTAGCACATAATCGTGAAGTGGAATGAAAAATTTTAATCAAATAAAAATCTGAAAAGTGTGACTTGCAAAGGTATTCAGCCCCCCTATATCAATACTTAGTAGAGCCACCTTTCCCTGTAATTACAGCTGCAGGTCTTTTGGCGTATGTCTCTACCAGCTTTGCGCATCTACAGACTGAGATTTCTTCTGCAAAATAGCTCGAGCTCAGCCAGGTTGGATGGAGAGCGTCTGTGAACAGCAGTTTTTATGTCTTGCCACAGATGCTCAAAGGGATTTAGGTCAGGACTTTGACTGGGCCATTCTAACACATGAATATTCTTTGATCTAAACCATTCCCCTGTAGCTCTGGCTGTATGTTTAGGGTCACTGTCTTGCTGCAAGGTGAATCTCCTTCCCAGTCTCAAGTCTTTTGCAGCCTCCAACAGGTTTTCTTCCAGGATTGCCCTGGATTCAGCTCCATCCATCTTCCCATCCACTCTGACCAGCTTCCCTGTCCCTGCTGAAGAAAAGCACCCCCACAGCATGATGCTGCCACCACCATGTTTCACAGTGGGGATGGTGTGTTCAGGGTGATGAGCAGTGTTACTTTCCCGCCACACATAGCGCTTTGCAACCACAGCACCTTCTTCCACATGTTTGCTGTGTCCCCTACATGGCTAGTGGCAAACTGCAAACGGCACGTCTTACGTCTTTCTTTCAACAATGGTCTTCTTCTTACCACTCTTCCATAAAGGCCAGATTTGTGGAGTGCACGACTTATAGTTGTCCTGTGGACAGATTCTCTCACCTGACCTGTGGATTTCTGCAGCTCCTCCAGAGTGACCATGGGCCTCTTGGCTGCTTCTCTGACCAGTGCTCTCCTTGCTCGATCTGTCAGTTTGGGTGGACGGCCATGTAGGTTTACAGTTGTAGAATACTTTTTCCATTTTTGGATGATGATGATTGAACAGCGCTCCTTGGGATGCTTTTATAACCTAACCCTGCTTTAAACTTCTCCACAGCTTTATCTCCGACCTGTCTGGTGAGTTCCTTGGTCTTCATGATGCTGTTTGTTCACTAGTGTTCTCTAAAAAACCACTGAGGCCTTCACAGAACAGGTGTATTTATACTGAGACTAAATTACACACAGCTGGACTCTATTAACTAATTAAGCGACTTCTGAAGGCAGTTGATTGCACTGGATTTTATTTAGGGGTTTCAGAGTAAAGGGGGCTGAATACCTTTGCACGTCACACTTTTTATTTGATTAAAGTTTTGAAAACCATGTATCATTTTCGTTCCACTTCACAATTATGTGCTACTTTGTGTTGGTCTATCACTTAATATTTCAATGAAATACATTTAAGTTTAGGTGACAAAATGTGAAAAAGTTCAAGGGGTATGAATACTTTTGCAAGCCACTGTAGTATGCTGGGAGGAGGCATTGTGGTACCTGATGGGAGTCGGTAGAAAATGTACTGTATATCCCCCAAGAGCAGTTCTAACCCCCAGAGCCCCAGACAGTCCACCTGTATCCCAGCTCTTATTACACCTGTACCAGGTATTCAGTGTTTATATGGAGAGCACTGAGGACTGGCTGAGGAACTACTGTGACAGAGCATCCTTATGTAAATTTGGAAACCATGCCCTTGACTGGATGGATAAAACTGCATCCACATTTTTGGTGGCGTTCTTTTCTGATCCAAACCAATTCCAGTTAGCGCCATTCAGTGGCAGTTCCCTGCTACTATGTTACAGTGAGCAGCCCCTTAAGACCCCCAGGCTTACAAGCTCATGTGGATACGTGAGGACTCTATGTGGTGGAGAAACAATAACGTGACAGAGCTCTCACAATATCACTGAAGACTCCGGGCCTCATGAGGTTGGTCATCCTTGCTGTCTGATAGACATCCACGCAGTTCTCTTCCTCTAGCTGGTTAACTAGAGTGATCAGGCAACACAGGTTCCCAGCACTGGTGCCTCCATGCCTGCACAGCCAAACAATAATTAACCAACATCTCTCAAAGACTTCCAAAGGAATGCATTAATTATGAGCAGGAATGAGGACATGTTCACGACTCTCAAGTCTCACAGTTTATTCATGATGCTCATATTTGCTTTTACTTCAGCGGTGAATGTAAATATCACATGTTTTTATCCGTCCGATATTGGACCATACTGCACAAGCAAATTAACTGAGCTTAGATACATCAATCAGCATGTAAGTTAATGCATGTTAATATCCTTTTTTCCTGGGTTGCCAAATTATACACAATTTGATCTGAACGTGGTCATGGTTTATGCAGCATTACCAGGAATGGTTCATAGATCTACTTCTCAAAATCTGGCAGCTGGCACCTAAGGACAATTCAGATAAGAAGCTGACAAATAAGAGGCTGAAGAAGTTCAGCTTTGTCTAAATGGTTGGACTGCATGAATCCCTCAGGATTCCGCTGACCAATTCGGAATGGGCAGAACAAATAACTCCAAAGGTATGTTTATAGCTTCTGAATTGGACCACTACTTGGTTCTAAAAAGTCCTGAATTTCAGTTTGTTTAATTTAGAAATATTCTGATATGTATTTTTAAATAATAACCTCTGTTTGCCCAATATACACGTTTACAGTATACATATATATATATACAGGGGTTGGACAATGAAACTGAAACACCTGGTTTTAGACCACAATCATTTATTAGTATGGTGTAGGGCCTCCTCCTCCTTTTGCGGCCAATACAGCGTCAGTTCGTCTTGGGAATGACATATACAAGTCCTGCACAGTGGTCAGAGGGATTTTAAGCCATTCTTCTTGCAGGATAGTGGCCAGGTCACTACGTGATGCTGGTGGAGGAAAACGTCCTTCTTGGTGGTATGCTGACATTACCCTGGATACCGTGGCTCTCGATACATCACAAAGACTTGCTGTCTTGGTCACAGATGCGCCAGCAAGACGTGCACCAACAATTTGTCCTCTTTTGAACTCTGGTATGTCCCCCATAATGTTGTGCATTGCAATATTTTGAGCAAAACTGTAAAACTGTGCTCTTACCTGCTAATTGAACCTTCACACTCTGCTCTTACTGGTGCAATGTGCAGTTAATGAAGATTGGCCACCAGGCTGGTCCAATTTAGCCATGAAACCTCCCACACTAAATTGACAGGTGTTTCAGTTTCATTGCCCATGTATGTGTGTGTTTTTTATTGTACAATTGTTTATTATTTTGTTTCCTTTAATTAAAAACGGTTCAAAAACTGAGAAAATTAAGTAATTTAAGTAAAAGAAGTAAATAAAAACTCTATTTTGTATCATATTTATAACATATCGATAATGTTCTCTCTTCATCTCCGTAGTGATCTAAATATTTCTAATTGAAATAAATGTTTTGGAGATGTCACAGATGCATTTGGTAGCTTATAGTCTACAATGTTAGAGTATGTTCATGAAGGGAATAGAACGAAAAATGAATCAGAAATATATTTATTCTAAATTCTGCAGATCCTACCGATCATAGACTACAATGGCTCCCTCTCGGTGGACACTCTCTTCTCTGATGATGTTAACGAGCTCAAAAGCATTGCTGATGGGGCTGTCTGGGTTGGGCCAGCGGGGGGCTTGGTACCAGCGCACCTCCAAGACATAGTCATCCTGTCACCCAGCAGTATACAGAGAACACATATCACATTATTTCATAAAAACAAGTATATACATGGAAGGAGCAAATTAATTTTCCTAGGCATATAAACACCTTTTTCAAGTTCAGTTATTTACAATTAAATATTTTTAAAATGCAGTTTACTGATCGAATTACTCGTGTGTTGTCACGCTTCCGGGTTTCTGCCGCTCCCCCGGACTCAACTTCCCAGAGTGCATCACCCGATGACCCCATCGCCCACATGTCCCCAGTCTCCCAATCATTCCCGCTCTAGGTGTCCTGAGTACTAGCACACCTGTCTTTAATCACCAGTCTGCATATAAGCCCCCCCCCCCCCACACACACACACACACACACACACACACACAGCAAAGTTTTGCCAAACCCAGTTTGCAATTCTGAGTGGTCTATTCTGTTATTTCTCTACTCTGGTTCTGACCCCTTTCATTCTACGACTACTTCGATCTCTTCCTTGTCCCTACTGGCTTTCCGTTCTGGTCTACTCTCTGGCTATTCCAGCTCCGTCCGCTCTCTGACTATTCTCCCTGTCTTCCCCTTGTACTCTGGTTGCCTCGCTGACTGTCTACTGGTTCTGACCTTAGCCTGTTCCTCTACTCTGATCTCGTTTCTCCATTTATGCTTGGTCGTGTTTTGGTGCTGTGTTCTACTGCCCGATTGTTCAATAAAGCTCATCTGATCTTCAGCTCTGTGCACGTCGGTCCGAGTTCTTTGTTTCGGACGTGTGAATTACTCGTGTTACGATGTGTGGCTGATATGCGAGTGTAAAGGAAAATGGTACTGTGCTTTTCTTACTTTCAAGGCCTCCAAAATGAAGTCATGCACTGCCAGTGATTCATCATAAGACAGACACACTTTGTCCTCCCCTCTGAATGTGACCGTAAATGTCTCACAACTGATTGGCTGCTCTTTACTGGGCCAGTACACACAGTCCTCTTCCTTGCCCTGTTAACAGACAATTCAGTTCTCTTAGCTCAAGGCTTTAAAACCATGTATGCTTGCATGCATGTGTGCTCCACACGGTGACTGACCTGGTCCTGTGTGTCTGGTAGAGAGATGATAATCTGAGTGTTATGGTCCCAAATCATTCTCCAGAAGTCCAGCACAGTGTTGGGCAGGGGGCTCTGAGTGATGATGAACTCATTGTTTTGATGGTAGCCCTGTCAACAAAGCATGCTCCATCATTACTTAAAGCTGAAGCTCTAGATCATATAGCAATATACAGTACACCTCACACGGTTCTCACCATGATGTAGGAGGCATTGATGTAGTCTAACGAATCTCCCACTGTTGTGGACAAGCTTACTCTAGATCTGTCCACTGGAAAACAAAAGATATCAGATTAAGATTAGCGTCCATCAGCTATCAGCGTTATTCCTTCAGCTCTCCATCTGATCTGCTCATATACTACAACAGATGTATACCGTACAGACGGGCACTTAGCTTTTTATCATTTAAGATATATCTGCTAATACCTTCTGTAGAACACAGGAGACATGGAGAGACTCTCTCAGTCATTATGGTTCTAAACTGTGGAGCTCAGTTCAGCTTCTATTAGACAGTCGAGCTCAGAGCTCACGATTAATACACACCTGAACCCGTATCTCTTTAAATCAGCATTTAGGTAAAACTACATTAACATGGTATTGAAGTGTGTTCGTGCGTGTGTGTATATATGTATTTGTATGTGTGTTTGTGTATTTTTATGTGTATGTGTATATATACATATATGTATATATGTGTATGTGTGTGTGTCTGTAAAGCACTTTGAGCTGCCAACGGTATGAAAGGTGCTCTATAAATAAACATCATTATTATTATTATTATTATTATTATTATTATTACTTACTGAGGCAAGTGCAACATTTATTTTTAACTGAACACAACAATAATAATCCTATATTACTATTCAGCGTAACATAAAATCTAAGAATCTAATCTAATCATATCTAAAGATCTATACAGTAAATGCCAGCAGCAGATACGACTGAACGTGCATAACCGACAGTCAAGGAAATCTTCTAGAGATCACAGCAAAGTCCATCACTTGGTTCAGCTCAAAGCATCCGTATGTACAAATCCGTATGTGAGTCTGTTGCCGGACCTCTACCTTTTATGCTATACTATGACATAAAAACACAGGTAATATTAGAATAGGCTTCCTCTTTTCATTTTAAAATTCATTTTAAAAAAGTTAAGAAATGCATGAAATGCAAACGTTTCATGATGCACGTCTTTATTACCTTGAGCTGTTAAAGGATTGTAATCATTGCATCATCTCTCGAAGAATTCACTCTAGCACAGCTTTTTATTGGGCACGGCTAGTTTGCAATGCCTTATAAATACTATATTTATAAATGCCCATCAGTCAAATCTTTGCATATCTCTACATGTGGTAGACAGCAATGACTCTATCATGATCTCAACTGGTTTGACTTTACTCAGCGCTACTCACCAGGGATGAGAGCGGATGCCCTGTTTTTTGGCATGTTGCACTCCTTCAGTGCTGTGGAGTAGTCATACTGCTTTGCACAGTTCTGGCTGATCAACTACAGTGAACAATAAATAAAAGGAATGAGATCGTGACCCTTTCACTGTGATCACACAGAACAAGTATTTATTACCAAATTTCACCTTAAACTGTTTCTCCAGGCAAGTCTTGCCTGTTGGTCCAGGAGTAAGAAGGTCAGAGACGTAGGCGTGAATGTGGCTGGACGATACCCGTGTCTCTTTACATTTAATGGCTTCTACTAAGACATCGTGGATGAAAACAAACTGTTCCTGCGTACAGGACAAGGGAATTAGACCCGCTGCTCATGAGATGTAGGTATGATGTTAACACTGGTTTAGAAAGACTAATATACAGCATTCTGCTCCTACCTCTGTCTGCACTAGATAGTTCCTCTGGGTCCGGATGTGCTTGAGGAAGCCAATGATGTTCACTGTACCCTCAGCCTTTATCTGCTTCAGCATGCTGTCTATGACTATATAAGTTCCTGTTCTTCCCACCCCAGCACTACACACACGCGCACACACACACACACACACACAGTTAGCTGCTGGAGCACATTATTTAATCAGTTCATCAATTTCATCATTATAAGGTGACATCTTGGTGATAGCCATAAACACCCCAGACCTCAGTTCAGTCTCCCTCTAGCCGTTTACCTGCAGTGCACCACCACAGGACCTGAGTCTGCTGTTCGGGCTTGAGATGACTTTTGTACAAAGGAGAGTACTGGTAGTGTATACTCGGGGACGCCCATGTCTGGCCACTGAGTGTAATGGTACTGAATAACTGTCCTCTCCTGACTGCGTGTCTTCTGAGACCCCTGGACACAGAAACATGAATACGACTCGTACTGAGGATGTTTATTTTGGACCTACCAGTCCCAAAGTTCGTAAGCGTCCTGGTGGTTTAGGAGCCTTAAATTACTACTTGTAACACTTGCGGTTATAAAAATGACATACCTTTTTGACACTGATGTTTCTTAAATTAAAGGTCCTCCTAGTGTAGTAGGCCAAGGTTTCAGTGCTCTTCAGCGTGACAAGGAAACTCCCATACTCTTCCTGGTTTTCCATAGGCCAATATTGATCACATTTCCTCTGTTGGACATACAGTAGTATAATTAATCATGTGATGCACACTGAGTTGTGTTTCTAATCAATTACGGGTAAATTACACACATGCATTGCAAAGCAAAAATATATAAGTGCTTAACTCTGTCAGTACAGATTCAGGTCAAATGTGTCAAATATCTCAAAAGCTTATATTAGTTAGTGATGCGTGTTTGTGCATTACATTGGAATCTTATCAGTATTGGCAGATATTTTTTAAATATTGGGATCAGACGTGTTTAGATTTGACTGGATTTGATTATGCATTTATAGTATTCCAGAAAAGTAGAATGTTTAGACAATGGTTGGCTATTTTAACCCTCCACAAATACACTCAAATACACTCTATGCACAAAAGTGTTGGGGCATGCACACATTACACCTACACATTACACCCATGACATCCTGTTTTAATCCACAACAGCTTTCACTCCTTTTGGAAGGCTTTCTAGAAGATTTTGGAGAGTGTCTGTGGGAATTTTGGCCCCCTTCATCTGGAGGAGCATTTGTGAGGTCAGACACTACTGTTGGATGAGAGGGCCTGGCTCACAATCTCTGTTCTAGTTCATTCCAAAGGTGAACTCCCACTGGGTGTTCGAACAGCAGAGTCTCTCGCGGTCTTCAAACGCAGACTAAAGACCCATCTCTTCATAGTGCACTTAAGTGAGTGAGCACTAGTAGAGGTGTAAGTTGTGTATGTACTTGTGTTGTGTTGCACTTATAATGACCTTTTCTTTTCTTTTCTATAGGTGTGAGCACTGGGCTGGGGTTGCCAGGTAGTGCTCTTTTTGCTCTATATGTGTGTATTGATCTATCTAGGTATCAGCACTGGCCCCCTGTTCGGGCAGTGTCTGAGCTCATGGTGAGTTTTAGGCTNTCCTGTACTAGCTGGAATATTATCCTATGGAACACTAAGCACGGTTGTAAGTCGCTCTGGATAAGAGCGTCTGCTAAATGCCTTAAATGTAAATGTGTTCAACAGGGTTGAGGTCGGGGCTCTGTGTGGGCCAGTCATCTATGCCTTCACAGACCTTGTTTTGTGCACTGGGGCACAGTCATGTTGGAACAGAAGAGAACCTTCCACAGAGTGTTTCCACAAAGTTGGAAGCATACAGTTGTCCTAAATGTCTGGGTCTGTGGAAACATCTAAGCCAAACCCTGAAAAACAGCCCCACCGCATTATCCATCCTCCACCAAACTTCACAGTTGGCACAATGCAGTCTGGCAGGTAACGTTCACCTGGCATTTGCCAAACCCAGACTCGTCCATCAGACAAAAAGTGTGACTCGTCACAAGAGTCCAGTGGCAGCATGTCTTACACCATCCAATGCTTGCCATTGTGCTTGGTGAAATAAGGCTTGCCTGCAGCTGCTCAGCCATGAAAGCCCACGGCATGAAGCTCCCAACACACCGTTTTTGTGCTGATGTTAATGCCTGAGGAGGTTTGGAACTGCTGACTTTTACCCACTATGCACTTCAGTGCTTGGCGACCCTGGTCTGTAAATTTACCTGCCACTTTTCACTTACAGCTGATCATGGAAAATCTAAAAGGAAAATAAATCACAAACTGATTTGGTACAACACTAGCATCCTATTACAGTAAGATGCTCGAATTCACTGAGCTCTTTAGAACGAACCATTCTTTCACAAATGTTTGTAAAGGCAGGTTGCATGGTCAGGCACTTGTGGCTATGGGACTGAATGAAACACCTGAGGTGTGTCCCAATACTTTAGTACATATAGTGTTAATATCACATTCCATTTGGATGTGGACCTAATTTCTACATTGTAATAAACCCAAACCTTAGTGCAATGCAGTGATTCGTACATTCTTCTGACATGTATTAAAGTAAAAAACAGGAAACGATATTTGATTTTTTACCTTGTGAACATCATGGTTCTTTGAGTATACATATGCTCATTCCAAATTTGATGCCTGCAGCACGTTTCAGAAAGCTGGGACTGAAGCATGCTTGCCCCTGTGTTCCATCACCCTTCCTTTTAACAGCACTTAATAATCATATGGGGGCTGAAGACACAAACTGATCCAACTTTCTGATATGCAATTCTTTAGCTATGAAACCATATGGTGCCTTTATTCCGAGCCTAATAAGTAACACACTATAATTAGGAGACCAGACTAGCACCTGCCCTTTCTGATTACACAGTCACGCAGTTGTAACACATGCAGGATATTTCTTGGTGTTGCCATGTTGAAATAAACATGTGTGTCCCTAAAAAGACAGAATATGTTCAAAATGTGTTCAGGGCTGATGAAGCTTTCACAGATATGCAAGTTACCCAATAACACACCTCCATACTATGACAGACAAAACCCGGATGGTCCTCTTCTTCTTTGGACCAGAAAACACAAAGCCGATTATTTCCATAAACAATTGGAAAGATTAACTTATCTTGCATCTGTGAAAGCATCTATGAACTGTTTGTTGATAAAGGTTTTCCGAAATATTCCTAAAACCATGTGGTGATAACAGTTTTTAATGCAGTGCTGTCTGAGGGGTCAAAGGTCATGCACATTCTGTCTTGTTTATTGGCTTTGCCCTTTATGGACTGTTACAACAGCATGGTTGAGAACTGGTAGGTTGATACTGGTAGTTTTTTTAAATGCATTTGTGGTGGTTAGCCTAGACCCATCCTGGCTCCTAACGACTAAGCCTTTCCTGGATGCTTCTTTAATATCCAAGCATAACTACATTCCCTGATTCAGATGATTTTTGGACACTGTTTCAACGTTTTTTGGAATGTGTTGCAGGTATCAATTTGAGTATGAGCAACTATTTTATAAATATTTTATCTGCTAAGTTAGAACATATATTGTTTTTGTACAAATACAGGTCAAAGTGCTGTACTGTACCCAGTTTTTAGGAACTGGGTTTGTATCAGCACCTGAAAATATGTACATGACAATTATTGGTTATCTGCATTAGCACACAGTTTCCACATTAGTGCATTCCTAATATTCCTATACTTTTCCATATGCATGCATTAGTCCACTTCTCCTCACCCGTCCTTTTTCCACCAGGTTGGTGATCATGACAATAACTCCAGCGTTCTGCTCCCACACCATTCTCCAGAAGTCTTCCAGACTGGCCTTCAGAGGGCCCTGGGCTGCTATGTAGGCTTTAGGGTGTTGGTAGCCCTAATGCAATCCATCATTATAGTTATGATCCATATAAACCAGTGCACAGTACAAATCATATGTCAAATGCACAATGACAGACCGGCATCATCTAAGCCAGACATCATTGTACCATTTGTAGCATTTTTGTTAAATCTAACCAGTAAAGTATAGAGTAATTCAGTAGATTCAATTAAATCCTTTGGGTTTGCTTAAAAAAACTTACATCCACATAATTTGCATTTATGTAGTCTCCAGTCCTTCCATCTTTCTCCACGTTATGGGACAGCTTGACCCGGCTGTGATCATCTGGGAAAGAAAAGGCTGCAATACATTAGCATGTGTGATTTGAAATTAAACCACCATGAGGTGCAGCTTCATTTTGAGGGTATAAAAAATCTACATTGTTGAAATCATTTCCTCACATCATACAACAGTTGGCTATTCAGTTCTTTCCTGGTCAACGACTGCAACTGCTATACAGTCAATCAATAACAGATCTCAATGCTATCACATTGAATGGACATATATTGTGTCACTGTCCTGTACTTAGCTGCACAGTATATGGATGTAGGAGAGAGGGAATCATTTGTTTACAAGCCAAGATGTTGATGTATCTGTTCTTGCTCTTGTTGTCTGGGTGGTTCGAACTGTCTGTCGTAATGCCCATGTCCACAGTGCAGGACTGGATCTCCTATAAAAGACCATTCATTCATTTAAAGCCAGTACAGTTTCCTTCACCCCCACAACCAATGCAGCTACCTCACAGCATTCATGCAAAGACCATCCGGTAGTGCTGTCAGTAGCTGTATATCAGCTAGGCAAGACAAGAAACAAGGTAACTACAGCTAAGCATTTAAAGGAGATCAAACATAGACAGGCTTTTCTTACCTCATAAGACTCTTTCAAGATCTAATGAAGGGGAGAGGGGTGGAAACGCAGAAACAGAAAACACAGCAATGAACATCCAGGACAAACGGTGAACAGCCAGTGCAAGTATGTGAGAGTGTGAGAGCTTGTCAATATGCTGCTTTAGACTGCTTTAAGTGACAGTGCTGCTAAAATCAGTGGCATATGTCCCTCGCACAGAGCATGCTCAGGTGCTATCCCAGGTTTTCACAACAGTCACACCAGTGAAATCATTCATGGTACTTTTTTTAAATCCAGGCAAGGCACATGGATTATAATCAGAGGGGTGTCACGCTTCCGGGTCTCCCTGTCACCGCCGATCTCCCGGACTCCATTTCCCAGAGTGCACTACCCGATGACAAAACACTCACATGTCCCCAGTCATCCAATCAGTCACGGTCTAGTTCGCCCGAGTTTTGATTTGCTTCACCTGTCACCGTTTACACACCTGCTTATAAACCCCTCACTCACACGTTGCGAAGTTTTGCCATTCCGAGCGGTGTCCCTGTGACTTTCCTATTACTACTTCTGGTTCTGACTTCCCTTCGTCTCTGACTCTCCTCTCTCTCGATTCCCCCTTGGCTCTGTCTGCTCTATTCTCTCTGGTTATTGACCTCCCTTCTGTTTTCTGACCATTCTCTTGGATTTCCCTTCTGATTCAGTTCGCTGGCTTGTTTGATCTCCTGGTTTTGACCTCTGCTTGTCTCTCGTTCTATGACCCGGCTTTGCCCTGTTTCTGTGTGAGCTTGTTCTTTGCTGTTGTGCTCAGCTGCCAGTTTGTTAAATAAAACCCCTCTGACTTTTAGCTCTGCTTGCGTCGTGCCTGATAAAGAGCAATTATAAGATTTCACAACACAGTTAGATCAGAATTACCTCAAACTCCTTTGAGAATGTGTTGTTGGAGTGAAGATCTGCTACATGCTTCACAAAGTCTTTCACGGGAAGGGCTGCATGGTCCTCTGAAAATCATTCAAAACATCCCAGATGGTGTCGTTTTAAACAAAAAATGATCTCTGTTGAATCGTAATATTTGTACCTCCTGTTCTAAAGAAAACTTTTTAACTTAAAACAGAATTGTAAAATTTTCATGCAACTCTTTTTGAACATTTAAACACAATGTAATACAGACGTGGTAGACAATTTGGGGCAAATGAAGAAAATATTAAAGTGTAATGTAACTTTGTTCCAGCGGGTTTGTGAAAACAGCTGACCATTATACACTCATAATCAAAAGAATAGTTGCACCCAGAAGGAAGTGTTGGCTTGCAGTGCTATTGGGAAGGAAGATAAAGGTTACCAGGAACAATTAATGCTGAAACATGTAAACTGATATGGGCAATATTTATTGAGCTACTCATGTAGAAGTAGTGTCTCTCAGCATGGTGTCAGGCTGCCAGTTTGCTAACGCAACATTCATACATCTCGGCATGGAGTTGTAGAAGATCCTAGTGGTTCTGAGATAATCTGTCCCGTGCAGCTTGAATATTCTCACGTAGTTCCTGCAGACCTTGCAGTAGGGTTTCACTCCTGTCTGTTGATCCCTTCTGGGTTGAACTATTTGTGCAACTGTTCTATAGATATTGAGTGTAATCTCAGCCAAAACAATGATCTCATCTTGTCTGTACAAGCCTTAATGGTTAATAGGCAGTTTTTCTGGCATCCCTTGGAGCTTTTTAGAATCTTTTATTTTTAGATCGGGATGTTTTTTTGGCAAACCACATCAAAATAATAAGGACTGACTTTATGTTAGTGCCTGAGAATCTTCCATGACTGCAAATATCCATGAATATGCATGTTTATAAAAAAGTGGGAAAACGCCATGTCTTCCAAACGTCCATCCCTTTTCTTCCCCTATGCTATTATCTTTAATACAACACTATTACAAAATGGCAAAACTGGGTAAATACAGCACTGTGTGTTTGAACCTCAGACTGAAGTTTACTTATCTATATTGATTTAACTTGTGTTTATTGAGTGATCACTTACTTTCACTGTTAGAATTTGTCTGTTAGATTACTAAATATCACTACCATTAACTAAGGTAATGTTCTGTTCTGCGTGTTCTGTAGATGAAGGTTCCACTTATCATGCCACTGTCCTTTAATGAACATAATCAGCATATCTGAACTACGTTAATATCAAACATACTGAAACATCAAAAAATGAGCTCATATGTAGCTCCTAACCTGTCATGTATGGTTGTGCTAAGAAAATAAATTAAATTAAATAAATATGCTGATTGCATGTGGTGCGTGCTAAATTTAATGAAGGACTGATAAGCTACAGGAGATATAACCGCTAGGCTTTCTCATAGAGAACTATACGGTTAAGCTGACATACACACATAAAATCACAATGCACCGGTTATTTATTTATATTTAGGTATACACTGTACATTATCATGTTTGTCAAATGTGAACTGACCGGTCAAATAGCTTAGCATTTCATTCTCAAGGATGCTCAAGACTTTTTTACAGTATGGTATGTATATGTACATTTATGTGTGAGCATGGTTACCTGTAGTAAGGAGCAGAGGTGTTGATGGAGCTGTTATCACTCTGGGAGATGCGTTATCCTCTACATACAAATGTGCTGCGTGAAAGCATTTCCTGTAAGCACAATAGCACCTCGTGTCTCGGTCAAATCACAGTTTAATACTCTTTGCCATATTTGTTTTTGTGTTTAACTGTGTGTGTATGCACATGTATGTGTAGGCATGAATTTGATACTACCTCCAATAGATAAGAATAGCCACTAGCATCAGAAGACAAAGTACGGTAAGAGTAGACACCACTGCCAGTGGCACCACCGTTCTCTTTTCTCTCTCAGCTCCTCCCACCATTCCTATACGCGACTGCGGACTGCTGTTGCTCACCTCTGTCAAGGGAAACACAAATGTTACAAAGGGACACGTTCACCGATCACTTATTTGACTTATACTTACTTATCCGAGCCCTTGGGCATGTCTTCCCTGAAAAGCATTGCCTCATTGCCTCACTGCCTCTTTGACTATTCATTCAATTTTTGATGGTTTTGTCATCCATAGAGATGGTCAGCCAATACAGCTGCCTTTGGAAGATTGAAGAAGGGTTACCTGTTTTCAGATCTTCCATAGCCTCTCTGTTCAAGCAGTCACTTCGGGCTTGTTTGGTTTTGTCAGTGTTGTGAATTTCTGAGCTTCGTTCACCGGAACTACTGGCAACCTCAGATACCCCTCTCTGCCAGACTATAAACTCTGCACTCAGTGACTCTCTGGTGCTCTCCCGGGCCTTCACTTCCTTCTCAGAGAACAAGACAGATGGAAGACCCTCACTGTCACCGCTGCCTTCGTTCTCAGCTCGTTCACTGGTGCTTGCCTCTATGAACAGGTCTTTGGGCATGTCTGTAAGAGCTGGTGTTCCTTCGATGTCATATTTCCAGTCTAACTCCTCCAAAAAGATGGCAGAAGAAGATCCTGAGCCACTGGACTCTCCCTGCCCATCTGCAGTGAGCAGAGCTGTGAAACCTTTTTCTGTAGAGAACAGAGTGTGCATGGCGGAGGAATCAGGAGTCACTGTAGAAGACCGGGCTGCAGATGCCCCTTGAATGGTGGCTGATGTGGCTGAAACAGATACTCTTGCAGAATTAGATGTCTCTCCAGCATAGCACAGACTGGAAGAGGGCAGCAGTGACAGGAAAGCAGGTAGTGATACTGACATTCTTAGAAGCAGAATGCAAGTAAGACAGCCAACAGGGGGAACCATCACCCACGGCTAGAGGACAGCTATGCTGATCTGGAGAGTACACAGGAGCAGCAGGAAGCCAGAGAGACAGGAGGAATTTGCCACCGTTTTGAAAACCGGAGGAGTCAGTCAGTCTTACGGCGTCAAAGAGCGAGTCTATGGGATTCACAGGTACAGTATTATTGTGAACCCGTATCTGAAAGCGTTAGAAGCCGTGCAAAAGCAGACAACTGGTCTCTGTTTTTGTATACCTTCACTTATTAATTCTGAAAATTAAACCAGCAGAATAATATAATAAGCACATCCACCACCATAGTCATCTTTAATGTTGTCACCATATGGTTATGCAAGCCACCAAATCAACAGCAAAACACCCAGCACTGCTCTCTACACTCCTAGGTCTTTAGCACAACTAGATACTTTCCAGGCTAAAGCACCACCATCACCTTCTGGCAGCTAACAAGCCCAAAGTGTCCCAACATTCTTCAACAGATGTCATGAAACTACTAGTAAATTTATTATTATTGTTTTGCTTTATTACAGCGGCCTGTTCTTTTTCTTTTACTACCATTCCAGACATTCTGATGCCAATGTGTTGCTGCTTGATGAAGGATGTCTGGGCTGGTGAAGATTGGAGAGATAGTCACGGACTTACCAATAAACAGCGGCTGGGTGGTTTGGTGAATGACCTCCTTCTCTGAGGCAGACAAAGTGGACAGAGTTGAGGTTCTGGAGATGTGTGGAGTACTAGAGGTGGCAAAAGAGGATTTGGTAGTAGATTTGGTCTTCCATACAAGGGTAGGAGGAGTCCCAGATGGGCTGGTAGTCAAAGAGATTGAGGTTTTAGGCTGAATGGTTTTAACCCTGTGATCAATCCCTGTGGTTGGATGCTTGTCCTGGTCCTTAACACTTAGAAGTGTAGAGGAACTAACAAGGTGGTCTGGGTTGGCCGTGGTTGCCCTAGCACTCAGATTGTAGAAGTCCTCATAGTACACGTCAGTCACCAGCATGCTGTCTGGTGGAGGAAGGTCAGCACCTTCTGGCACAAGGTAGTTCAATGGCGGCTTGGTGCGGCTTCCTACCTCGCTCTGATCAGGTGACCAGGACAAGGAAGACTCCTCTGTGATCCTCCGTCGTACAGGAGCTGTGGTTGTCCTGACAGCTGGAAAAAGGAAACCTGGCTGATCAGTTGCAGTGGTGACGTAGATGGAGCTTTTAGAGGATGAGGAGCCGTGGATGAAGGTGCGGCCAGGCAAAACCTGGGGTTTCTTTGTTGTCCTGCTCTTAGGTAAAGCGAGCTGGGAGGCCTCCTGAAATCGAAAGCGTAGCTACTCACTCTCATATGTCGTGAAGAGTTTATGCGCTTGGTTTAATTCTTTTAATCAGTTATTTAAAATGAATATTTTGCAGTGTTACCTCAATATATTCTTCCGATTCTGACGAAGGACCAGGATCATTTTCTGTAAAATAAAGGTGCAAGATGTGAAAAAGATTTTTATTCCAGTTAAAATATTATATTATAGCCCAAAACCACTATGAAAATAAACAGTTTACTATATAACTGGAGTGTGAACTAGAGAGCAGAGCTGGTATTACCAGGATCTTCCAGAGGCATGTCCACTATGACCTGATCACTCATTCGACCAGTCAGGCCATTGGTGCACAGTGCGACCACCTGGACAACATAGCTGCTATTGGCCAACAAGTTGTGGATGATGGCTCCCTGTCAGAGAAATCCAAAAAGCAAATGAATGAAGTACCGCCATGAGAAATACAAATGAACTTTCAGTCCCTGGAAAAACAGTTTACCACATCTTGATCTCCGTCTGTCAAGTACTGTCGTTTCGGCGGATCTTTGCCCTGTAGTCTCTGGTAGGTCACGGAGTATTTCTCAATGCTGGTTTCGTGAACAGCACGTGGCCGCTCCCACGTCACCATAACGCTGGTGTAGTTCTGAGGATCCGCCTGGACGTTCTCTGGTTCTGAGCTGCACACTGAACACAAGTATGATCATTTCTTTACTTTCTCCAAAGCAAATTGTCTGAATAGAATATTTTTAGGAAAGGCTGAAAGATAGATAGCTCTGTATTTTACAAAAAGAACAAAATAAATTGAAACCCTGAGAGAGGAAGTGACAGTTACCTAACAAAATGTATTTTAAAAGACAAAGCCATGAGAGTTCAGGGCAAGTAAGTAAAGATAAATACTAGAGTGGCTCAGCAAACAGGATTTAAAGCAAACCATGATGATGTCTCTGAAAAAATGTCGAGTCAACTTAAAATTTGCTTAGAAAGCAGCTTAGCACATAAAACAGCTTAGCACAGCTTATAAACAACTTAGCACAAAAGCTACATAGCTAATGTTGCCAACAAACACTAAACGGTTATAATCGTTTTCATAAACGCATGCCTAAAACTTACCTAAAACAGCTCAAACCACATGATTGTGCCAAATTGTCAAGGTGGTTCAGCACACAGTATGACTTTAAAAGAATTAATACAGTTTTAGACATTTTGGACGAAGTTTTTGGGGATGTACAAAACCCTAGGTGACTATTGTTTTCTAGTGTTCGTTAACGCTAAAACTAAAGAAAGCAAAAAAATGGACACAAAACATTCCCTAGCTGATCAAGGTCATCTGGGTTGAGGGGGACAGTGGTGTACATTTAAGGGTTTGCTGATATATTTTTTATTTTTTCAAATCATCAACAGCACCATCAGGCGGATTTAACTCAGTAAGTTGGCTTGCTATTTTAAGTGGACCCGACTTTTTCAAAACGTGTGGGTGACGAGCTGCAGCTATAGTTGTCTATGGAAGCGTGTGTAAGTGGTATATACGCACTAGGAGCTAGGACTTTCTCTGTGCCTGTGTAAGAAGAGAAGACCTGGCCCATGAACTGCTGCTGTTGGTCCCTGTAGTTGTTCTGCAGGTAGTCTGTCACCATCACATATGCAGCCTGCTGGGTGGTCATGACCTCACAGAACATTTCCAGCTACAACATGCACACAGAGAAATAAGTCAGTTACACACCCCCCAGATGATACAGTCAATCACACTGACATATTCACACACGGTAGTATGATCTATTCAGTATGGTATTTCGAGAACTGGGAAATACTTTGGAATTACTTTGTTCACTCAGCTAATGCAGACAGATATTATGATGTCATCAGAATGTTGCCAAATAATGCAGTAAAATTCAGCCCTGTGCAGTGGTGGACGAAGTACACAAACCATGTCCTTGAGTTAAAGTACAGATACCCCAGGTACAATATTACTCCAGTAAAAGTAAAAGTCCCCCCTTCAGACCTCCACTGGAGTAACAGTACTCAAGTATGTACCTTCAAATGTACTTAAGTATGGAGAGTAACAGGAGCATGATCTATTATGGCTCTAATGTCCTATTATCATTTCTGGAACAAGACTCTTAATCAGCTCAGCGTAGGTGAAGAGACTCGAGTGTCTCTCAGTCCACCAGTCTTTAATAGAAGCTCATTCATTAGTCTGACACTGACGTCCACTACAATCATCATCAGCACAGAACACTGAAGGAGAACAGGTTCCGTTAGCTAGAACTATAAAAGAACTTTTTGCAAACAAGTAAAGTTTCAGTTTAAGATTTATTTGCTACTTAGTTACAAGTTTAATAAGAACTTGGTTTAAACCGGATCACTAATGAGTTTCTCCTTTACTGTCCTGTATCTGTAGGTCTCTGTTCATAAACACAAACCAGCCCAAACACATGTACTATAAAGGAAACAGAGTTCATATACATTCAGAAAAAGACGCTCGCCAGTCACGAGGGCATGTGTACATATTTCTATATTGTGTCTATTTACCCACAAAGTCAGGAACGATCTGTTTGATCTGTTTACTAACCCCGTCCTGCTTTACCTGCCTTCTACCAGGTGGTCCTTGATGTAGTCCAGGTCTGTTTATGGACATTTCCACAGATGCCAAGAATCCGTAAATAAGCTTGTTTCGCTTGGACGTGTTACGTTTTTATACGCACTTAGATAGATAGATAGATAGATAGATAGATAGATACTTTATTGATCCCGAAGGAAATTTAGCAGCCAGTAGCAGTTTCACAATACAGCACAGTAAAACAGTAAAACAAATACAAAATAAAAAACAGAGTTGTGCAGTATGAAAAACCTAAATGGGTCGGTACCGGCTCAGCAGTATTATTAGCTATTAATTATAAACTATACATAGTACAGTTCACTATGGATAAATATATAAATATATCTCACCTCGCAAGGAGGCAAGAAATATATACAAGAAATGCAAATATAACTGTAGACCTGTAGAAAAGACAATAGTGCAATAGTAATAAATAAATGTGCATAAATGTGCCGAAAGGAACTACAGATTTCGCATCATGTAGTAAAAAGTAAGATATTAGAGTTTGAAATGTCGTGGAGTTAAAGTACATAGTCGTCCAAAACGGAAATACTTCAGTAAAGTACAGATACACGGAAAAACTACTTAAGTACAGTAACTAATTACATTTACTTCGTTACTGTCCTCCACTGGCCCTTTGAAGGCATTACAAATGTGCTATTTTATATGCTACTATGCATAAATAAGGGCACCATCAAATCTTTTATCAGCGCGCCTCCCAAATCCTTGATTCCTCCCCATCAAAGTTTCATGTTCTGAAAACATGCGGTACTTAAAAGTGGATTAGACTGACAAAAAAAACCAAGTCAGTCACAGAAAGATCTGTGCTACAGCTAAGCTTTTAAGTGTGCTTGGGGATGAAGAGAGAGAGGGGGGGCATGTATGGAGAGAGAGAGAGGAAAGTTGGTGTTTAACACAAGGCGTGTCTGCTGCAATACTGATGTGGGTCTGTGGCTCAAGAAGGTTTAAAGAGCTTCTCCAGCCTGTGTTCCCAAAGCTCTGTTTTCAGAAATTAGGGCTGTACTGCGCTGTGTAATGTGTCACTGCCCTTTCCACCTTCCACACACACAAACACACACACATACTCTTGTGCAGAGGCCCAAACATTGTCCCTGTTACAGCCTGAGTCAGCTAGATGGATTTCAATCTGTTCCACAGTTGCTCTCATCTCTCAGACTTTAGTCTCTGACAAATACAGAAACGTAAGCGCAATACAGGCAAATGCCTTCTGTATTCTAAATACAGCTCACATGCTTCTATCATTCTCCTTTGCTGTACCTGTATGCGTGGGAACTACAGGGGTTGCATGGTGCATTGGGTCATTATACCGCTCCCAAAGATCCAAGAATCCAAGAAAAGCCATTAGAATGAAACTGCACACAGAACAGCTGCAGTAGCGGAAGCATAGCCATGGGGTGGCCGCTGGTGGCCAGTGCGACCCTAGCGCGATGTATTCCCTCCATAGTTATCTGAGTCACCAGAGAAATGTTCTCCCACCTACTCTGTGTGAATGTTTACACCATCAGGACAGTTCAAAATAAGTTGATAATGATAATGATGGATGGCGGTGTGACCATTTCAGAATTCAAAATTTGAATTTTTATTGAATATCACCAAAAACAGCGACGAAATCAAATTTTAGCTGTTTTTGAGAATGTGATTAGACAGTCGTTTTAAAAGGTCTAATACGGTTGCAGAAGAACGTCATTATATGCATAACACTGTTTTGTAATACAAACACAAGCAGGAAGAAGATCTCGCTATAAAGAGAGTAACAAAGCCGTGCGTGTGAATGCCTGTGGGACTCCTTTACCTGTGTTTCAGAAATGGACACTGTGTTTTTGAACACAATCCACTCCACTGTCTCACTGCAGGGGGGAGTGGTGAGAGAGCCATTGTAGATGAAGTATTTGGCTGTAGACTCAGGTAGCAGACCAAGCAGAGAGACGCCCTCTATCGTGTTACTTTTACCTTCAATATTGAATAGAAGGAAAAAATAATTTTAGCGTAGATTGTGTCACATTTTACACACTCAACACATTTAATACAGTTGTATTAATAGCACTGTAGATAAAACACCGTTCAAATGTACAAGATTACACATATGCAGTAAAAAGTAAAAGTAACAAAAACACACAATATGCAAAAAACTACACAGCTGTGTTAAAAAGGAACTATTTGGTACTATAACTACTATATTTGGCAGCGAAAGATTACAGTCAGATGCAGACAGTTGGGTGCCTCTGGCCAACTTACATAGATAGATAGATGCTTTATTGATCCCGAAGGAAATTTTGCAGCCAGTAGCAGTTTCACAACACAGCACAGTACAACAAAACAAAAAGGGCTATACAGTATGAAACCTATGCGGGTATGTACCGGCTCAGCAATATTATTAACTATTAAACTATAAATAGTGCAGTTCACTATGGATAAATATACCCCACTTTACTATGAGGCAAGAAATATATAAACGAAAGTCTGTCTACAAAAAATACAGATATAACTGTAGACCCGTAGAAAATATGTGAAACTCGAGGAGATAAAAAAGCAGTGCAATAATAATAATAATAATAGTAATAATAATAATACATGTTCTGTTGATTTTCTAAGTGAAAATATGCTGAACCGTCCTCTACAGCAGGGTTATCCGATCTCATCTGCTGTTTTTATTGCAACAAAGCAGGAGCATGATCAACCAAGTGAAGACTGAGGTTTTAACAAGTATTATTACTGTTAGGATTTAACCCACGACCCAAGAATCAGCTACTGCTTGTTCAGAATGAAAACCTGCAGCTCTACAGGGAACACACATCTGCAGCTGTGAGAAAAAGTAAGTGGACTCCTTTTAGTTACCTTCGTTTCTGCACTGATTACTAATTACATGTGGTCTCATCGTTTCCTATGTCATAATTATAGACAAATACAATCTAACTAATCTAATAACACACAAACAGCATGCTGCTCCATCACCTCAAGCATGGGTGATGACCTTAAGTAGAGGTATTGCCACAAGACAGTGACCCAAAGCCTACAGATCTACAAGAACTAAAGAATAGCTGAAAAACAGATTTGTGTTTTGGTACGGTCAAGTCAGAGTTCCCTATTGAAATGCTGTGATGTGACCTGAAGAGGGCTGCGCAAGCAACTCATCCCAGAAATATCAAACTGAAACACATATGCAGAGAGTGATGGTCCAAAATTATTTAGCACAGCAAAAGATATGAAAACTCCAGCTGTTTGTGTACTATTAGGTTTGTGTACTATTACTATTTGGATAGATTGGGTTTATCTATAACAGTGACTTGGATAACGATCAGACCACCTTTTTATTATTAATCAGTGTAGAAATCTAATGCTAATTACTAATGCAAATTGTTTATTTGCTGTATTTGTACATGTTGGAAAAAAAAAAAACATGGCAAATTTATATTTCTCCAGTGTGTTAAAATGTTGAACTTGTGCACTAAAATTTGCAAGCAAAATAGCCATATTTAAGGTAGCACTTTGTGGAGGATGTGTTCATTTTCTTTCACTTTTGCATACAACTGAATAAATTAATGAAATGCAAAATGCAGACTACACAGGCTCCCCACCGTTACTGAGAAGCACTGATCTGTCATAAGCAGGCAGGACAGAAGTAGAAGTGTTACAGGTTTTACTTTGAAAGCAAGTCAAATCTAATGTGTGTCACGCCTGCTGGCTCTCTTCTCACCTCTGATCTCCCGGACTCCATTTCCCATAACCCACCACCCGATGATGTCACTTTCACATGTCCGCCATCTCCCAGTCCCGTTCCGTTTTCTAGATCTGAGTCTCCCGAGTATTGATCCCACCTGTTGTTAATTCAGTCTGTTTGTATATGTACTCCTCTCTCCCGCTGACCCGTTGTGAAGTATTGGTACTCTGTGCGTACCGAGCGGGTCTCTCTGTGATTACTCTTGTTTGGTTCTGACTTTATTCTGATTCTCTGATTTACTCTTTTGTCTTTGCCCTTTTGGTACTGTTGCTGTTCTGGTTGTTTGCCTGGTTTTGACGTCTGCTTGTTTCCTGACTCTGACTCTGTCTTGCCCTTCTGTTGTGTCCGCCTTGCTCTTGTTGCTGCTGTGGTTGATCACAGACCTGTTAAATAAACCTCGCCTTGATTTTAGCTCAGCGCTCGTCACAATCTGTTTGTCCATCAACACCATGTGTTGTTAAAGAGCAGCTGAAACGTCTGTTTGATTGTTTCTATACTGTGGTCAATATAATATACAATACATGTCCTGAATTTTATCTTTGTGACTCCATGACACACCATGTGCTGTTACAGTGCACTCTGATAGGTGCTGATAAGTACTCTCTTATCTTGTAATACTGGTTTTGAATGCTCTGAAATACAGGGTTTCTGGAAAAGTGTACTTCACATAGTGTCATTGATTATTGACAAAGATGTTCCTCTTAGTCCTAAACTATGTAATTTTTCAAATATTTCCAGATGATTTGAGAATTCATAAAAAGGAATCCTCCCTGATTAACTTATGTCTTATTGAAGCCAAACAGGTAATAGCACAATCCTGGAAAAAAGAGGAAGCCCCTGGTATACCACAGTGGATAAGAGGAATGACTTCAAATCTCGCATTGGAAAAAATAACCTATTTTATTAAGGGTAAAATGAAGGAATTTAGAGAGATTTGGGAGGTTTTCCTGAATTTTCCTGAAAAGGCGGAGCTTGCTGACTCTGATGACTGATAACTGAATGACTTGTACCGGTACTTTGATATGATATAAATATAGCTAGCCTGCTAACTGAAAAAGCCTAAAGAGGAACACCACAAAAGACCTGGACATTGCTGAAGTGTAACAACTCTGCAGAGAGAGAACTATGAGCATTTCGTACCCTTATTATACTTCCCCCCCCTTTTTTCCCCATTTTTGTGTGTGATGTTGCTAAGCTGTAAACTTTCTTTATAAAATACTGTTCCAATTTCTTCTGTCATTCTGAAAATCTAATAAAGATACTTTTTTAAAAAAAAATACTGGTTTTGAAAGAAAGCATTTTGAAAGTGTAACCAATCCAAACAATGACATACCAAATCGACTGACGGAGTTGACTCCCTCAATTATGCTAGCATAGTTGTCATTGTCTTCAAAGCTGGTCTGTGAAAAAATATTTCAGATACAGTGTGAAGAGAAAGGTAAAAGGCGATTTAATAAAGCAATGCCCCACTAAACAATGTACATGCCCCACTACACATACATGACTTTATAGTGGCAAGCAACAAAATAACCAAGTAACATAAACATGTGTGCTGCTGCCTCTGGTTATTGATTAACCCAGAACGGTTTGCAGGCATCATTTTATATCGGTTGCATTTTTGGGATTTGTTGCATACAGATTCCTCAATGGATACACAATTGGTAAATCGGCTGTCCTGAATGTGTGGCTCTTTTGGACCAATATACCAACATGCTGTATGTTTATCATTCAGTATTTTTCTGAGCATTTCTTTTTTGGAGACTGTGTAGACAAGCTGTACATCCCCGCCTACTACCCTCGGTGGTTGCTGGGTCCCCTACTTGTGATTTGGTTTGGCTACTAGGCTTGATTTACTCACCTCAAACAGCACAGCCAACACAGCAATTCTCCCATCACCCTTCAGGGCATCATCTAGAGACTTAAACACAGTGTCTTCATAGCAGTAGATCTGCATCTGTGGGTGACAGCACATGCTACAGTCTCATCTTAGCAATGTCAACGAAAAACATTATTTTGCATTCAATTTTGCATTAGTACTGATGAGCAATTGCTTTTCTTAACGCGAAAGTTATTTGCGTTTTGAGCTTTTAGATAAAGGTATTTATTCGGCCAAATAATTGAGTGTTTTTATATTAAGCGTGTCAGTGTCAGGACTTGAATGTCAAAACAACATATTGTATTTAACACACAGATGCATCAAATTTGCTCGATTCAAGAATACAATTCATGACATTAACACAATCCTTGCCGAAACATAATTAAATGGAAAGATAAAGTTTTGTTTATCTGTTTAATTCATCTGGAAATTATGTACACACTTGAGTAAAATAAAATATGTTGTACTGAATTGAACACATGTGTTACATAATACAACTGGCGCTTTATTTTGTGTAGGTCTATAATGTGCCAACAATAATGCTAAGGTATTCCTATTTTGATCATTTTTGGCTGTTTCTGGCCAGCGGTTATATAGATCACTACTATAGTTGTATAAAATTATAATTTTTTCCATCTATAGAAGTAATAAATCCCATCTATTTTCTAAAAACACACTGTTATGCAAATGTCACTGTGCTGCTCTGCTGGCGAACGCTTGTGAATTAGAGGAGGTGATTTAATTGTATGCTGTAAGACGTTTAACAAAGCCTGCTGATGATGTATTCACTCTAATATCACCCATTTTTACAACTGTGCTGCTCTATGCCGGGAAAGCACGTATGATGACAGTCCTGAAATGAACAAAAATATGGATCTACTCTAGTGCTGGGACTTTCTGCCGTGTTTTGAGAGTGCAGGGGTGAGGTGTGTGCCTTTACCTCGAGAGGGAATTTTCTACCACTGAGGCTGTGTTCCGATCCATCAGACGTGGCATTGCAGCGGCCCCAGTGAAAGGAGATCCTGGCCACTCTGAAGCGGGCCCTAAGCCCTCCTCCGCTAATGTAGTACTTGCCATTCACATTGACAACCACTGAGAAATGTAAATACAGAAACACACACGTACGCAATCAAATCACTGCTCACACAGCGGCCTGTATTACCAGCAATAAGCCGGCCTGTAGCTCTACACAGCCTTCATTTCCCCTCGTCTCCGTAAAACATTCGCTTCAGGGTTTGAGAACAGCCATCGTAATTAGTGCTGAAAGCACAGTGTCAAAAGGTTCAATCAGTTCCTTTCTATACATACTCCTGCACTTCCACAGACCTGCGAGAGACGATATACTGCCTCTATTCATGAGCACACAAAAGAACAATCAGCAGGTATTATTCTACAGGTGAGTGTGTTATTCTTTTGGTACAGATGCTATTCAGCACAAGACAAACACATCAGAGCATATGCATTTATATAACGTAACTCCCCTCTCACCTTAGGAAAGACTATATACCAGTTTATGATATAAATCTCAGTAAATAACAGTAGACTGTGATATTGGTATTTAAATCCTAAAATCAAAATCAGACATCTAGCCATCGTTTACTTCATTTCTGTGAACTCCAGCGTGTCTAAGCCAGGGAACAGTAAGCCGACCTGTTTTTCCATTGTTTGTGATGGTAGAGTCATACGTGGTTTGGTCCCAGTTCTCTAGCTGTAGATTTTGGTACTGCACTTGAACCTGGGTGAAGTCCTCATCGATGTCAATAGGTGACTGTTTGGCACCATTGCAGGTTGGGTATTTCCTCACCCAGTGCTGCTGGTTAAAAGTTCCTGCATAGATAAATAATACACCTTTTAGGCCTGACTCTGCATCCCACTAAACCACTACCTGTGGGGGAGAACACAAATAATAATATACTGATAGAACACAAATAATAATATACTGATAGAAGTTTTCGATAGGTTTCGGTTCAGTGCTGCTTTAAATTAAAATAAACCTGAAACATGTAACATCCATACAACACTCATTAATGTGCATTCACTGTTCAGTTAGATTAGATTAGACCACCTACTTCCTCACTGGTTACTTTATGACCTACAGACAAACTATATATGTACTCATCTTCAGCCCACCTGTTTCCAGCCACCCTCTACTACATTTATCATTGGTCTGCTTGTGACCGCAGGACTTCTGCTGATTGGACATTATTTGAGTGCTGGAACATAATATACATAACACTTTATTGATCTCAAAGGAAATTCCAGTGTCACATACTATACATTAGGGCTGCCCTCTAGAAGTCGACGAATCGAATCGTCAGTCGGAGAACCT
>CM067474.1:10270075-10292327 GCA_034552555.1 Semaprochilodus insignis | reverse complement strand
CAGTCAACTTGAAGGGTCTCCGACTGACGATCCGAATCGCCGACTTCTAGAGGGCAGCCCTAATGAATACCATATATGCCTTCTGTACTGTACTTCCATATAGACTGGGAAATGCTTTTCAAACATGTTTTGGACTTTTTTCTATTTAAAAGGAAAATGTTATGATATGGGCCCTTTAAAGGAAAGTGAAATAAAGTGTAAGACAATTGTGTTTCTAAAACCGTAGTAAACCACCTCGAAACCTGAACTTCAAAACTACCTTTGCCCTTAAACAACGTATGGGCTGACCTACTGCCGTTGGTGTAAGGAGAAAAGAGAGGAGTTTTATCCAAACTACTGCTTCAAGCTGAACAGTGTTCATGGTAATTGTGCTGATTCACAGAGTTCAGGTCGAACTGAGCTGGTATTTTAAGAGCCCATGACACTGATCCTCCTTTATCCGTTCCCACTCAGACCACCATATCTGCACCCATCTCTAATTCCAGGAGGTGAAAAGGAGTAGAGGTTTAAAAGCATGTTGGGTTTTAGCCAGCGGGCACGGCACACTTGAGAGGTGGGTAGGAAAGTACACAGACAATAGTGGTGTTTGTTCTCAGAGCACTCACCTGTGTAAGACCAGTCCACATCCTCTGTAAGTCTGCGCTGGTCCCTCAAGTATGCGCTGCTTGGGTGCACTAAGTCAGAGAATGAGAGAGAGGGACGTAGCGAGTGAGTGCTGGATGTGAGGATAAACGTTTGTGTGAAACTTTGTGAAAGTCATTTCTATTACAGCATGCATATCACAATAGAAACAGCCTTGATAAAGGAATACAGCACAGGCATTGTTTATCCTGCAGCTTAGCAGGCGGCAAACAATACCAGGCTTGTTCATCACAGTGCCATCATGGTTTAATCACTTCAGTGTGTTGTGTAAATAAGGCTCTTGGGTACCTAATGAGAATGAGATGAGTAATTATCATTTAATTTCTCCAGAATTATATGAGACTAGTTGCTTATTCTTGCTCTCAATGACACAAAAGGCTTTACTGTGATGTTGTGGAAATAAACATGATCTGACTGATCAAACAACTGATCAAACTGCTGTTACAGCAATACAGCTGACTACAAGGGAGCAAACACCAACACCACCACATCAGCCCAAACATCTTCCCCAAATTTCCTGACTTGATGAGAATAAAGCTACCTCTATAACCAAATACAAAGAATGTTCAAGGTCTCGAAAAGCATGAAACTCAAACCTCAAAGACCCATATCCTATATTTTTCTTGTACTTGATTTAGGGTCACTAATTTTGTTTGTGTGTGTTTATTAATTCATTTTAATGAAACTTTCCAACTTCTCTTTATCCCTTATAATTAAAGGAGCAATATGTAAAATAAAAGTATTAATATGTTCTCTTGTTCAAAGCATTCCAAAATTAAAATGATCAACACAATGTGAACAAATACTGATTTTGATGGTACATCAAAGACATCTATGTACCATGTAGCTGAAATATCTTCTGAAGTTAGCCCTGGCCCACTCTGTCTCACAATACCACTTTGTACCTGAAGAGTCGATAATGAGTCACTGTAGCATGGAGTCTGCAGTTAGTCCCCACATGAGTGGATGAAGAAGAAGCCAATCTTTCAACAATTCAACAGGAAAGAAAACAAGTGACAAAATAGCAGCAAAACAGGAGTAAACACTGGTGCTGCTTTTCAGTGCTGGTGAGTGAAGGGATTAAGTTTGATGCTGAACTAGTGCAACTATTCAGACTGGTAAGTAACAGGGACATGAGTGAAGAGGGAGGAGGACGGGTCGTGTAGAGTATGATTTTGTCAGTTCTGACTGTCTGTATTTGAGTTCAGTGTTTGAGATGTAAAAGATATCCTTCATTTTTTTACAGTGGTGGTGACAGGAACTGAGGTCACAGTTTATACAGTGCAAAGAGAGAAATCTTATTTACTATCAAAAACAACTGATAAAGCTACATGTCTGTGTTTTACATGTAATATTGATGATGGTTTTGGGCCTTATTTTTGCCTTTTTTTTTGTAAATGATAAAAAAACGATGTCTCAGTTGTCAGGTTATGTATTGGTAACCTTTCATTTACATTCCATGTAATACCTTTCTGTGATGTGGCTTTTAGAGACTAATTAAACTCTTCAGACGTCTGGTTCCTATCACCACCAATGTAAACAACTCGGAATTTACTTAAGTGGTTATATTGTCCACTACACTTATTATTATTATTATTATTATTATTATTATTGTTATTGTTATTATTGTTATTATGTTTCTCTGGTATTATTGTTACGGTAATTTAATAATTTAGTGATTTATACTGAATTAGCCATCCATATTTCGAGGCTGGTAATTAAGTGATAAATTGAGTTAGGCCTGTCTGACCCAAATTAAGTAATAGTGAGAACCTATTACACAGTTTTGAAATAACAGGGAAGCCAGGGGGACATTATCCCTCTGCGTCCCCTTGATAAAATGCAATCTTTGCCTTGATGTAGCTTGGTACACATTTTCTCTTGGAGCTTCATGGTGAGCCACCGGAGATTGCCACCAACAGACTTGAAGACACAATTATGAATACACTATTATGGGGGGCATTTTAAAACTACATCTTGAATTAAAATGTAAAAACATACATGGAAATAAATACTTGCACTAACAAGCATGTTATTATTGGGAATAATAACAAGCACCCTGCTGCAAACTAGCTTCCTCCAAGCAAATGCTAAACTTTGGGGGCAAAAGTCACTTCCCAGGAGGCAACAAAAGAAAAACATCTAAAATTTTGGCATTTTACACAGATCTACACTGCTTCATTTACATAACAGTATTGGGTTGAACACACAATTTAAACTGAAACTGGAACCTTATCATCCCATTATGTCTCGTGCTGCGATACTCCTCCGTCCCTATGTAGATATCACATAGGTTTATTTAGGCATAGCTAAGGCTTCACTTAACTGTGACAGTAATCTAAAAGCTGCATCTCAATTAATGACACATCAAAAACACACTGCTTTCCCACATTAACTCTTTAATAATGCACACTCACTTAGAAATGCAATGGTAAATAACTTAAGTTAAACTTAAACTGTACTGTACTGAAGCCCAGGGGGTTCTCAGGGGACGTTTGGAGGAGTCAAGGTGCTGGTCCAAAACTGAGCTTTACTTAAAAACTCAGAACATCATACAAAACAGCTCTCAGCTAGTACTTTTAGGTGGCTAGTCTCTTTCTAGTCCTTGTGAAGCCTTATGGCCAGCTCCTAGTCCTGCCCTTCACAATAGTCCCGGGATAAGCAAATAATTATAAACAAATCCCAACTCATCTAAATAGCCTAGGACAACAAGGTACACATTTATTCTTACTCAAGCAGAAACACAGGAATGCTCAGGGCCTTAAATTAGTAACACAAGAAAAGAGGCAGAGACGTCTGTCGTTGCAGTCATGCATGTTACAGCTGTTAGGACTGACAGCTAATCGAATTATTACATGTGCTTCTAACAGCAGGGATTACACAAGGGTTCCAGGGTCAGGGGTCAGCACACAGGCAGTTGGGTCATAATTAAAGACTGGAGAGAAGTACCACACTTAAAGCATGTGTGTGCACTGGAGAGCGAAGTGAAAGCGAGTGAGTCAGGTGATTGAGTATATACAAATGCCTTGAGAAAGTACTGATCCCCTTTGAGTTCTGTCAAGACGAACGTGAAGAAAGCAATTATAAAGAACCTACAAAGCTGATTTATAGCATAGTCACTGTAAACCTATAACGGCTCTGTTTACACAGGAATGATTTTCCAATAAATCCGTACAACCCAAAGGTCTACAGTCATTCCAGGTCTGATGTAAAATGGCTTACTGTAGAGAAAATGAGCAACTCAGACTTTAAACATGTCCACATGTGACTTTAAATATGTAATGTCACTTTATTATAAGTGATAAATAAATAAAAATAATAATAATTGGATACTATTTTGCCTTACAACACCATGCTAAATAAATAAATAAATAAATAAAATATCTACAGACAACCTAAGTTGAAAAATGCCTTGTTAGAGCATATTAAATAAATCAAATACAGATTGGAAAAATCTGTGTAAGCATCTTCTGTAAGATGTTGATACATTTCAGTGGAATTGAATACTTTGCCAAGGCACTGTACATGTGTGTTAAAGGCCAGCTGTTATGTAGGGGTCAAAGGGCAAGTGACATGCTGTAAGCGTGAGAATGCTGTGCCTGTTGCTGAAGGTGGTAATGCCAGAGAACAGCTGTGAGGTTTATTCTCTCTTTAGACAGTGGTCCACTTCAACACGTAACACCCTGCAGGCACTGCACCCCGATCAAGACATTCGCTCAGATCATGCAGCTTATAGTCCACGAACGAACTCCTCCACACTGGCTATGATCTCTCACGTTTGTACAACTGTTTGGACTGACATACGGTTTAACAAAAGAGTCAGGCACCCATGGGACCCCGAAAGAACACCATGAAACTAAAATGAAACTAACACGTATGTTAGGGACTCATTATTTGGGCCCTTAAACCCTTTAGAGAAATTGAGCTTACCACACGGACAGTTTGATGGCAAAACAGCCTTCTTAATTCAAACATTCGGTGTTGTGTCTGAGTACATCCTAACACACTAAGACCTGATTCTGGATCAGCTTACTGTATTTACTGTGGATCAAAAACAGACTACATGTGTGTATATGTGTAGGTTTCTGGTAAAAGGTACTAGCACAGCACAATGGTCAAGGGGCTCCAAAAAGTATTTGGACATTTGTGCCATTCTTAAAACTGTAAGTTTACATTTACATTTACATTTACATTTACGGCATTTAGCAGACGCTCTTATCCAGAGCGACTTACAACCGTGCTTAGTGTTCCATTGGATTCACTGCATGTAAGTTCACTGCATTAGGAAACAAAACATCAAGCCAAAGCAGTTACTCCATACCCTTCCAAGCGACCTATCCTTCAGGGTCTTGGAGACTATGCCAGCATTCACGGAACATAAGGGAGGAAACACCCTGGACAGGCTGATAGTCTATTGCATGGCTGATAGTCTATTGCATGTCCACCCAGGGGGCAATTTAGCATCTCCAATTCACCTGAGAACATGTCGTTTGACTGTGGGTGGAAACCCATGCAGGCAAAGGGAGAACACGCAAACTCTACCCAGAAAGGAGCCCAGACACCCCAGCCAGCAATCAACCCCAGGCCCTACTTGCTGTGAGGTGACAGCGTAATCCGCTGTGCCACCATGATGCCTCCGAGGGACCTTTTGATTGTGGTATTGTTTCAAAAGGCTGCTGTTATATTTCAGATTGCTGTTGTTGAGCAGTGTCTTTGGAGACTCAATGGACACAGCAGCCAACTGTAACAAAAACAACCTCAGATTTAGACGTTTCTACCTCTGTGTCTTACGGTACCATTAATGCAGGCTGGTTGGAATGATCCAGGCTTTCCCCTAAAAGCAAGAGGACAGCGGACCACTGTTGGCCCACTTGGCATATATTAGACAAAATGTCATTTTTCATAACTCATTCCCCACTCACAGTTTAATTTTCTTATCCTTTGCTCACTACTTTATTTTGTTATCCTTTGTAAATGAATTTAGTCTTTTTTGTGTCAGCAACATTTTAATTAAAATCATTTTATATCATACAACATTTTTATACAAGTTTTTCTAATAATAAAATATTCTAAAATTAAAGACTGTACACATTTTAAATCTGTTTGAGGAGATTTAAAACTAGTTGGACCACAATCTTGGTGGACCAACGGTAGACCAGCAGTGGCAAACAACCAGCGTGGTGCTGACCTGATTAAGCCAGTGGACCAATATATACTTCCTATCTGGGTCTGACCACACCCTACCAATAGTTTGGGTTTGTGCTGAAAACGTTTATGAAGTAACCTAAACACTTATTTAAAACTTAACCATGGTTGAATGGTCCAAATACTTTTAGAGGTCACTGCATATTTAGCCGATTCAGCATTTCAGCGCTACCCCTGTGTTTGACTGTAGTGTAGAGACCTGCTACTGGGCGATTGGGCTGTGGGCAGGTGGGAGGCTTGGCCATGTGAGAAGCTGTCGTGGATGTTGGATTAACAAGGTGTAAATTTGTTGCTTGGGCTATTCTGTACTGGAACGTGGGGCTGGTTAGTGGGGTAGTAGTAATGGCCTGCCTGCTATCCTGGGCATTCAGTAATGCTTAGTGGCGGTCTCCACTGCTGCCATGTTTAATAAAAAAGGACTGGTTGGAAACACCATGTGTCACACAACTTCTTGCTGTACACTGCCACCACAGTGATTGGACTGATTCTGGCCGAGGACTGAAAGTCAAGGTGGCACGATGAGGCTCGAAAGCAGGGCCTGGAAAATCACTATTGTAATCTTACTTCTTCTGCAAACATCTGGCAACCTTTCCATGTTTTAGCTTTTCCTGCTGAGGAATCTTAAACTACAATAAACCCAGTTTTGCAGCTTGGGTAGCAAAATACAAACAACATCCCGAACACAGTTCATAAAAGAGTCAGGGCAGGAGAAAGACGGAATCTCCTTAACGGACTATGCAGAGGAGGGAACATAGATGCTTGAACAGACACAAGCTAAAAAAAGAAAATAGAAAAGCTACTTGTGCTCGAGTCTACAAAGGACTGTCACCACTTAAGGATCCCAAAAGTCAGCACGTGTGACTGTCTTGATAACGGTGTACAGTGCAAAGGAGAACCGAGTGCTGTTGCTGAGGCCACACAATGCTTTTTATCTTCGCTGCTTACGGCATATCCGACAGGTCTCCAATCAGCATGCAGGACGTGCCAAAGGAAACTCCTAGACAACGCACAGAGCCTCCGATGGCGTCTGGCCACCACAACTTCCTCCAGTGCCTCATCCATTACTATGGATACCGGCTCAGCCCCCTTTGTAGTCTTCCTTTGGAGGGGCCTCCAATGCTCAGACCTAGGTTGCAGAGGAAGCCCCTTTTGTCCAAATCTAGATCCTTCCTACTCTTACATCTGCCATGCTTTCCTGCTAAGCCTGCACCACAACACGGCCTCATGTGACTCGAGGACAAGCTGTTCCAGCCATAACCATGCACCAATTTCCTGTAGTCAAGGAGGAGAAAGATGTATTCGCCTTTGCTCCACTGTCTCCTGTCTTTCACTCCCTTTACATCAAGGCTAATTAAAGGTGATTAACGCCAAATGGCAAGTGTGCTGGAGGGGTGAATTTAAAAGACATGTTATGAGTACTGGTGATGGCCCTAGTCTGATTTTTTTTGGTCTTTGAGGTCAATCAGGGCCTGTGCTTACGAACCTTCTCAGGTACTAAGCCGAAGGAGTGCTAATTTAAGATCAGGTTCCTGAGTGAGCACTAGTAGATGTGTATGTTGAAATACTTTGTTTTGCACTTCTACTCACCATGACCTTTCTTCTCTCTAGGTCTGAGCGCTGGGTTGGGTTGCCAGGTAGTGCACTTATGCTGTATATATCTGTGTATTATTCTCTCTAGGTAGCAGCACTGGCTCTTGTTCGGGCAGTGTCTGAGCTCAGGGTGAGTTTTAGACTCCTAACTTACTTATACTAGCTGGGAAACATGATCCGACAGAACACTAAGCACGGTTGTACGACGCTCTGGATAAGAGCGTCTGCTAAATGCCGTAAATGTAAATGTAAATGTTCCTCTCTTATTTACAACCCCAATTCCAAAAAAGTCGTGACGCTGTGTAAAACCAAAATTAATGTAAATAAAACGAGAATGCTACGATTTGCAAATGTCATGGACCCATATTTTATTCACAACAGAACACAGAACACATATCAGATCTTAAAAGTGAGACATTTTACCATTTCATGAAAAGTATTAACTCATTCAGAATTTGATGGCAGCAATGCATCTCAAAAAAAGTTTCAGATTTTGATTAATCTGACCACAGAGCAGTGTTCTCTCGTGACTTAGTGGCTCCAATTGACCAAGCCACGCATCAAAATAAAACACATTTGTTCCTATAAAGTGAACTCATTCTTAAACAAAACCATCAGACGCTGGGTTCTGGATTAAAGAGAAAAGGCTCCAAGCTTTATTGTCAGGTGTATGCTATAAAGCACACTCCTGCGCGGATTGAGTTCAGTGGCAACTATATGGTACAGAGTGTCCATACTTATACAGAGTTTCAGGAGGTGATGTCATGCCCCTCCTGCTCTTCTATACATTACCATAGGTGTTGTTACCATTATCTCAAGGTTCACTCCACAAATGCAGACACTGAACGTATTTTTAAACCCCATGTCTTCAACCAGAAAATCCGTATGTCACAAAGAAATATGACCCCTACCTGCTCAAGATGTTCCCCCATCCCGAAGTCTTGAGACTGCAAATCAAGCTGTCGTTGTCTGCTTTTAGTCCTAAGTTGTAAATTGAACACTGCTCCTGGTCTTATGCTGGGTAAACACTTCCCTCGACCTTTAGGGTCTGGTTATGCTGAATTTCCCATCCTGTATCCGAGCCTCACTACAAAGGATATAATTCCCTTACGTCTAAGGTATTAACATTATATATTCCTTAAATGATTACCAAATTATTCCCTCATTTCCATTTTGCCACAGTTCATTTTAAATGAGCTTTAGCCAAGAGAACACGGCAGAGTTTCGCGATCGTGTTGACATATGGCTTTGTCTTTGCATGATACAGCTTTAACTTGCATGTGTGCATTGCACAGCAAACTGAGTTTACAGACAGTGATGTCTGGAAGTGTTCCTGAGCCCATGCAGTGATTTCCAGTACAGTATCAGACCTGTTTTCAATGCAGTGCCGCCTTAAGGCTCGAAGATCACGAGCATCCAATACTGACAGTCGGCCTTGCTCTTTGCGTACAGAGATTTCTCCATATTCTCTGAATCCTTTGATGATATTATGTACTGTAGATGGTGGAACCTCCAAAGTCTTCACAATTTTACATTGAGGAACATTTTTTCTGAATAGATATGCTGCCATCAAGTTCTAAATGAGTTAATAATCCTTATGAAAAGGTAAAACGCCTCACTTTCATCATCTGACATGTGTTCTATGTTCTATTGCAAAACAAAATATAGGTCTATGAGATTTGCGAACCATTAAATTCTCTGTTTATTTCCATTTATTTACATTGTACACAGCAACACAGCGTCCCAACCTCTTTGTAAGTGGAGTGGTACTATGACATTTTTCACAGGAACAGATCCTGGTTTAGCACTCCTATACTTCGAAGCTGGGGACTGTTTTCAGTTTATTTATTATTAATGATAATTAAAATTAAAGAGTAACTAGAGGGCAAAGTTCATGGACAAGCTTTAAGTAGGCTCAGCTGTGAAATCCCTAGTGGTTAATAGGTATGTGTACTACACCATTGATATATTATCCCATGTAGCTGCTAATATGTTGCTATTCCGAAGGACTCCAACTCTGCATAATACTTTTAATCTGACCAATCAGAGTTCTTATGTCATGGTTGTAATCGTAGCATTATATAACCACACTATTAACTTCGCCTGCTAATTAATGCTGCTTTAAAAAGGAGCAGCAATCAGCAGAAGCTCCTTGAGTACAATAGTGTGTGTTATTTGCAGTACTCAAAAGAAAAAATGAAAAATTAATTTCTTTGTCTGTGGATTTGGTGTGAAGGTCCCTCTTTTAAAAAAAATGCATGCATTATATATACAAAAAACAACCTTACATGGTGGGACTAGGCCTTTACTATGGAATCTCAGGTGGCTGCTAGACATTTGCTACAGCATCTTTGGTGGTTACCAAGGTGTTTCATTCTCAACAATGCTTAAGTAAATCTTTAAATTTTAATTTTTAAGGATAATAACTGGAAAGCTATATTAAGCACTAGTATGCATAGCCAGTCAACTCAAACAACAGTGTTAAAGGGTTTGGGGGGAAAGGCAATGGAATTTAAGACCACGAGCTTCACCAGATTTGTTCTGTTTGAGAGCTCCTCTTGAGAGCAGATTGTATTCATCAGAAAGAAAGGGTCTTATCTCTGGGGAACACTCTGGACTTTAAAACAGCAACCAGGGGTCATGTGTGTTCCTTCCCAGAAGTTCAGATCCAGGCCTAATTAATCGAGTGAATCCCTATGAATTATAAGGAAAGACGAAATAAACATAATTTCTATTTTTACAAAGAGACAGTGCACAGTGTGGACTGTGGCTCGATCAGAATTTCATGGGTGCATTTCATACAGCTGGTTTTTCTGTGCTGCCATGGCAACAGACATACTGAACTATGTACATTTTCAGTCTGCATCACTGATCCTGAATTCTGTGACAGTCCATTAAACCCCCCATTCCGAATTATCCCAGTAGACCCTGTCAAATCACTGCACATGTATCTTGTTTTCTAAAGCCATGATCTAGAAATTAACCATGACTACTAATAGCTTTCTACCCGTTAGCACAGCTGTCATTAACCTAGGATCACAGACCAATCGACATGCCAAAAATTACAAATCAGACAAATTTATCAAGACGCTCTACCTTTCTACCATTTTACAGTTCCACAGAAACATCATTCCAGCACATTCATATGAACAGCTCTGAGATGCTGGAATAATAAAAAACAGTGCTTCAACCTATTAGGGTTAAAGTACAGTGAGTGATTTTTTTAAATTCCCTGAGAATCTATGCAAAACACTTAGTAGATCTGATGTGTGAATATGAATCTAATACTTCAAATCATGCAGTGGTATAACGTAGTGGATGAATATAGCAGTGGTTGAATATAGATACACCTCTATCCTCTAATGTTGCAAACTGGGGTTAATCTCTGCACCCTATATCATACTAATAACAGTCATTGGGCAAGACTCTTATTATTACATTGGTCTGCCTCTGTAAAGTGGTAAATGCAACTATGAAGCACATATTAGTAATGTGAGGAGTCAATACCAGTGGCTTCCAATCTTATCCATAAAAGCCCAGGGTTGGTAGAGGTTCTCTTTCCAACAAACTGGAGCACACCCCGTTCCTCTTGTGTAAACAGCTTCTTTAAGGCTTACAGCTAAGATAAGAAGCATTTAGGAACTTTTATTTCTAAGAGTGAAAACCGGCCCAGTACCATGGAGAGTTTAACATCGCTTACAGTTTAATATCTCTTCTCATATAGTTTAATATCACTTCCCTCACCTGCCTGTAAAGAACCTCTTTGAAAGCTCTTCTCCTCGTTTTCTCTTTCTGTCGGTCATTTCACAATAGCGAATGTTCAGTTGGGCTGCCAAATATTAATTAGAGCAAGAACAAAGCCAAAAAAGATAAAAGGAAAGAGCAAGAGCAAAGCCATAAAAGAAATCAAACTCCCCCATAAAAACACAATGTGCACTATATGAATAAAAGCATTGGGACACACCTCTTAATCATTCATAATCATTCAGGTGTGTCATTCACTCACAGGTGTATTAAATCAAGCACATGCCGTGCAGTCTACCTAAAGAGCATGGTACTGTAACAGGATGCCACCACTGCAATAAGTCAGTTTGTGGGATTTCTTCCCTCCTGAATATTCCACGATCAACTGTGAATAGTTTTATTGAAAACTGGAAGCGACCACATACAGTTCCAGAGCGGGGTCGCCGAGTGCTGAAGGCACATAATGGGTAAAAGTCAGCAGTTCCCAAAATCCTCAGGCATTAACACCAGCACAAAAACTTTGCGTTGGGAGCTTCGAGACATGGGTTTGCATGGGCGAGCAGCTGCACGCAGGCCTTATTTAACCAAGCACAATGCCAAGCATCAGATGAGGTAGTGTGAAGCACTTCAACACTGGACTCTGGAGCAATGGAAACATGTTCTGAGCGGTGGCCAATTACACTTCTCTGTTCTGCAGTCTAATTGACAAAGTTTGGGATTACCAGGGAAACAGTACCTGCCTGACTACATTGTGCTGGAGGAGGGATAATGCTACAGGGCTTTTTACACAGGTTGGTCCAGGTCACATAGTTCAAGTGAAGGGAAATTTTTAATGACATTGTGGACAATTGTGTGCTTCCAATTTTGTGGGAACAGTTTGGGGAAGACCCTTTTCTGTTCCAACATGACTTTGCTCCAGTGAACAAAGAAAGGCACATAAAGACGTGGTTGGGTGCATTTGGTGTGGAAGAACTTGACTGGCCCGCACAAAACCCCGACTTCAATCCCCTTCGAACACCACTGGGATGAACAGGAATGGAGATTGCACTATCCATCTGACCGACCTCCCGAATGTTCGTCTGGATGAATGGCCAAAAAATCCCATATACACACAAAATTAGGTCTGTACCCGACTCAGAATTTTGTCAGTCGAATCGGATTCGCCCGTCCTGGCCGACGATTCGACTATTCGTTCATGTTTTTTCTCCATATACATTATCTAGTAATCAGTAAATCAATCTGCATACGGTTCAGATCTGATGTCCTCATTTAGAAAGTCCGCAGAGTCACAGGATCATATTACTGAACTAAAAGAGACGTGGCATATGATGAACAATCTGGAGCCTGATTTAATTACAGAGTATAGCGTCCGGCAGCGAGCACGTATTTATGCTAAAAATTAGCGCTTCTAAAACAAACGTCTTCGGTCCGTTTTTCCTTCACCGCAAACAGCCATTATGTCTAAAACGAAAGTCAGCTCACTGGTTTGAAGCAGTGTTGGATGTCTGACTAAATGACGAGCAGAATTAGCTTTAATCTGTTCAGATTCTCTTCTTCAAAAGCTCCTCCAGACTTTTTCTGAGACATCGTTCCACCCGTGTTTCTCAGCTTCACAGCTTTAGCTCCCTTCAACGGTGAACCGCCAGCGCACGTTGTCACGTGGATTTAATTTTTTAGCAAGCATCATAGCCCAGTTAGAACTTAAATACATATTTATTATTCCCCTTTTGATAATTATTAAAATGTCTTTTTACATTCTTAAAGTTCTTGTGCATTTTGTAAGCTTTTGTCTGTTTTAGACAAAAAAAATAAATAAATAAAAAAAAACTCGTCACTTGAAGGTTCTCAGTCGACTCAAGGGTCTCCGACTGACGATTCGACTCGGCAGCCCTACACAAAATCTTGTTCAAAGCCTTCACAGAAGAGTGGAAGCTGTTATAGCTGCAAAAGAGAGACTAACTCCATAGTAATGCACACGGATTTAGAATGAGATGTCATAAAACTAGTGGAATGTGTTTGTGTCTCAATACTTTTGTCCATATAGTGTATATGATAGCTAGTCTCATCAGCGCACTTGAATTTAACACTCTTGAAATTAATGGTCATGGTTCATCAAACCAGAGCTTTGAAAGGGATGCTGTAAAGTTTAAGTAACACTTAAACATTTTTTTGTTTTTCCATTTTAAAGAAAAGGACACAAATGATCTTCCTTCATTCCTTCCACACACTGAGGTTAAAGGTCACGCCCATGGATAGTGGGTTTGCTGTAAATGAATGTTCATACTGACTGAGATCCATTGCAGGATTCACACTTCACAGGAAAGCGATATTCCCATACCAGGCATTCAAAGGGAATCTACCCTAAATAACGTTTCCCATGATATCAGTGTCAAATGTGGAGATTGTTTGGACACATGACAAGATCATTCTCATGGAAAACAGTCAAGCCAGGACATAATGAATGAAGCATCAACTCCCTGATGGCCTACAAGTCTGGGAGCTTTCATACTTCTACTGTAGCCATTAGTCCATGACTGACTGACTGATGAACACACACAACCGTATACAGTGGGTTCGACACGGTAACATATGCCAACTCTCAAAAACAAACTGACAGCACAGCTGCCATCACAACCCCTATAGAGAGCCGAGGCTTCCAAAGCACATCAGCAATAAAACTCAATTCAGATTAATGTGAAACCGTGTGCTTCACACAGACGGGCACTGTTACTGACATTACATCTTTAGATGCTTCAGTGTACTGATACGGCATCTTACTCCATCTGTGTCAGAGAAAGTTAATATGGGGAATAATATTCCATAATGTTCTAACTCTACGTAATGACGTACTATAGCTACCACAACAAAAACACAGTCACTCCGTTAAAGGTGTTAAAATTCTACCAATTGTTCAGAATTTCACTGTCACTATGATGTAAACAAAGCCATTCAGAGAGGTTTGGTGTAAAATACTCAATTTAAGAGAAACTTACTGAGTTAGAATAGTGGTGAACAGTGGTGGTGACAGGAAATAGATGTCCAAATGGTTTAATGACAAAACATTCTTTGGGTTGAACAGTCATCACATACATAACATTGGTTTGCATTGGCTTTGAGACATTTTGGAGTAAAAATAATAATTAAAAAAAAGATATTCACAAGGTATAACCATTATTTTTACAAGTATCAGCACTGCATATAAAAACTCAGGTGTAGATTCACTGGTTGTTGCTATAAATAAAATGGCTATATTTGTGCTACAGATATCACAATCCCCACCACTGCTGTAAAGAAATCTTAGGCTGTACAATTAACTATCATACATCAAACAACTCAAATAACTTTGTTTGCAGAGACTGAACAACACTGCGTTTTTTTTTAATTGTGGAATTACACTTGAAACTTTGACAAGTGTGGTGTGTGTACCAACTGGCAAAATTCAGTCAGTCACATTCAGTCACATTTTAAAACCTGAACACCCATCCAAAACAAGGAAGCACTGCTTTGGAAGTCATTTACAGGGTCATTCAAAAGTCAGGAGCCACACAAATATCTGTAAGGCTCTTAAAAGGGAATTGCTCCGATTTCTAAAATTCTGACGTTGACGTGGTGACAAGACCAGTCATCGTAACGGTCTGTGTGCATGTTGTCCTGCCTTGTGCACCCATCTGTCACTGATGCTGGCACTAACAGGATGACTACTGAAGGACATCACCGCTTCACTCCACACATGTTGGACAACTTGTCGTTTCTCCCTCTCTGTGATTCGTGTAGGTCTCTCAAAACCTTAATGACGCTGATGCGTGCCTTCTTCTATTCATTGCCGCCAACAGCATGCCACGGTAATATTCGCACAACCAGTAAGATGCGCAACACGTGGATAGATTACCCCACTTCTCCGAACCCTACAATGCAACCTCTCTCCAAGGCATGCTGCACTTGCAAAGGATGCTACCAAAACAGCAGAATGAGGCAGAATGGAAAGTTTGCACAATAGAACGAACTTCTATAGTTAGTCAGGTACAGCGATAACCTTGCTTACATCACATGTGCGGCCGAGCGTTAAACTGGAATCATTTGTCTCATGATGTCAAACCTACACACCAAGTTTCTGATTCTAGTGCAACAGTTTTTAGATGACGAGTGTATGTTTCTTATTTTTGCAGTATGGACCAACACAATTCACCACCATTTCCAAAGCTACTCTGAAGTCACGTCCAAGCTCACTGGTCATTATGAATAGCAATGAAAATAGCTGTATCTGCTCTGTAGGAATAGGCTCAGTTGGGAAACCCATGTCTATACATTTCTCTAAAATGCACCACTTCACATTAAAGATACATTGTCTGTATGGAGAACAATGCACTTTTGTAAGTCACCTTGAACAAGAGAATCTGCTAAATGCCATGAATGTAAATGCAAAGCTCTCTGAATCACAAAATAAAAAACAATTACACAGAAAATTAATTATCTCTTAATGTTCCGCATTTCTTGCATTTCAAAAGCCATCATTAAATAAACCAACTGTAAACATATAGTAGATATTTCAGATTGATCTAACTCATCTACAAGCAGTTCACAAGCTCAGTGTTATTAAGTGTTATTAAAATGATTCATTCAGAGTCACTCCATGACGGTCTGGCCCGACAACATTGCAGTGACGTGGTGATAAGGCCAGTTGTCGTAATGGTCCGTGTGTTGTCCTACATTGTGCAGCCAACATGATGTCTACTAAAGGACTTACTCCTCCAGGATGAAAGCTGCCGGGATTATTTAAATGATTAATTTTTCAGCCCTAGTATTTACATCAATACTTGGTGAACCGTACGGGAATCAGAGTCTTTTTTATACATAGTTCTTTAATCTCAGGGGATCAAAAGTAATTGGATACTTGACTGCGGAGTTGTTTCTAGACCAGCCATTTGTCACTGCATTGTTAGCTCAGGCCCAGGAAAGCAACTGGTAAAGTCCACAGTCGCATCTAGACTGTCATCTAGGAAACCAAGAAAACGCCACTAAATCAGAAAAGTGTAAGGTTGAAAACTGAAAACAAATCAAAGGCATAACCAAAACAAGAACTGTGTCAAAATTAACTTGAGACCTTGTTAAGAAGCAAGAACACACTGGCAAAGATGTAGAGGACCAAAACACACTTAATCAAACGTGAAGAGAAACTGCTGAACATCATAAAAACACTGTAGATCATGTAGGCATAGATGTGTATGGCTATGAATGGAACTGGCTCACATGTCTTTACTAACAACACAGCAAATTATAAATTCCATCGTTACTGCTCAGATCCGACCAGGCACGCCTACGGCTTACTGAAGACCCAAGGCAAAAAGCCCTTTTAACAAGGAGGAACTGTAAATGGCTAAATGATAGAGCTGCTGGAGCATCACCAAGATGCCCAGTGTTGGGGAAATGCGTGTGGGACACAGACTTCATTTGCGTCATCGATTGCAAAAGATTCTCAACCATGTAGTCAACATGACAAATTGAAGATTATGGTAATTCATCTGATTAATGGTCCCCTGGAATGTTTTGTGCGCGCGTGCGTGCGTGCGTGTGCGTGCGTGCGTGTGTGCGTGTGTGGACAATATGTAAAAAGACTGTGAATTCGACATGGTAAAGATAAATGGTCTCAAAATAAAGCTAAATCGTTGCACTTTAATCTTTCTAGTCAAGCGGTTATTTCAAACCCAGTGTGCAATTCTAGAGTGAAACATAAACAGCATCACTGTCTAATCACTGCACTAGAAGCACTTGTTGAGAAAAAGCCCAATTAACACAATTAACACTACTCAGCGCTGATGCGTGTAATCGTCAGCACTGCAAGAAAAAGCTCTGCTAATGACTCCATAGTAAAGCTATGCATGAAGCAAGCGAAGCTACCGGATAGTCTCCAGCCGTCCTAATTGATGAACAGCTTCTTACCTAGCGGACAGCTGAGGATCCACAGATGTGCGACAAGAAGACGAAACCCGGAGGGGGTCACATACATCTTCGAATAAAATACGAGCGGTTCGGTAAAATGTGAGGCAGAAACTCGACACAAAAACGCCGCTTTGTATACAAGGATGCTACACTCGGTCTCGGCTCATGTTGGATCTCCCACTCTTATTTTCCACGGCTCCTGGTGACCATCGTTCAGAGCCAGAGGGGCGTTCTTTCTCCACCCGTATTCCGACAGGACCCCGCCTCCCACGTTGTGATTGGCTAGGAGCATCGCGCCTCTTGGGCTGTGATTGGCTAAAATTATTAATAGATTAGCATTAGAGGTTGTAGTTTATTTTGGAGAAAACATAAACTGTCTCGAGCACAGGCATCTTTAACGACATAATCACCGGATTATTACCAAAATATCATTAAACAAACAAACAAATAACCTTTAACATAAGCGTATGCATAATATATAGTAGTATGTGGTATAATAACCAGCCAGAGTTTGTCATAGAGCTGATTAGTTAAATTAGCTGAGTTGGAGAGCACGTGTGCACGCCAAAGTTACTCGGATGACGCACTGCTCCGATAAAATATTCCAGAACACGGACAGAATTATCTCCGTTGCTGCGTCCAAAACCACGTAATCCCATAGTAATCAGTATGACGAAACTTGTACACCACTATTGCAGTTTTGGACCCAGTTTGTGATAATATAGCATCATGAAGTGCTATTTAATGACACACAGGGTAGAAAGGCAAATCATTTAATCTAACTATCAGACATTAAAATAAATAAACAGTCCCTTTGTTGGAGGGTGCCTGCCTACTATCAGTAGTAGGGATATCGTCGAGCCTCTGAAGATGAATGCAAAGAGCTGTATGAAGTCCACACTGCACTTGCTCCACTAACTGCAGCTGCCACTGAACCTAACGACCAACACCCCCCTATCCGTCAGCTCAGGCTTCTGGTGTCACCCTGCGCAATTTCCTCTCTCTCCGTGACACTGACTCACCCACCTGTGTATATAACGTGCCCCTGTCCTGTAGTGCAGTACACAGGGTCATATACGGGAGGCTGTACAGTATACTACTGCTGTAGCAAGAGTAGCATGCAGTATCCGGTATTTGCTGATGCAGTATATAGTTAACAGTACATAGTATTTGCAGTTATACAGCATCATGATGACCTGCCTAATATGCGGTTGCTCCTCTGTGACAGCTCTGACCTCCTGAGACGTGAACTCGACAAGAACTCTGAAGGTGCCCTGCGATGTCAGGCACCAAGACATTAGCACAGATACTATGAGTTATAGCTGCCATGGATGATGATCTGGGGAACATCATAAACTAGGTATGCATAGATACCGATACTGTCGGTTAGTTACCACGCTCATTTGCACTGTTCACGATCACGAGTACTTCCCCAATACGAGCGGAAACACATAGGCTAGCAAAATGCATGCTAAAAAAGGCTAGCATTTGCAGAACTAAAGTCTGCATATGTTGACTTTACTCTGTTGGGCAAAATAGAATTACAATGAATTTGCATTAATACAGTGGTTTTTGAAGATGCTCCAACCCAGTCATTTAATCATAATGAATAGGCCCTTGTCAAAGTGGCTGAGGTCTTCTCACCTTCCGTTAATTTTTGACTCATTCATGTAGTACAAGGGCCCTTTCAGGATAATCAAAAAAGTATCATCAACAATTCACTTGAGTGCAGGTGAGTAAATGCCAGGCCTTGCTCCAATATGCTCTAATTGTGCTCCAGAATCTGGTGACGATGTCATATTTGAGTGTATTCTCTATAGATTTGTGTTATTTTTATTTAGTTATTTGCACTTAGTCTGTTCAAACATTCGCATATGCTTCAAGGATATGCATGGGTCCTCCTAAACCGGCCAGTTGACACCTGTAGGATTGCTCCCAGACTCTTTTAGCCTCCCAAACACATGTGATGCTAATCGTCTCTTCCTTAATTCCAAGCTGTTTGCTGCCATTTTGATCTGCTTATTGTATTGTGCAAACTGACAGCCTGGAAACATTAACAAGTTAGATGGGAGTGACTGAAAGTTCCTCAGTGTTTTCACACACAAACATAATGTTCTGGTGTTCTGTGTTGTTATCCCTTTGCATACATTTCCATAATTTAGCAGAGATTATCTCTAATTTATGCAGGATCTCTACTTCACTTCCTAAGGGAATTCCATGGGGTTTCTTTTGCCTCTACTGAAAGGCCATTGTACACGTACACTCTGGCTAGGGCATCATGATGCAGTTTTAAACAAAATCTGTTGACAGAGTTTCACTCCTGAGAATGAGTTTCATTGTACCCTCTTTCCTGAAAGAGCTCAGAGCCAAGAAAATGGGAGGAGATCGGTTCTGATCAGAAGAAGGCCAAAGCACACTACAGTCTGTTCCCAGGAAATTAACTTACGTCACAGCCTGGTGGGTGCTATACTGGTTTCAAATGGTGAAGAGTAGAAAAACACAATAACCAAAAGGGCAAAGGTCAAAGGAGTACAGACTATTCAAAGAAAACTGCAGGTACGAACTTCAAAATATACTAAAGCTGAAGTCAAAAAGCAATCACTTCTAAATAAAGTGCAAGAAGTAAAAAAAAAGTTTTGTTTTAATCTCTGAAATGTACAATCCCAATTCCTAGCAAGTTGGTTTGCAAATCTCATAGACCCATATTTTATTCACAGTAGAACACAGAAGACATATCAGATGTTGAAAGTGAGACACTCGACAACTTCATGAAAATTATTAACTCAATTAGAACTTCATGGCAGCAACACATCTCCAAAACCGTCGGGACAACCATCCCCTCTTCTTTTAACAACAGTCTGTAAATGTCTGGGGAGTGAGGAGACCAACTGCTGGAGTTTTGGGAGAGGAATGTTGTCCCGTTCTTGTCTGATGTGAGATTATACCTGCTCAACAGTCCTGGTTCTTCTTTGCCAGATGTTTCTATTAGTGAAAGGACTGCAGGCAGGCCAGTTCAGCACCCAGACTCTTCTTCTGCGAAGCCATGCTGTTGTGATGGAGGCAGTATGTGGTTTAGCATTGTCTTGCTGAAGTATACAAGGTCTTTACTGAGAGAGATGCTGTCTGGATGTGATCACATGTTGTTCTAAAACCTCCGTATACTGTTCAGCATTGACAATGCCTTTCCAGACGTGTAAGCTGCCCGCGCCATAGGCACTAATGCAATTCATCTGACCATGGAACTGTTTTGCATTTTGCCTCAGTTCATTTTAAACGAGCTTTGGCTGGATCAAGGTGACATATGGCTTCTTCTTTGCATGATACAGCTCTAACTTGCATTTGTGGACTGCACGGCGAACTGTGTACAGAATCATGTCTGTTTTAAATGCAGTGCCGCCTGAGGGCCTGAAGATCACCAGCATCCAATATTGACCATCAGTCTTGTCCCTTGTGCATAGGGATTACTGTCATTTCCCGTCAAAACTTCAAGCACAAGCAATTTAAATGAGAAATACTGAAAATAATATATACTTTCAGTGTGTTCATTTTGTGCCTTAATTATATGTTTTTCCACAGTTCAGTCTAAGAAGTTGGTTTTGCTTCTCATAATCCAAATATATTCAATAAAAAACAGCACATATTTCTTTAACATCTTTCCAAACTCATTTATGCACTTGACAGGCTTAAAGAACACTCTTGAACAGGCTTAAAAGGGTTAAGCAGAGCAGTTAGAGAGTCAAGGCAGGCCAGCCAGTGTGTCAGGAGCAGCAGAATGTGCTGCGAGGTCAACCCAGTAGCAGGCTGTTATCTGTGTTCTGGGAACACAGAGAAAGACAGAGCACTGGGCAAGCCATGTTTCAGCCTTTTCGATTTCCTTTACCTTCATTTATGCCGTCATTTCTTTTTTTCTGATCTTATAATTTAATCAACCAATTCCTCCATGGTCAACATTTTTTTCAGCTTTTAATTTAACCCATTAATAGGACTTCTCTGACTGTACTGCGACTTCATTTCCCCACAACAATTCAACCAAACGTCTTTCAATCCTCAATGCGACATGTACACTAAGGGTCAGTTTCCCGGACAGAAATTAAACCTACCTTAAATGTATGAAACTAGGCAGTTATTCATGTTTGTTGTTGATCACAGTCTTGTACGTTGGCCTGTAGTGTACTTGATGCTAAAGTAGTGATGGTTTAGTACATTTCTAAGAGAACATTGACCTGAACTGTCAGTTTGAAGGAGCCACAGTGAGCAAGAGATACAGCAACATGTGGACCTCAATTGTAAATCAATATATGAGAAGTGCATTCGAGTTCACTTGGTAATCCTTAGGGATGTTCTTGCTTTATACTGGAGACTACATATACAAAAGTGTGTCTCATTGAGTAGTCTTACCACACCTGCGGATCGAGTTACTTCAGATAAACGTCTAAAGCCTCAGAGAGAAAGCGGTGCATCAAGCCAGGTAGTCTAGTTACACTCCAGCGATCTTTCTGGGCCGAGTTTTGCATTGCAGTTTTTGCGATTTTTTAAAAGTTAAGCACACGATTACTAATAGCGGAACTCATCAGAAGACCTCAAAGCAGAACAGACCTGGACATTCCCTCATCATACACATGTCTTCGTTTCAATGACATTCATGTGAGTAGGCTAATGTCAACAGTATTGACAAGCAGCTGTGCCAACTCCAATTCAATACAATCCCCCCAGCATGTTGCAAATCGATGCTGTCAGACTAGATCACAGCAGGGGCGTTTGGAAAGCCTGTTCACGCTGCTTATTTGCCTCCTGGGTGTTCAATAAAACCCTAATATCAAAACATTCTTTATTGGATTACATTGTGCAATTATGCAAATGGAAATTTTGCACAGGTATGGACCGATTACACTAATGTTGTAGTTCAAAGAAAGACACACACATGCACACACACATGCTGACCCACTCACACACAACTAAATCAGCAAACGAGACCTCCGACCAGTAAACTGAACAGCTGGGGTACCAGGTGGCACAAGCTGGCAAAGAAGATCACAAATACACACACACACACACACACACACACACACATATATATATATATATACATATATATATATATATATATATATATATATATATATATATATATACA
>CM067474.1:10251383-10265078 GCA_034552555.1 Semaprochilodus insignis | reverse complement strand
CCTGTGTGTTTGCTGCTTGACCTTGTTCTTATGAACCAGACGCTCACTGTATCTGCCAGTAAAGCTAGAACCCAACCTTCTGTTCCTCACTAAGAACCTGCTGTACATGTGGAGATGCTGATTTAAGAAGGAACTGGAGTGGGCTCTTATTGATTTTCAGAGCTGTATCTGTAGAATGTAATCGTCTAATGTGAATTAAATTAAAATCCAATGAAACCATTTTACTTTATTTGACAGCATATATTTTTTGTATGTTTGTTTTGCTTTTCTGGTCAGCATACACACAGATCTGAGAGTTTTGTTGGTCTTTCAGATCTTCCCTGACTTGCACAGCACCCTTTAATTTCAGTCCTGAAGTGCTTTTATTGTTTTTATAACCTTCCCATTAATTTGTTGACTTCAATTAGCTTAATTTTCAAGATCCTCAGTGAGCTGCTTAGAGGAGCCCATGGCTGCTGAATGTTAGCAGAAGGTTTAAAGAGTCAGGGAATTTATTAGGATCTGGAATTGTCATCATCTGGCATGAACCAGTTCTAACGAGTCAATTAGGGCCAAACAAGTTAATTAAAGGTAGTATGTTACAGCCCTAGCACCACGCCACCCATCCTCTGTCAAAACAGCCCCGCTCCGGGACCGGCTGGTTTGAGTCCTACTTTCTTTGAATGTGAAACAAAACTGCTCACTGTCCATGGGGTCTGCGGATGTGAGTATGACTTTGTGCTGCCATAGCAAGAAACATTCTGGAGACATCTACACCTGTTCTCTGATTTTACTTTCACGTCATTCACGTCGTTACAGTTAACAGCATTAGTTAATAACGTTCTTGTGGCTCAAGTTACTGCAGCAAGTAATGCCAAAAAAATTGTAAAAAAAATTACAAAAAATTGTGATTTTCCTTTCCAGTGCTGTGTTGTACTGACGGGTTGGAAAATCAGTCAATCAAATGAGGCTAAAGCCAGCTTCTTGTTCATTAGCTTCTTTTTTGAACAGTGCAACAGCCAACAGCAGTAGCCTGAAGAACGTAACTGGTCATTTAAGGTAGAAATGGAAATTCGAGCAAGAAGCTGACGAATAAGAAGCTGACTTCAGCTCCATGTCAAACACAACGTGGTTTGCACACACTTACAAGTTTTTGCCAACTGTAGCCGGGTGTTGCCATTAAAAATAAACTTTATCCATTCAGGTTCAGCTGGCAACAGAGCAGTTCCCATGATTAGCTCTTAGCTTCCACAAAATTCTAACAGCTTCGGCAGTTGAAAAAGGCAAACCTCCACAGAGCAGTGAGTTCCTCAAATGGGGGTGGTATTATTCTAATGTGTCCCCACTTGACATAGTTAAATAAGCTAAATCTGAACAACTTGTTGAATCTCATGTTTTCTGATCTATGCAGCCCAAAAAACTGACTGGGTCGTCTTATTTCACAGTTTCTGGGTTGGTATGCACTTCAGATACCCAAATGTATGTGCACAAGAGCTAAAAGGGAGTTTTTCATAATATGTCCCATGCAACCTCTGAGACTTTATAACTGGAAAGCTCAAAACTTGTCCAAACTTGCATGACAAAAGTTCTTCACTAATCAGACCTCGGCAACTACCAATAGTGGTTTCTTTTTTAAGCTGGCATATTTACCATGAGCTACTAGATTGTGGTATGCTCTAAGTAAGGGCATGAGTGAGTATGGCTTTAACTTTGTTTCAGAATAAATCATGTTTTATTCCCTTAAGTCTGTTTGCCCTACACATGTATATACAGTGGTGCTTAAAAGTTAGAATCTTCTATATTTCTGCATAAATTTGACCTAAAGCTGCTTCAGATTTGTCTTCATCAGAATTCCTAGAAGTAGATAAGTAGAACAAAATTCAACAAATGAGACTAAAATATTAGATTTAGTCATTTATTTATTACGGAAAATAGATAAGGATATCACATATCCGTGTGTGACAAAAAGACTATATGTGAACCTTTGTTTTCAGTATCGTATGACCCCCTTGGGCAGCAATACAGTTGTTTCCGGTAACTGCATGTTTATTTTGATTTCAAATGTGACAGAAATGTCCACGACTCCACTCATCTAAACTGGCATGGTTTGCGCTGCTTGTACTTACAATATCTGTGCTCATATACCGGTATAACAGTTGTGACTAAATCCCAAAGAACTGCCACTGGTATATCACCCGGTACTGAGTTACATTCAGTCATTTTTAAACTGTGCTAAAAGACCAAACATGCTAGATAATTTGGGACAGTATTAAAGACGGCTTTACACTGAAATGCAATCTGATATTACCAGCAAATAACTTGTAACCGCCCTTCTGAAAACAGGCCATTATAACCACTAAGATTAAAACCAAATGGTTTTACTTCCTAATTGGGGGTGACTTACTGGTTACCATTAGAAATCAGTCACAGGTCACCTTCTAAACCATTAGGATCCTTTACATCAATATACGTGGTCACAGACACTGGGCCTGGAGAATCTGGTTCTGCCACACTGGCCCCAGCTGTGGATCCTGGATTGCCTGATTAGATGCATTTGGTGGGTATTAGGGGTGCACCGATCCGATATTAGGATCGGATATCGGCTCCGATATGCATCAAATTAGCTGGATCGGGTATCGGATAATTAGGCCGATACAGTAAGCTGTATGAGTGAGCTTAGTAAAGTAGTGTTTATGTCAATTCTGGTGCCTTACATCGCTCCAACATGGTGAAGTATACGGTTTATTCCTTCAAAAATGGTATCGGATCGATATCGGGTATCGACAGATATGCAAAGTTTATATATTGGTGCTGGTATCGGAACTGGAAAACCTGGATCGGTGCATCCCTAGTGGGATTGGTGGGAATGTTAGATGCAGGTTGGAACTAATCTCTGCAGGACAGAAATTTCTAATGGAGGTTATCAGGATGATGGTCAGACCTGGTATGTGGTTTACTGTAACATGGTATTGCTTACAGTAATTTCATGCTGTGTGCAAGACACTGTTTTGATGCTCAATGCCTTGAACACATACAGAAATTAAATTAAATTTTACATGTAAGATAAAACGCAATTACAGACCAGAATAGCATCACCAGATACAAACATGTAGATCCCAAAATACTAAAAATTACTCAAACAGGTATGACAATGACAGAAAGTATATTCCATTCAGAACCATGCTGAAGTTACACCACGTGTTAGGGTGTAGTTAGGGTTTGTTTGTTGCCTCTACGCAGTGTTCTTGGACTTGGCCTGCGAGGCTTCTTGTGGTTGGTTCCTCGAGTACATGAACGATGACAACGGCAAGGATCGCGGAGTAGACCGTTTGCGCCATCTAGTGATCGACCCCCAGCATTACAAGCTAAATTCTGTTCCCTTGCGTCAGAACGCCGCGACGGATGTAGCGCTCAGGTGGCTGTCTCTTCGTGTCCTTGGCTGCTGCGTGAGTTATTCGTTTTACATCAAAGTGCTGAAAAGCTGCCAGTGATAAAATACACTGGCTGTTAAGTGTAAAACTGGCACTCCAGGTACAACGACCGAAAACACGTCGCTTACATCCTGTTTCGTAACTTCATTGGTGAGTTAGGTTCATTCTTTTCTGACCACTGATATCTCTCTCTCTCTCTCTCTCTCTCTCTCTCTCTCTCTCTGTCTCTCTCTCTCTCTCTCTCCTTGTCACATCATGTAACAGTGTATCCTTTAAAGTAAGTGCGGTTGGACTGTTGGGTGGGCGACATGGCCAGATTTTTTATGAACTGTAATAGGCAAAAAAGGACCAGTTCTAAAATATACTGCATTTTTAAATTTACTGCGCTGCAATAATGAAATTAAATTCTGCCCATTCAGATTTTTTCTCGTTTTCATATTCTTCAAACAAAGGTGAGCAGGTTGGAGGCAACATTGTCCAAAATACTGGCAAACCTAGTCCTGGCTAATTAGGACTAATAAGATCGACCATGTCAGAGACTCAGTGGAAGACCTTGGTATATACCACACTGTCATACATAACATATATATGAATGAAATATTCAGTGAAATTAGGACAAAACAGTTAATAGTCATGTTATTAATGAGGAAGGGATCGTGGAGGAATAGTCCAATCCAAATCGAGGTTGACACACTGTAGTTTAATTTTCAATTTTTAGTGACTGTTCAGATATATAGAGCCCTATATGGTGTACATGTTTAATACCTGAACTAAGAAAGATTGGCGTTTGGTTTACATGTCGTAATAGTACTGGACATGAATACTGCTTTAAGGCATACGAGTCTTAACAGTCAGGGTGCCCTTTAAAAATCTCACTAGGTAAGTCTAATTTTAATCAGGAGTAGAGTTGCCTATTTCATATCCCTCTACTGACAAGTACTGTCTGTGACCTTGTCATCATGTTAGTTTACACTGTTGTCATGCGTGTTTTTAACAAGTATGAACAACGGAAAAATATTTCTAAATATCCTGGGTGAAATTTGTATTGCTTATTATTTATGTATTTATGGATGGATATGGGTGTGCTACAACGTGTATGAACCTTCCAGTGAATAAACAATTTAGAAAGTCAATATAGGAGTCTGTCACTATGTAAATAAGCTTTATATAATGAGTTTTACTTATTACATATTTGTCATCCAATGAATTAAAATACTTGTCTACATCTGTTATCTGTGCTCACAGTTAGCAACGGTTACTGACCAGTTGCTGAGCTATTTCAGGTCAGTGATCTTTATGTACTGATGACATCCATGAACTACTCAGAAAGGCATGTTGATATGTAATGTGACATACTTTATAAATATTATATATTAAATATGTTAAATATTGTAAATATATGTAAATATAGTCATTTTCCACCCTATGTCTTAGCTAATGTGTCTTGCTCCTCCCAGCAGGAGTCTCAAACCTGTTAAAGTTGGATTCAGCATCCAGCTATGACTGCTCCAAACTCAGAGGAGCGGCGAGCCTGCTGGGGAGCTCGAGATGAATTTTGGAAGTGCCTGGACTACAACCAAGACAACGTCGCCGCTTGTGAGAAATACAAGGCAGAGTTTGAGGCGAACTGTCCTGCTCAGTGGGTAAGTACTCAGACTAATTAAGTTTTATTTTCTATAGGCTTCGTTGTATGTTGGTCTTTGCCGCAAAACAACGTTTCTTTGCTGTCCAAAGAAAAACACATGTATCCAAAACGGGAACTTAACAAGAGAAGACAAAAACGCTCTTAACCATTTGTGTAAGTTAAAGGAGAATTTGTATTGGTTCAGTCGTGATGAAACTTCCACACAATGTAAAGAATAGACATTATTTAAATAATGTATGTAATGTAGAGGATTTATTAGTTCTACTATCTCTACAGCGTGACAGGAATGTACTTCTTAGGTTCTTCTTAACCAGATGGCACTGATTTATCACATGGCAGTGTGTTTACAATGTGATGGCCTGTTGCAATGTGAACATGTGCTGTGCTGTGCTGTATTGCTATGGCAGGTCAAGTACTTCAACAAACGAAGGCAGTTCCTGAAGTACAAGGAGAAGATTGAGAAAGAAGGATATGAACCTGCTGAAGGAGCACCAAAGTCATAGGAAGCAGGAACCAACACTGGAACCTGGATCAGGTGTGGTCTCAGACTGCAGGGAAGTGTTTTACAGCATACATGCCCCACGTCGGTACCTGTAATGCAGCAGCACCACTGCAGTAAACAGTGACTCTGTCGGTAGCTGATACACTGTATGAATGATACGTGATGTGTGCAGAGAACGGTGCCTTCGGCTTTAGGATGAATTAAGATGGAAAAGCGAAGACTCCAGGAATGAGAGAACTGATCGCACTGTTGATATAAAACACAGACATAATTTATTGTTGTTATTTTTTTTATTTTGGTCTGTAAATGTGTTCTGTGGAACAGATTTGGTTTGTTGCAAATAAATGGAATATTTTACATATATTCAGTAGCAATTTAATTGATGTGTGGTTATGAAAACATGTATTTACAGTGATTTATGACGTCATCTAAATGTGCAGTACATAACTGCTGTTAAAATGAATTACAGTAGTATAGTACGATCATGCAACGTAATACATATCTTCTAATATCTTCTGAATCTGAACGCATTCTACTACTCCACAGGTATAATCTCTTGAATAAACATAGAATGCATGCGTTAAATGACATTAGGAAACATCAAGAAGTTGTCTAAAAACATCTGTTGATGCACAGATATTTTACACTGAGTTGGTACAAAAACATATATAAGAGATTTAGGTTTTCTATTGTATTGCCTTCTTTAATTGTACATGGTTTAAGGTGTTGTATAAAGTGACCTATATGCCTTTTTCTATGTCAACCATAATCTAAATACTACAAAACCTCAAGACACAATACAACACTGCAGTGATCTGTAATTTAAAGAACTGATAACATTCTCTAACGTTATCTCTGTTGACGCCGCATGGTTCGTTAACAGTTTGGATTGAAATGCTTTAAAACTCCCTGTGTTTCACTAAGGCATTACAACCACTTTACCTCTGCGTCTCGCGTGAGGAGCACAAACAGAGGCCATCAGAGGAAAATAAAGACGTGCCTCTTTTGGCATACATTCAAAGTGTCCTCCATTGTTTCGTGTCGGAAAAAATGCTGTTGTCACTTAAGAGCACAAGCTTGTGGCTACAAGTTGCCAGTAACATTTCTCATTACTGCCCAGGCAGGAAACTCAGTCAGTTGGAAAAGCGGTACGCCCCATGTGGTTATAGCCAGCATGACAACCAGAACTCCAATCAGATTCACTCCGAAACCAGCCTTTACCTGGAAACACAAGGGAGAAACAATACGTAATGAGTATTTGCTATTTATGTCGGTGTTGTACATAAACATGATTGAATTTCAGTTATTCTTGGCACAACAGTACAAGGCCAGTGTACTGGACTGCTAATGTCTCACCATGTCGCTAATTTGCACATGTCCATAACTGAACACAATGGCATTGGGTGGGTTTCCGACGGGCAGCATGACACCAAAGGACACACACATGGTGGCTGGGATGAGAGTGTGCAGGGGGTTTATCTGCAGAGTCTCTGACTGAGAAGGCAAGAGAGATTGAAAGTTGCTTTAGAAGCAATGCAAAACAGACCATGACCTATTAAACAGTTCTATTCCCCCTCAGTGACTGTACTGGAAGTTTAGCTATATTATTATTATTATTCTTAAGACATGTAAAATGTTTGTTTTTAAATGAGTGAGGTAACATTTTTTGAAAGAACCCTCAACACAGCTTTGTCTTTTGCCTTTTTTCAAAGCAACATTTTGATCACAAGTACAATTTACCCCAAACAGCAATCAGCCAGTTTGTTGTCTGTGGTTTAAAGCTAATGTGGCTAACAGAAAATGGAAGCTTGTGCCAGCTGTATCAATTAGCATTATACAGGTGCATGCCTGAACTGTCATACACTTGCCTTAACTTACACTTGTTAAATATCTGAATTGCTATGCCTTTGTTAGCTACATTATTAAGTCAGATAGGGCAATAATAATCAAGCTGGTTTTCTTTTGAATACTACAGGAGAACGTCTGGCCCACTGTTAGAAATCACGCTGCTGGATTATGGCCATTCTATACATTGCAATCTGCCCTTGTGTGTCCTTACCAAGGCAGAGAGGATGGGCAGAAACACGGTAAGGGTGGCAGGGTTGCTGGCAAACTCGGTCACTGCAGACACAAGCAGGCAAGCCAACAGCGTGACGGCCCATGGAGGCAGGCCGCTCATTGGCTCCAGTTGCCGGCCGATCCACATGGACAACCCTGACACCTGCACAAGTCAGAAGAGTGGTTACAGTAGCCTCAAAGGTCACATGTACATTATTACAGCCATCGGAGATATAAACCGTCACTGGGACTTTCAAGGAGAGACCAGTACCTTACAACCTGCTGCCAGTGCGTAACCACCGCCAACCAAAATAACAATCTCCCATGGCATCAGTCTCAGGAAGTCTTTCCAGGTGATCATTGGTGCCAGAGGGTCTTCCTCATCCTCCTCATCATCTTCCCCTGCATGAGGGAGAAGACACAACCCCCTGTTCTGAATTCTGTCTCCAAAAACAGTGTGCTAAAGCAAAGGTTGTACAAAATTGGCCAGTGTTGACATTTAATTAGGCCCAGCAGAAAGTAATCTTAACTCCCCCCCCTCATCCAATGGCAGAGCAAAGACATTTCTATACTGTATATCTTACTCAGGTCTATGTTTGAAGTATGTTAGTAACACAATATACTGCAATTTCATAAACTACATTTTACAAAGGAGATTTAAAACCTGCCTGCCTCCTTTCTTTGTGTGTTTGTGTTGTCGTTGTGGCCCCCTAGGACAAAAAGTTTGGGTCCCTTGAACTTTAATTGAATCCTGCCCAAACCCATTTAGGACTAACGGAAGACCAAAGTGGGGGAACTCAGTGTTCCTAGGGGCAGCACATGTTAAGTGACCCTGCTGCAACAATGACGGTCATCATCAAATCACAAATAAACAAAATTAAAATGCACTGCCAAATTATAATATGTCCACAGTTAAGTTTAAATTCCACTTCAGGTAAATGCAGGCCAAACTCGTTAAAGCTGTGAGGCAGACTATGAGAACTCTAACTGTAAAACGTGAACCCAACCCAAGCTAAACAAATATTAGGTTTGCTCAAATATTTTCACTCCAAAGTTGCACCTGGTTAAAGCTAGCGATTTCTATTAGAGCTGTAGCCTGCTGGGTGTCAGTTGGTGGGTGTTGAGAGAAGGAGAATGGCACACTGGGTGATGAAGATGAATTCTGTGAGTTCTGACCTTTGCTCTTGCTAGAGAATGCAGATGGCCAGGGCTTGCGTGCAGGGATGAGGAAGAGGAGGAAACCCAGCAGCACTGAAACTGTGGCGTCCGTTCTGTAGCCTTTCCTGCAAAGCAGCATGCGTTTAATACCAGCCCCACACGTTTATCATATTTTCTCCTTCAGTGAATTGAACTCTGTAGGTTTGCTGTGGCTTTGATGGACGTAACATTTGTACTCATGGGCAAGCCGTGTTAACTTTAAGGACAGGTGGTGTATGAGTTCTTCACATACTTCTCAAACAGGGATGTCCAGCCAGGAACAAATCCAGGTTCCCTTGTGAACCACAGTAATGTCATCAGTATGAAGAAAAGGCCCGTCACAACTTCAGGATAGCTGTTTGCAAATGCAGAAGATGATTGGTTGGGATGCAGATATAGGCATTACATATCTTGCAATTAGAGGCAACTAATAGGCCCCTCAAGGTCTGGTTTTTTACCTGATGGGACCAAGCTTGTGGTACTCCTCATGGATACGTTTCTCTGAAAGGATCTCACGTTTGGTTTTGCGTTTCTTACTCCAAGAACAAGTCTCTCTGAAACTGATGTTGTAACAACACTGCGTTAACACTGACAACATGGTGGTGACCATGCTGAAAACCAATACAATACAATTTCACACATCCAACCAACAGTTTTTCAAGAAACAACACTGTAAAGCAGGATGACCAGAAACATTATGAGGACCGTGTGTTCTTACTTGCATCCAAGGAACAGACAATGAAGCCAGATCCAAGTCAATACCAACATAATAAGAGCAATCGGCAGGCTGAAGATGAACCATGTGCCAAAGTTGATCACCTTTGCTTCCGGGTATCGACTGAAAGAGAAGTTGAATATTTTCGGATTAATTGGTTCCATTCTGGGGCAAAAGATCACCGATAGTGCAATAATAAAACCAAATAGACAGTATGATTTATAAATAGTTGCAGTTGTCACAGATATCACTACTCAATTCTCATATTGGACACCTCTGCAGTATTACGTTTAACAGAACGCACCCTTTATAGATCACACCGGTTAATTTACATTAAGTTTCATGCATTATTTAAAAGCTTACTTTGGCCATTATCTGCAGATCCAAGAAACAGGTCAACATCTATACTTTCCAAGAGTTTATTGATTTTAACACATGTATCATTATCTCATTTTAAGCAAACTTGCCCTAGTTGTAATCTCATATTGATGAAACAACAACAGCTAGGAAAAGATGGCAAACTGACCCTTAAACCACTAAAACATTATTTACTGTCTTAGCATAAAAACAATATGTTTTATCGACAGTGACTTCCCTGAAACCTGAAGCATAACCACGAAAGCGATCAGCTTCAAACTAACTCTCTATTACTGGAATTCTTCCTGAGCTGACAGCCCAACTACTTGTAGGTCAAAGGGCCCCAAAACTAGTCTTTGTATTCTGGTGTGGAGGAAGAGTACAAGGTCCTGTTTACAGCAAAAGAAGCCAAAAGACAGTTAAATCAAGTTCCTTACGATAGACGATTTGAACTGACAGGTGCTGTTTGCTGAATTGGCATAACAAACCCAACACAATTTTAATCGACTGTGATTTTGTAGGAGCATGGCTGATAGCTTGTAGTTAAAGTGGTTAAAGTTCTTAAAGCTGTTGTCATTTAAAGTCATTTAACTTTCTACTTTATATGCAAAAGAACGTTTGCTAAAGAATGATCAGCCTAATGAAGCAGCTTGAAAAAACTTTTAAACAGAATGATGTGGAATTTCGTCGTCTTACTGACTTTTCTGACTAGCAGTAGATCTGCAGAGCATGCCGGGGAGCTTCCTGACTATAAGACAGGATGAAATACACCTTTACACAACAATTGTTTTGCATAAAAAGGCTGCTTTTGTCCTGGCTAAGCTTATTTTGAGCGGATTGTGTTGGCCTGATTAACAAATCCTGAAAAAAAAAAAAAAAAAACAGGAAAAAATCCAAAGACTGAATATTTTCTGATATTTACCTTTTATCTTACATAATTAATTCATTTACTAGTAAGGCACAACTTACTTATTGAACTGTTCAGCAAAGATAAGGTTGGTGGAGGTGCCGGTGATGGTGATCAGACCGCCGATAGTTGCTGCATATGTGATGCTGAGAGACAAGCACTTGCAGATCATGTGGTCCCTCTTGGTGGGATATAAGGAGTCCCTCCGGATCTTGGGTTTCTTTGGTACAGGAATCTCAATTGCAGCCTGAAATATACAAGCAATGTGTGATGGCAGAAGACCATTAATCCTGTAACTGTACTTTACTCCTGAAACCTGTAGCTGAGCTGTGCTATTTTTCTCACCTCAGGTAAATATCCATTAGTCTGATTTGGAAGGTCTGGTCCCAGACCTGGCTTCAGTGCAAGACCATTAGCTTCCTGTCACATATATAAAGAAAAATGAATTATGGTGTACTTACTTTAAATCATAGGCTTATTTACCTGCACTATTGTCACTTTACTGTATATCCTGTTCATCTGCACTCCTGGACACTCTAGACACTTTACTGAAATACCAAGATATGCATCTGTTTATTATGATTATTCAGTACTGTCATTATCTGCTGATTCCTGCGCCCCTTGCACATTGAATTATTATTACTGCACTGCCTTTTTATCTCTGGTATCTCAATGCATATTTTTACACTTTTTCTACCTGTCAGTGGTATTTGTATTTTTGTAGATTGACTTTCTTGTATATACAGCTCTGGAAAAACTGAAGAGACCACCTCTAAATGATCAGTTCCTCTAGTTGTACAGGTTCTGGGTTTGTGTTGGACCAAAATGAGCAGTTCTGTTTGATTCTATACCCTACTGGAAACACGTCTCCCAAATTCCAGATCAAATATTGTATTTAGATCTATTTATTTAGAAAATCACTAATGACCCTCCAGAAGCCTGTTTTTAGAACCATGCTCGCTGTGCATTTCACCCCAGCCACCGCTCGCCAGTCTCTCTGTAGGTCACTTGAGGTCATCTTACGGTGGTTAAGGGACATTGGAATGAGGTGGCGCTCATCACGGTCAGTAGAGAGTGGTTTTGGCCCTCTGCCAGTCTGTAGCTGTGTTGTCCTGTGTGTTTGCTGCTTGACCTTGTTCTTATGAACCAGACGCTCACTGTATCTGCCAGTAAAGCTAGAACCCAACCTTCTGTTCCTCACTAAGAACCTGCTGTACATGTGGAGACGCTGATTTAAGAAGAAACTGGAGTGGGCTCTTATTTATTTCCAGAGCTGTATATCCTGCCTCATTGTAATAAGTGAGATGTATTTGTCTATAGCTGACTGTATTATTTATAGTTAATAGTTATAAACTATAAATAATATAGTAATATCTATCTATCTATCTATCTGTCTATCTGTCTGTCTTACAGAACTGTGAGATTAAGGTATAGATGATGTCTTACCTCAGACAAGGTGCAGAGCTCTGGTTTCTCACAGCTGTATGAATAAACAAAGATGGATTAGAAAATGGAACATGATCATGGTGGATGAGACTGAGACGTAAAGAATAAAAACTTTTCCTTTTCTTTGAAGATATCTACCTGTCTTTGCAGTACAGAAGCTCAAGCTGGTTCTTGTTTAGAGTCTCTTTATCTGCAAAGATGTTCAAAGTATGACTTTGCATGAGAAGCACAGATTTTTTTTCAGTTTGTGGTAAAATACATCTGTAAAATGACTTTAGGCTGATTCCGTGCTTATATATGACTGGCAAAAAGAGCTTTGTGTTACCGTTGTCATCTTCTTGTGTCTCCACGGTGTCTGAGTCATCATGGGAGTCAGCAATGCCAGTGTAAATAAGCTGCTGGAGCACAGCTTCAGCAATGGGCATCACCATGGCAGTGGTGGAGGTGTTACTCAGCCACATTGACAGGAATACTGTGCAGCACATGAACCCCAACACCAACCTGGAAAACATCAACCATCCTGCCTGAAGCACATCATCCTATGACAACTGGAACACCTCAACCAGCATACATCCCGTCCAATCTCGATAAGACCAACATTCGCCCAAAACATTAAAGCAAGTGTCCAGTAACAAATCAACCCGACTGACTGCAGAATCTGAAGACTTATATAGCAGGTTCTTACAAATACTTTGAGACTCCAAAGACTTAATATCATCTCATCATTAGAAGTGTTTTAACACTGATATTAAAGGGTTTCTAAGATATATAAAATGAAATTAGCTGCATGAACAAAAACACTGTACTCAATTCAAATTAAAATATCAATCAGCTTCTCATGTCAGATCCCCATTTGTCACTGATAGAACCAGAATTTTAAAAATTGCAACAGAAATAGGCCCTGGGGCCCGCATATAATATCTTTAGTGGTTTATCACTTGCAAGAAAATCCAGAATCACTGAAATTGGTTTAGAAATCACAGTCAGATATGTATTTCACTTATATATGAAACTGTGCATGTAAATGACTTACATTCCAGGTTTGGCCCCTGCTATCATCACCATGCGGAGGGCAATGCGTTTATGCAGGTTCCATTTCTCTATGGAAGCAGCCAGGCATATGACTCCCATCAGCAAAAGTGTGGTGTCCTTAAAGTACTCTGAGGCTACCTGAAAGCATAAGCACACAAATAACTGACTCAAGAAAGAGAAAGAGGAACAACAGACATTTTACACTTCATTGATTTGACAGTTTATGTGGTACCCTGGGTACTTTGTGCCTACACGCAGTGGCCATTCTACTAGAAACATCTATTGGTGCACTTTATAGCATTACAGTTACTGACCATAGACTATAGGATTACAGCTACTGACCATTAGTCCCCCATCTACCCTGTCTACCAATGGAAAGGCACTACCCACTGACCAGGGTTTTACTTGGATCAGCTACAGATCCCT
>CM067474.1:10228240-10246888 GCA_034552555.1 Semaprochilodus insignis | reverse complement strand
GAAAAGAAAAGAGAGAAAAGAAAGAAAGAAAGAAAGAAAGAAAGAAAAGAGAAAAGAAAGAAAGAAAGAAAGAAAGAAAGAAAGAAAGAGAAAGAAAAGAGAAATGTAAATCTAAATATATGGAAGGAACAATAGGGAGAGTTAGTGCGCTGCTCAGCAGACTGGTGCTGATTGGTGGTGGGCTTGCGTAAAAAGGGCATATTTACTAAACACGCTTACTCAGGCTTAAGATAACAGCTTGCTTTGTCAAATTTGTCAATGGGATTTAGTCACATGACGCAGCATTTTGGTTTACGTAACATGTACGCAGGTTTAATTTGGATGCTATAACAGGGTGGTACAAATGATTGACAGGCAAGTGATTTGAAGCTTTAGGGATATTAGCACTAACTCACTAACTCACTAACTCACTAACGATTTCTTTTTATCGTGTTAAATAACGTGATTTAAAACCACAAACCGGTTAATAACTTACCTGTCATCAAATAAAACATCTCTCCCTGTATTCATCTCACACTGATTCATCATGGGACATGTTCTTGCTTGAAGCCTTAAAACATCTTTTATTTTCATTCATGGTAATGATAAAAAGAGATTAAACCTGAGTTCAAAGGCTGGCCACTGTATTTTTAAGGTTATTACAATTACGCAAATATTATAAATACATGTTTGACTTGTTTACATTTAACATTTAAAGGTAAAGCATTTAATTAGTTCTCTGCTAGCTGCATTTCTTTGGGGATATTTACTGTTACATTTTATTGATTTCCATTAAATTGCCTAAGATTGGTTTGGAATGACAGTTATTGTCTTTTTTCCAAGACTGATTACATCAGAAAATTTATTTTAAAAATAGTAGTGGTTGAAACCACCTCTAGAACACTCAACCCATAACAATAAATTGAAATTGCAACATTATATTTTCAGTTTTATAAGATGGCATATTTATGAGCACATTTACAGATAAACTGCATTATTCCTGAATGGCCATTTTTAAGCCCATCTTTTTAACTAATTGCATGCGTCCGTGTTTATGTTTCTTCTGATAATGTAGCAATGCAGCTCTTGTTTTACATAATAGCAATTATTTTTGGACTGTTAGGACTGAACGGATTTCAGAGTAACCATTATTCATACCGAGGTCTTTTGCATATATATAGACAGCGCTGGATAATTTACATGAATGTCGCTGGATATTGTGCTCTAGTACTTCTGGCTAAAACGGGTGATTTAGTTGCTCCAGCCTACATGTTGTCAAAGACAGGACAATGACCTAGTTAGCTACATGATCACCTTATAGATTATTGGTGGGTGATCTATCAAAGGAAATAGTCCAAACAACCATAAACAGAACGTGGACACAGCGTCTTCTTACACTACACTACGTTTACTTCGTCCTCCTCACAAAGGCTTCTTATCCATAGAGAAAGGTCGTCTGGTATGGGGGCAGCATTGCTGTACGTCGATCTTCATCTCACATTAGTGAAATTCTTTGTCACAGACTTTACTGTTATTTAATTCCAAATAAACTTTAATTAATCTGTGAGCTACAGATGTCGAATGCACTTTCATTAATAAGCCCGACAAAAGACACTCCCCATTGCTTCTTTTAATTATACAGGTGTGCGCAGCAGTGCTTCTAAGATATGCTGCTGAGAGCATTTCACAGAAGGTCAAAAGTACGTGACAGAGGCCCTACAGTGAAGGGCTATTACGCAAGCTCATCAGAGCCTCTCGCACACACACAACACCTCCTCTGCCTGCCTTTGTCTAACTGTGAAAGGAAATTCCAAAAGACTAATAATGTTCTATCTTTCATATGAAACAAATCAAGTTCTCTAAAGGGCTGTACAGTGACTGCTAGCTACTCTACACCTCACTTTACTTCACAGAGCAACATAAATCCTGGTAATTCCTTCAGATTTCCACCTAATCTATGCCATAAAACCATGCTGACCTCTATATAACAACGGGGAAAATGTTCCACTTTCAAAATCACCGCTGAATATAGTAAGGCTTTATTCGGGCACTGTGTGAAATGTGTTAAGTAGGAAAGTTTCCTTACCTCGCTTGATTTGAGGACCCCAAACAGTGGGTACAAGAATGCTGGCACTAATGCAGCAGCTCCCAAGGGCACGGCCTCTGATACCCAGTACACTGCTGTCACAATCAGCACATAGGCACAGGATGACTCCTAATGGAAGTACACAAAAATATTCAGAGTGTCAAGAGACTGGACAGTAAATGTTCTCTTTTGAGACATAATGTAAGCATATGTATATGTATTGCATCACACAAATACACTTTTAGTAGATATCTATTTCAAGCACATCACAGAACTTAAGTGCCAAAGTGGTTCTTTGGAATGATGCCAATTTGGGGTCCCTAAAAGATATTTCAATGGATGTTTCTCTAAAAACTCAAACAGTCGACAGGTTCCTTTGGGAACCAACAGTGGGACTTCTGTGGTATCACTTCAGAGAATCATTTTAGCAAGAATTATAAAATATAAATGATGTAGAAATTGTTAATTCAGGTTGTAATGTAGTCCATGGTAGTAAAGTTAGCTTCTGCATGTACAAAAAAAAATCACCAAAATCATCTAAATGATGATCTCCATGGACAATCATCACTCTGCACTTTACATTTAGCATATTTATACTTGCACATATAGACTGACCTACTGTTATCTTCATCCATATTGTATATCTGTAGTGTATGTATATATATATATATATCAATATTCTATGCCCTGTATATACCCTGCATCTCTCATCTACCTCAGCCTTACCATAGTGCTATATGGAAATGGGTACATCTGGATATATCATAGGTTTTATTCATAACTTTATATTACTGTTATATAAATATATATAATTTATAATGTATATTAGGATAAACAGAGATTCTGTGCTTAGTATTGTATATATTTATTGTCTAATGTATATTTTTGGTATTTAAGTACTGTAAGGGACTACGCACCTAAGTTGTTCACTCACCTTCACACCTGTGAAAATGTGACGTGACAATAAAAGTAATTTTATTTGATTTGATTACAAAAACCCTGAACGACGATGTAAATGGAAAACCTTGTTAGCCTAAATGAATCTGTGTTATTACTCATTCAGGAAAAATATACTGTAAAATGAAGGTGTCTAATATCAAATCAGACTGTGACACACAGCACTACCCTTTAAAATCTATAATCTATAATAATATTATAAATATAATGAATTAATTTAAAGTACTTGCTAGACCACTTTCTTCTGCTGATCATTAGAACTGTAAAATGGCATGCGATGCATTAAATGTTCTTTCTAGAACATTTGCATTATGTGGAACTTCGCACACTCATTTGCAAAAAAAATGGTTCTATAAAGAAGTATTAATTGAAAATTTAGGGATACAACAGTTGTTCTCCTGTGGCACTGTACAAAGAACACACATGTTTAAGATTGTATGTAGATCACGAGTTTAGCTCTTTGCATACATGGCCATTAGGACGGAGAAAGGCGCAAGTGATTTATATTGATGTATTAATCAGGTTTCATAACAGGCTGAAAGCAGCCAAGCAGCATTAATACCCAGTCGAACATCCTATATTCATGCAGCAATACAATAAGCACTGCCATCGTTTGAAACAAACCTGCGAGCCTATGACTAACCAGACACTTGCTTGTCTTGACACCTTCAGCTTTACCACCTTTCAGCTAAAACACCTCATTCATTTCTACACGGCCGTTGTAAGTGGACATGTTTTCACTCCCCCTCTTAGGTTTCAAGTCTCCTGCCGGTTGTAGCTGGGCTCAAAGGTGAAGGCACGCTGCAGCAATGTGCATAGCTGGCAGATTAAGCTCCAGGCCAGCACATGGTGTTTTGCTGGGCTCTAATCTGTTTGTTGCTCAAGGAAATCAGTCCATTCAGACATTATTGAATTTCATTAAGGGGTCTGACCTGGAGCCTTTTTGGTCGCACATAAATGAAGTTGGGTGAGGAGGCAGGCTGGATTTCTGCTCTTCACTTGAGAATTATGCTTCATCTTGGAGAATTCATATTTCCAGTAATTATTGTACAGGATATATGAAGAACATATTATGCCATGCCAGACCCTCTAAAGTATGGCAGTTATTGGCTAAAGACACTTCTTTGAAGTGTTGCATAACTGACACATTCCTTCACTGAGTAATGGGTGAGAATTGATTAGCATGAAACTGATGGCTGACGTCTTCATTTTTGACCCTTGATTAGAGGAACACATTGCACCTAATCCTCAGTCTGCTGTTTGATGAAAATCCAATCAGCAAGTGGATAAATGGCATTTCCTGATGCCGTAAAAAGAACTGATTACAGTCACGGAAGCTGAATGGATGTCTGATTGGAAGATCAGCCAGAACAATACAATCTATTTGCATCTATTCTGATGGACGTTATAGGTGTCATTGTAGTGTGATGAAGAACAGGGCTCTGTTAATATGTTAATATCAATATTCGTTATAATCCTTTTTCACAGAAGCAAAAATGTAGTCGGAGTGTTACTCTGATCACTTTGTGGGGTCAGGAAGGATACACATCAGCAGGCTCTGAGTATGCTGGACTTAAAATGATTCCCCATAACACTCTATAAACAAACAACATCTGTAGAAGCTGCTGGTGTTTCAAATAAACAGTTCTCTCCAGAAACACACACGTGCTTCATTTAATTAAGTTGAAATTAGACATGAGGTCAGGGGATGTCCAGTCATGATATGTAATGAGCCAGGCTTATAACACCCTGAATCTGGACACTTTCCAAATTGGTAAGAGGTCATTCTACTGCTGCAGAAGTCACACAGAATTACAGTTTCATGCTTCTTTTAAATTTCAGAGTTAATGATCAAGTGCTTCTCGAGATGAACGATGTACGTTAGAGAAACCAGGTATGTTGGAGAACAAGAAAATACAAAACAGCTACTCAAACTGATTGGATGCTTCTAGCCAGAAGTGTGTACTAACTTATTTGGTAGTACATGTATTGCTTTGCTGTTGCTCACATCTCTCATTTTCGAGCCTTTGCAACTTTATTTCAGGCCAGAACTATCCCAAAAATAGAATCCCATTAAACTGAAGTTATTATGATGATCAATTCAGGATATACTAAGAAGCCCCAGTGCCGTTCTAGCTACTTCAGCACTTGTGGATCCAACACTTGTAGCTCCGGGGCACAAGTTGTTAGGTTGCTCTTTTGATTATTTCAAAGTCTATGAACTTTATATGTTCCATTCCTCGCCTGCTGTTTCAGTTCTATTGTAAAAGGAGCATCTAAAGCTCTCCAAACAAGCACAAAATCCAAAACATGAAACACTGAGGTACTCACACTGCTCGGGTGGATGAGGGGCAGGGGCAGTAGAGACAGCGGGATCATCACCACGAGAATCAGCTTCCGAGCCGTCCATAATCGTCTGAAGAGGTCCATTTTAGCAGTCTCCAGCCTCATCTGACTTTCTTTGTTTTATTTAAGCGTATTCTTATTTCTTTCTTCTTCTTGTTTTCCCCCAGGCGTCCAAGGTTGCAGTTAGTGGGCTGTGCACAAATCAGCTCTGAATGGTTCTCCTTCTGTTTGTACCTTGGCGAACCTCTGTACTTTGTGGCTGTAAATTAGGATACTACAAAGGCAAGCATTTCCCTTTCTGTATGGCTTCTAAAGCTTAAAGCTGGTATTTTCCTAGAAGTTTCTATTTGGCATGAGCAGTCAGTGCAATTACGTTTTCCTTTGGTATACAGATCCTTCTTTTATCAGTCACACGAAAAGACAGAAAAGAAAAAGATGAGTGATAGAAAAGATGACTCCTTTTTACCTCCTGTTAATGCCTATTTGTCTCGCCATGCTCTTAAAGTTAGTCAGTTATAAACAGAGGTCCTATATGGTTAGTGGTGTAAGTAAAATGAGCAGTCTTTGTTAAACTTAAGACAAAAACTTTTTCTAAGCCGCTCTTCAAATTTAAAGCTCTGCAAGTGCGCTTATTCTCGAAGCCACGCCCTAACTCCGCCCCTTTGGCTTGCACCTTTGAGAATGAATGGGCTCTAGAAACAGAGCAGGTCATTTTTTTCCACACCTGTATTCGGACAAAGCCCGCTTGTTTCGGTATGAGTCCACAGTCTGGAGGCACCGGAATTAACCCGTAGTCAATCGTAGAGGTGAGACGACATGCGGAATTACACGGGAAACTAAAATAAAGACATCTGCACCAAACGCTGAGCCACTATATGACCGATGGGACATAACCACATTGAGCTGAAGCGTTTTCTTCGGCTCTGAAAACAAACCCTTCACTCCTGATTCATTTACTGCACAGGCCGTTACAGCGTTAAGTGCGTCCTACTGCTTTTTACATACAGACGGACTCAGTTAAAATAGATGAGGCTCCGTCTTTGCGCTGTGCCTCCAAGTTAAAAATGGTCGTAAACTGCCACCTAGTGGAATCCTGAAGCAATATCAGGAAAGCTATTAAAGAAAAATCAGGTTTTATTTCACACTGATCTGTAAAGCGGTGTCACGAGGTGCTGCGAGACAGCATGGCCCACTACAAACCCACACCAGTTTTTACCACCTTTGTGTTGTGTAACATGGTCTAAATCCTGCTCGTTCACTTTTGAAACACCAAACTATTAATCTGGGAAAACGACTTATAAAGAGACTCGCCTGTGTGAGCACGTAATTTTCGCCATCATGCATTCTTTTAACGCGGAGAGAGTGAATAAGACACTTAATGATCAGTGTAAACAGCAAAGACCAGCATAGCTGGGGGTATTTCACAAAGCAGGATTTCACAGTTAGCCAGGTGACAGCATATGCAGCATGACCGAGCTGGGTGGCCAACTGTACCAGATTAGGCCGGAGTGGAATGCCTGCTGGTCTGTGCTGTCGGTGTCATCAGGGTAGACTTCTGAGTCCATGAGGATAACTCTGTTATCTGATAAGCAAAGTTAAGGTGGAGCAGTTGCTGATTCTTACTCCCTGGATACTCAGCCTATCTTATAATGGAATTCTGACAGTATTTTTTCCCCTCTCTCTTTTTTGGTCACAGACAATAATCTATAGTTGGGTATTAACCCTGCTACAGTAACACACCACAAAAGAAAAGTGTGTGTGTGTGTATCTGCTGTCTAAGCTGTCTGTGCTGAAAACTGCCCATTGTAGCATTACATAACCAATCAATGTTTCCTAAGTCACCCTTAAACCTCTTAGGTCTTAGCAGTGAACTAACCCTGTCAGCACCACTTACAGCAAGCCTAACACTGTACCTGAAGAGCAGGCTGGAGTGCTTTAGAAAATTAAGGTGTACTTTTCCTCTTATCCAAACTGTCATTTTAACTGTAATTATGATAATAGCATTTGCATTGCAACGAAATGTCAGGTAGAGGGTTGGAAAACGGGTCTGAGATTTGCTGTATTTTTGTTAGAATGCAGCAGAGAATACAGCCTGGAGGGCCGTCCCAACCAGGGTCTATGAGTATCACTGAGCTTGAGTAGACAAACCGTTTGATTAACGACACAGACTGAGTGAAGGACTGCTTTTGAGGCGAGAAGTGTTAGTGGCAGTGATCCAGTGCATCTGTAAACGCACACAGACAGCCAAAGAAAATGACAGAGGGGAGAGACATTCTCAGAAAGAAGCTGTTCTCACAATCCTCTCTCTGGAAAGACAAAGGGGCAAAGAGAGTGGAGTCTGTCACCAGCATCACTGCCTCCTCCAAGCTCACTGACAATACAGCACATACACTGAGAACGAGAGACGGAGAATAAATGGCAGGGAACGAAAGGAGCTTCGTTTGACAAATCGCACATTCCAACATGCCATATACATGCGGTAAATAGAGAAGTGGGGCAGCACTTGTCGGTCAAGATAGTCAGTCCTACTAAATCATTTAAGAGTGAATCTAAAATTGGCCCAACTTTAATGACAGTCCAGCACGCAGTTTAGAGCCTTCATGTAACGCCACTAAAAAATAGAGGACACGGTATGTGGCAACATTATAAATATTTTAAACATATAAACACTCCGTCTCCGACGTACACTTTGTAAACAAGGCTACTTTGGTGGCTTCTGCTTTTTTTAGAATTCCTCTAGCTGATGTGACCATGAGATGTGACTTGTGTTTTTTTTTCTGTGGTGACATTCAGATAGCCCACATGACAAGAATAAGAGAGCGAGAGGAAGAGTTTGTGTGTGAGAGAGGCAGGAGGTGAGTGTGTGTGTGCGTGTGTGTGTGTGTGTGTGTATATGAGAGAGAGAGAGAGAGAGAGAGAGAGAGAGAGAGAGAGCGAGTGAGCGCGAGAGAGAGAGAGAGGAAAAGTATATGCGAGTATGTGAGAGAGGGAAAGAAAGAAGGAGAGAGAGAACAGCAAGTTAAAGTAAGGCTTTAGGAGGGCATAAATGATTGGTCCACAGCTTACTGTGTTACTTCATATGCGCCAGCAGCAGCGCGGCAAGACCGAAGCGACAAGCAGCTTAACAGAGGTTGGGGGGCTACGGTCAGACAAAATGGACCCAGCACAGTGATGCCACTCTCTGCTTGGGAAAAGAAGCAATTGCGAAGTCTCCCTTAAGTCTCCGGGTAGCAACTGAAGTGGAGTAACTACAGGGGAGTAACAGAGAGTGACCCTTAAGGACTGAAGGCATCTCTATCTGGACATGAGAAAGTGGCCACTCTTGACTCCTTCCTTTTTGTGACCCACAGTGCTCTGCTATGTTAGAGAGGGTCTGGAGCGTAGGGCTTTTATGGCCTCTTCTTTGCACTACCACATGGTGTCTTGCCTGGGCGCTGTCACCAACAGGGGTTTTTTCAGTCAGTCCCATCCTTCTGAGGAGTACTGCCTTGCCTGCTGATGAGGGGAGCAGCACAGTATCCCCTGCTACTAACTACACAGGTGAGCTTTAATGCAGAGTGATTTTTACAAGAATTCACAATAGCTGATTAATACTAGGGAGGCACCGAAATTATTCGGCCAAATAAATACACTTTTGGTGTATGGTCGAAAAGACTGAATAATTTATACTACACAATGATGTTTTTAATGAGGCTGTTAACTTTTTCTAGTTCATGGATGTAAACGGGAACCAGAGTGGAATTCTCTAGCTTCAGGGCTAGAGCCAACTGCTCTAGGCTAATACCCACTTTAATGCCTTATTTTTCCACTGCGAGTCACACTGGAGCGCTACATTTCCCAGCTTTTATTGATTTTTAAGCATTCAAGCTAAACAGAACTCCAGACAGGGTAAATAACAGAACAGAGCTATTAGCTGTAACAGACTTTACAGTGAGGCAGATAGACAGCAGCTTCTGAGGGTGCACACACTCTCTCTAGCTCTCTTTCTCATGCACGCACATGATTTTTCTGTCTTGCTGTTTCTCTCGGTGTGCATGCCCGTGTGCTCCTTAAAGACACGCAAACCCTAATTTTACAACACCTTGATAAAATTGCAGCCAGCGTGGAGTGAGGCGCTCTTTGTGAATGCAGCAAACATGTTGGCCGGGATGGTTTTTTGGTCATACTGTGTTTTGTAGGCATGTCTGCTGGGATGTTAAAATGTTTAGTGTTCAGTAAGCATGTTTAAACTGCAGTTTAGTAATATTTATTTTCTTTGAAAACAAGACAAAAACACAAAGCAAAATGTTCTAGCAAAAATCTGGCCCACATTCCCCATTTTCATCTGGCCCACTTGCCAGATGGGTTGACGGCATTTGGGTGGATTGCTCCCGGTAGGGCACATTAGGGCCACGTCTCAGTCAAAAGTAGGCAACTCTGCTGTATCTGTGCCAGAAGTGGACCAGATCTGTTATGTTGTAAATATGTGGGCCACCTTTAGCTCACAGTAGATTACCAGTGCCGGCAGTGAGCCAGCAGTGCCATATCTTTGCCAGATGTGGTCCACATCCATTTGCTGTCTGGGTTTTAGCCTATTTATTCTATGCAGTGGTGAAAAAGTGGCTAAATTAATCAAACACTGTGAAAAACCGTGTTTGTTTTTTGTTTGGTTTCACCTTCAGCCAAAAATGTTCATTTCGGAGACCCCTAATTAATGCCATTATCATTGAATTCTAATTTGACCTTTTAAGTCTTGGTTCCTCTCAGTGTTATTAACTCTTATTAAGGATATGGACCTTAATTTCTATAAAGCAGCTTTAGATGATGTCTGGAACTGAGATTTGGTTGGAGTTTTATTCACTGTACATATTGACCTCTTGCAAGGAAAAGTCTTCAAGTACATTATGTATCATAATTTCATGCGTCTGAGCACTGGAAATCGAATTGAAAAGTGAAGATGCTAAGTAATACAAACTAAGCTAGGGCAAAGCTAGAGTGCATAAATGCATTGGAACCCACATATAAAAAGAGGTATTAGCTGTACAACAAATGATCTTACGGTGTTGGCTAGTTGACTATTTTAAAGCAACATCATTTATAGTTTTAATATTTCTGTAATGACTTGCATATATATATATATATAATATGCAAGTATTCCATCCACACTGAAGGTTTATTTGTGTCATGTCCAAGTTTAGAAAGTAATAACAAAGCCGATATTCATTTGAACTTCAGTCAGCCTACTTGGTGGAATAAATAGCTATGCTAAATAGCTCACATACCACCAGCTACTGGGAAGTTAACAAGCTTAACTACTTTAACGAAGCTAATCTCTGGCATTGCTATCAGCATACAGCCTGCACATATACATGTAGAATCTCTTCTCTCTCTCACACACACACACACACACACACACACACTCTTAAAACATGGACTCATACATTTAGCATTCAGTTTCACGTGCAGGTACACAAACACAATCTCCTTAAAGGCTTAATGGTGAAAAATTCTGGGAATAAAATGCTTCTTGGCAGATCAGAGCTGCTGCTATGCTGATGGATTTGTTTTAATACAACAGAAAAGCCTCTAAAACGTGCCTGAATATTGCGGTAGTCCAGTGGTCCACCCATGTGGACTTTGCAAATTGCTTATTGATGCAGGCCACAGTCGAGGTATGGGGCTGATTTGTGTAACCACACTGCAATGATAATAGCCTGGCAAGTAAAATCACCAATAGTTTGATTAATATATCTATTTTTCTCATTTTTAGATCGTTGTAAGAACATTTACATTCAAAGTCTGGCACCCTGGTGGAGCTGAAGACAAGTTTTAGACTCTAACCTTCTTGTACTAGCTAGAAACATTCTCTGATGGAAGACTAAGCACAGTTGTAAGTTGCTCCGGATAAGAGTTTCTGCTAAATGAAGAAATTACTGGAGGCCACAGTCAGCAATGAGTGCAGTAAGGGTATGGTGTGAGAGATATGGAGTGATTGTGTGTTGAATGATGTGTGGTTGGTGTAAAAATACTATATATAATCAATACCTGAAATAGCTGACTGATATGGGAAACATCTATTGGGCTAGACCTACAGAAGTGTATTTCAGTACGGCATTGGGCTATGTATGGCTAAAGCAACAGACGTCTCGGCCTGGAGTTGTAGAGGTTCCTAATGGCGTCCTGTGATAATCCATCTCTGCAGCTTAACTATATTCTCCCGCAGTTCCTGCAGATTGTGCAGTAGGGGCGGAGTGTTAATAGTATGTCCAATAACTTCTCACACAGTAGGGGATAGATCTGGCGATGTGGCTAGCCACATCTGTACCTGTGTTTTTAAGGCAAGCTCTTAAGACTAAAGCAGTATGCAGATGAGCGTTGTCCTGTTGGAATAGTGCACTGGAGAGTGCATTCAGAAAAGGTAGGGCCACTGGTTGAAGGATCTCGTTAATGTAATGTTGGGCTGTCAAAGTTCATTACGTCAAAGTAATGAAGACCAAAGGTGATCTGGCATCGTACGAAACTGCAGCCCACACCACGACACCAGGCCTTCCAAATGTGTGATGTGTGATAGCAAACCGTTCATCTTGGTGCTGACCACAGTGCCTCCACAAATGGACTCATTGGATGTCTCCACCAAGACAAAGGCGGAACGTGTCTCTGAAGATGACCCGCTGCCATTCTGAGTCAGTCTGGCACGACACCATTGCAGTGTTTGGCGACTCTGATGTGCTGCCAGGGGCAGTCGTTGTAACAGTATGCATGCATGTAGTCCTGCATCGTGCAGCCGTCTGCCAATGGTGCTGGCATTAACAGGATGACTCATGGAGGGCATTACTGATCGCTGAATGTCCGCAGTTGTGCCGGTTGGGTCAGTCGGATACAGCAATAAGGCCCATGCTTGCTTATGCCACATGCATGGCCGAACGTGAAACTTGAATCATTCGCATGTCTTATAATGTCTGACCTATCCACCAAGTTTCATTCCTGTCAGCTGATTACTTCCAGGTGAAACTGTTTTTTTATGTTGAGTGTACATATTTTACATACTCCAATGTTAGCAGCCAATTAGTGGTCAGACTGTGGATGTCTGAATTCAATGCCACAAGTACCTGCCTGATGGGAGGAGCTTAAACAGATGGTGTCCAGAGTGTCCAGTGACAACATAATGGTAAAAAAGAAAATATAATCGAAGAGTAATAAGCCAGCAGTTGTTAAGAGCGCCCTGGTGACCATGAGGTTTGCTGATGAGGTATAGCCTCATAGAGTTGCGATGTCTGCTCTAAAACATCTCAGCAATCACGTAAACATGTATGTCCTCCAATAGTGAAACAAAGGGGGCTTTCTTGCCGTACACTAGTGGCAACCAGCATACTGAACTTTGGCAGGGTGTCAATTCCTTATCGCTGCTGCAGCACTCACTGGTTAAACTTGCCTTCTAGGGTGCTTTAGTACAGTAAGCATTCGGAGCCAAGTGTGGCCTTCTAGGAAGCACACTTGAGGTTTTCAACATATAAGATTTTTGGACTTTAGACTTCATGCGCCTCTAAGCTGTTCACACACACACACAAAGACTCACATGCTGTGCACATGTGATGCTTAAACAGATCACTTAATTAGCAAGACACGGGACATAAATTGGCATACGGCATACGAATATTAAGGGAATACATTAGAGCGAGTGCAGATGTCTGGAGTGTAAGGAAGTAGGAGAGAGTGAATTTAAGTTACACACTGGCCTCTGTGTGTAGGGGCAGTAGTATACTGGACCTGTCATACAGCCATGGGGACCTTGTGGGGGGGATGAATTTTTAATGTGCCACCCTAATCTTTATTTAATCACATTCTATTCTGAGAGAACCTCTCTGGCAACATCACAAAGGGCAGACGGAGTGGAATGGCATAAGAGAGCAATAGAGCAAGGGGAGGAAGGGAGAGGAGAACCAAGACTACTGTGGCATCAAGTTGTGGCATCAGCAGTAGGCTTTGGTGTGAGTGGGTATTGCCATGCCAGTTAAACCTGGCTTAGAGAAGCTGACGTACGGTTTATCACCTCACAAGTTGCTCTGCACGGTTGACTTTTTGCTAGTACACAGTGTACACACACATACACACATGCTGGTGAGAAAAATAAACACTCTCCAATGTACTCTGTCTACCAGCCGGGCTTCAATTCGCAGTTGATGGGAGCCTGATCTTATGTTGACAGTGGAAAGTGTTGTGTGGGAGGTGCTGCCAGAAGAACAGTGAGCGTGAGAAGAGAGGATGCTGTGTGGGAAAACAGACCAGTAAGAAATAATGAATAGAAAATTGTATTCATTTTAGAATGTGCTGTACTGTGCACTTGTCAAATGCCACCCTTCATTTTTTCAATTTCCAGCCAAAACAATCATTAAAGTTATTAATTTTTAAATGTTTTTGGGGAGATTTGATATAAAATAATTGCATAAGGAAGTGTGTACTTTCACTGTGAGCCGACAACCCAACACTGTTGTTCTGAAAGGATGTGCGTCTGTCAAGAAGCTGTTACTGAGAAAAGGATATAGACAACAGGGAGGGAAAAATTGCAAATGTATTCGCAGAGCAATGGACTGACCCCCCCAGACCAAACATTATTCTTTTGTATTGAGGATTATTTGGATCATGAGAAACAAAAAGTGCATCCAACTTCTAAGACAGAACTTTGGAGGTATAATCCCAGGAGATTCTGTGACGCTGGATTGGCGAACCAGACGCTCACGGAGGTAAAATGCAACAACACTTTAATGCGGGGTCGTGAGGGAGTCGATTCGGCAAATAAACAGAATTGCTGAACCAGAGCGACCAAAACAGACATGGGCGTAAATCCAGATACAGGCTGGGGTCAAAACCAGGACATTAAGAAATCAGGTGATCAAACAAGAGGGAGAGGCAAAAGACGAAAACCAAAGGGCAGAAGAGGGTCATACACGGGAATACAAACCGCTCGCTAAGCAACACCAGGGTCGGCAATACTTCGCCAAGTGTTGTTGACAAGGTCAGGTACATATACACAACAAGTAAATGGAGGTGAGGTTAATCAGAACTCTGGTGACGTAGGGCAGGGAAGCTGTTCCTGATTGGTGGAGATAGCACTTGTGGTTTTGTAGTCAAGGAGCAGGGAATCATGGGGAGTGTAGTGAAAGCAAGTCCCCTGAAAAAAGAATGTAATGAAGCTGTAACAAAGTCAGGGGTGGACACACTAAAGACTAAACATTTCGATATTATCTGCTGTTGTCTTGGCTTCTTTTTTTGTCTGTTAAATCTCTATCTTTTTTTGGTTCTGTTTTTTTTTTTTTTTTTCTGTCACTTGTTTTCTGTCTGTTTGCACAAAACTGTTTATAAATTACAAACCTTTGTGCTGCAAACACAAAATAGATAATTCTGGTTTGAGCAGAGAAGATCAGAATTTTGAAAACAGTCACACAACCCACATTAATCTGTACAGTGTAATGGTCACTTCAAGGCTAGGTGCAGTGCGCATGTGTGCGGGGGAGTCAGAGTGAATGATAAAGAGAGAGTAGGGGAAAGGATGTGTACATGAACTGTTGTAGGTTGTAGCCTGGGTTCTCCAACTGCTTTAATCTGGAAACTTGTGACGAGCGAAGTCTCTGTGCTCTCATGCTTATTAAACTGTCTCCCAAACCCCCCTTGCGACATGTTTCCTGCGTGTCTCTCCATGGAAAGTAAGTACCCAAACTACCAAGTATCCACCTCTCCAAGACAGCACCTATCTAACACACTACATCCATTCATTAAATTAGCTAAAGTGTTTTGTTTTTTTTGCTGTCAAGAAGCCAAAAGACACCAAAACCAGCAAAATTACACAGACGTTAGACCCTGAACAGCATGCTAACAGCAGTGCAAATGAAGAAGCAATGGATACTAGCATGGTAGCTGGCCCAGACCAAATCTTGACAGCTATGCAAACAATGAAAGAGTATTTTACACTGACAGGCTGCTAAATGCAATAGTGCATAATGAACTGAAAGCAGAGACACTGCGTATCACTGAAACTGAAAACAGAAATAGTACCAATCAAGATGACATAGGTGACTTGGAAAACTATTGTCATTGTCATTGTTTTCATCTAGTAGGCCTTCCAAAAACAAGGGACTGGTATGTGCTTCTGGAGACAAGTTTCCTAGACGGCTGCTCATTAAGAGAGAGCACAGAATTAACAACATTAGCAAAGGTGAAGTAGTAAGGGCCATAATGCTAACTCTGTAGCACCTTTTTGAATAGAGCGCTTAGCCCCAATATGCATGTTCCATAACACCTTGTGGACATAAATTAACAATAGTAGCCAACACTAACTGTATGTATCTTCTGTGGCATTGTAGCTAAAACTAAATTTAACAAACACTTTTTTCAGTTTCTACTGATTAACATGGGCTTTTGGTCTGATTGTCATAGGCTGACCGGTGAAGCTCTTTAGCTAGGCTCTCTTGGTGGCTCCCTATGATATGTTGTATAGGCCAGGTGGGTGTACACTTAGTTATGTCTTAGTGATGTTTTTCTTGTCATTTTCTGTTTACGTATGTTTGTTTTTGCTCTTTTTCTAAACTTCAGTTCACCTCCTGGAATTTAAAGGACTAAACAAGGAATGCTAAAGCAAGTCATGAGTACTGAAAGTCAAAGTAGCTTTTCTCCAGGAGACCCTTTTAACCTCTGAGGACATAGCCTGGGTGAGGAGGAGATGGCTTGGTCAAGTACTTTCTGCCATTTTCAGGGTACATTCATGAAGGATAATCATTCTTATATATAAATCTAAACCTTTCCAGCTCATCTGTGTCACTAAAGATAGATTATTTAGTGTCAAATTCATTCAGTCTTACTGAACTTGGTTAATGCATATGGGACAAATAATGGTAACCTAGCCTGTTAAAGACATCTTTGCACTAGTTGGCCATTTTGTCTTTGATAGGGCTTTCAACTGTGCATGTTTTTGTCATTCCAGTTCTTCTCAGCTTATCTAACTTTATACAACACACCCTTAGATGGCATCCCCAGACAATTTGACTTGATCGAGAATTCAAGTTTACTTTAGCACAGATAGACTTTTATGTTGAAAATAACACTTCGACATCTGCAGATGTAAGGTCGGAAGCATTGAAAGCGAAGTGGAACAACTTGAAAAATCAAAAAAAGTTGAAACCCAAATTTACTTCTTTGCCACCAGCTACATATGGAGCTCCATCAACTAAATAAAGTATTTTAGCTACTAATAAAGCAACAAAAAACCTGATGTCACTAAGCCAGTCCTAGCCTGACACATTAAAGAGATGCAAGCGGTGAGGGCAATAAACTTGACTCAAGCAGAAAAGGGGATTAAACTCTAATCTAAAAGAAATAAACAACATTTTAAATTACCATCCCATAATTCATATAGCCCTGAATATTTCACTTCAGTTCTGTGTATACAGAAGTAATTTCTGGAATAGAACTTATCCCCATAGCTAGGGCAATACTTGGGCTCAGTTTGTGGAGGGAAGCCAGAGCTTTCACAACACAAGAAGTGTCCTTAACATACTTTTGAGATATCAGGCAACCCTGATAATGGCATTCTGTCATTGGATGCAGAGAAGGTCGTTGATAGAACAGAACTGCAATACCTATTTGAAATTCTTGAACAGTTTGGTGCAGGGAAAATTCTTAGATGGATATGGTTTCTTTACTGTAACCCACAAGCATTTTAACTTACAGGTTTACATTAACATCTTTAACTTAGTTGAGGGACACTAAATGTCCTTGTCCGTAAATTACATATTCCTGTTCTGCTCCGAAACTACTTTGATGTACCTGATAAGTGCTTAAATATAAACAACAATAAACAATGACAATTCTCAAGACTCAACCCTCCAATTTTAAATCAATTCAAAGGTTGTAGTGTCAAAACTGGGATTTACTTACCTGGGTGTTAACTCCCCCCATATGAGCGAAATAATCCCAGCTAATTATAACCCACTCACAGATCCATTTATGCAGCTTATAAATAATGACTGGATTTTATTTACCAAACATTTACCTACATTTTCACACCTTATTCAGTCAGTTCTACTTTTAGTAACTTTAACCCTTTTTTCAGATTTGATCTGAAACGACAAACTTTTGTATACGTACCATATGATAGAGGTGGGCTACATTTATCAAATCTTATATGGTACCTTTGAGCATCTCAAACCAGAGCAGGTATCCTTTACTTTGTTAAGGGCATCATGGGTCATAATGAACGGCCGGTCAATTATAGTTCCTATAAATCTATATACAGTATGTACTTAGCACGTAAGAAAAGTTAATGAAACAGACAAAAACCCTTCTGAAATACAATAATGGTTTGGCACAACGCTTTTGTGTGTTGATGGACAAACAGATTGTGACGAGCGCTGAGCTAAAATCAAGGTGAGGTTTATTTAACAGGTCTGTGATCAACCACAGCAGCAACAAGAGCAAGGCGGACACAACAGAAGGGCAAGACAGAGTCAGAGTCAGAAACAAGCGGACGTCAAAACCAGGCAAACAATCAGAACAGTAACGGTACCAAAAGGGCAAAGACAAAAGAGTAAATCAGAGAATCAGAATAAAGTCAGAACCAAACAAGAGTAATCACAGAGAGAACCGCTCAGTACGCACAGAGTGGCGCAGTACTTCGCAATGGGTCAGTGGGAGAGAGGAGTATATCGTCGCTGTCCAATGAAAAACATGTATCTCCACTTTTGTCCATTTTTACTTTCATGCATCATATGAACACATGAGCTGCTGTTTACACTGAGTGAAAATCTCATGCTGTTTGGAAAGGTGTCTGTTTCCATTGACTTACATTCAAGTTAAATGAGGTTTTGGCCTCTCCTGTAAAGTTGCCATTTTGGAGATACTTTGGACAGAGACGATATATACAAACAGACTAAATTAAAAACAGGTGTGATCAGTACTCGGGAGACTCAGATCTAGAAAACGGAATGGGACTGGGAGATGGTGGACATGTGCCAGTGACGTCATCGGGTGGTGGGTTATGGGAAATGGAGTCCAGGAGATCAGGGGTGAGAAGAGAGCCTTGATAATGATATCTATACAGAGGAACTAAAATTGTGCCTTTTGAATAACCACATTCGGAATTCCTACAAAGTGCTTCTTCAAATTCCAGAGTTGGTATTACTGAACAGATGTCTCAGATGTTAATTACAATCATGGCCGAAAGTGTTGGCACCCCTGAAATCTTTCCAGAAAGTATTTCTCCCAGAAGATTATTGCAATTCCAAAGATGGAGCTTTTTGGTAAAGCACATC
>CM067474.1:10195010-10213823 GCA_034552555.1 Semaprochilodus insignis | reverse complement strand
ATTGATTTACTGATTACTAGATAATGTATATGGAGAACAAACATGAACGAATAGTCGAATCCACTGACAAAATTCTGAGTCGGGTACATCCCTAGTAAGAACTAGGGCCGGGCGATAAAATGACAACAATAATTACCACAATGTAACTTTTCCTCCATAAAACTATAACGAAGGTGTGATAACTGTTTGATATAACAGACCATTCTCATCTGCTTTATACAGAGCCCTAATGACATTTCCATTGTAAGAATAGTGACACTACTCTGTTGTTGCCACCAGAGGTAAGTTTTTAATGTGATTTAAGAGAAAACCGGAGATGGAGAGCTCTAGGAATAAACTGCGGTTTGAGTGGAGCGATCGACAGTCTGTTCTCCTGCGACCAAATGTGTGTGAGAATATGAATGGCATGTAACTGTAAGGGACTGAAAGAAAATAGCCTCCACATACGTTATTTTCCTTTCGAATGTAATCCTCTCAAGTTATGCTATTTCATATGGTCTCAACCAAAGCTCTAGCAAACGGCCTGTTGTTGTGGGAAAGTGCACTGGTTTCTTCATTGGGGCTTCATTACCCCACTTAACCCCCCTTTTCTCCCCCCCTGAACCTCACCTGTTAAAAACCATGTCAGACTGAATAAAACTGAGCCAGACTGGACCACACTGGACAGGACTGACAACCTAAGCCTGGTGCCCGTGCATGATTCTACATGCACGTGAATAAGACTGCTGATGGACCGAGCTGTATCCATGCGTCTCTGTATGTGTGAAGAAACTCAACACGACGCTGAACCTCATCTCCAGTCTCCTGACTCCTGATTCTTCCTGAAGACCTGAATTTCTAACAGGACTGACCTTGAGCAAATTCACTTTTATCCTAACAAACTTCAGTAGCATTAAGTAACTTATGTTCTGAGGACAGAACAGAGAAATCCAAATGTCTGATAGCATGTATTTGAATAATGTGATGCGTTGTGACATTGATGTATTAGGAGTGATAAGACTAAATCGGTGTGATCCATCACTGACGTAAGAGCCAAGTAATGTTTGCTGTTCGTACTGAAGCATAAGGTGCTGTAAACAGTTTAGCACCTGTAAATGATAGCCTGGGCACTTGTACTGATGGTCTCCAGAGAGTTAAAAATAATAACTGGTACAAACAGCCAACCTGGGAAACCTGGGTTAGTGAGTGTTCGTTATGTTCTGAGGAATAGTTTAAGACCACAATTAACCATTTTACTAATTCAGCTTTTACTTAAAAACCTAAAATCAGCCTCAGTCCTAGTAAGGAGCCAACTGAGATACAGCCACGGACATGCTCTCATGATAAGCAAGTTTTAGTCCACACCCTTCACATGTCCCTTTACTCTAACCCGAACGTGAATAAGTTTATATAGTGGTTACGGCATTAAACACCCCAAGCCACTCTCCAACTCGCCGGACTCAGCGTCTTTGGACTGTGGGAGAAAACCAGAGCACCCAGAGGACTCAATTAGAGTTTGGCAAGAAACAAAAATTTCAAAGCCTGAGCGGTTTTGGACTGACATCTTATAGACAGATGAGAAAATATCAACTTTAGAAGAGTATGAAGAATGGAAGGAACTGCTTATGATCCAGTGTATACCACCTCTAGATTTAGAACAGCCTAGATCCAGACAAAGGCATCAGTGGTGCTTCATAGTGCAGGTGGGCAGTGACCTGAAGTGTACTGCTAAGTCAGTCACCTGATACCAATCCAATTGGTCATGCATTTCACTTACTGAAGACAAAACATAAAATAAAACGAGCCGGATCTGAACACTAGCCTTGTAGTAAAAACCCAATTTAATTTATCATTATGTTAGTTTGTCCAGTTATGCCTGAACCACCAAAAATAGAGGATTTGTCTGAAACCGGTAGTAATTTCTACTATTTCTACAATTTGGATTTAATTACCCTCAAATTAAAGATAAAAGTCTGCACTCGGAGCTCATATTCATTAATTATACATTAATTCAAATCCCAATATTATGTGCTAGCCAGCTAAAATAATAACTGTTATGAACCTTACTGTGTATGGAAGATTTTATAACAGGTGGCTTATGAACTGGCTAATGAATCTAGACCAAGACTAGGTGTAACCTGACAAGGCAGCAGCCCACTGTTTTGATGGTGGTTTGAATGTTGGAATTAGAAGAAAAAATAAATCTATCAGCATCTTACCAAAGTGACTGTCACCTAGCACGATGGCGTCTTACAACCAAAACACAGAGGAACACGACACGCTCATCAGCACACGCTCTTATGACTTATTCAAGTGCAAAGAGTGTATCGCTCACAGATACTAATTGCACAGAGGACAGACAGCAGGAAACTTGAAGTCATGGAAGGAGAAACCATAGATGTGCTGCATTATTGAAGAACAATGGCAAATGGAGGAGTACTGAAAAGGGTGGCTGCACTCTAGTAAGGAGCAACGCTCCTGCCTGTGTGAGGCGACCCCAAGTCTCTCTACACTTTACACACCAGCAGCCTGAAAACGATGGACACGCACAATCAGGCAAGTATCTTTTGTGAGTTTTTGAGTAGCCTGAAAAGGTATTACAGAGGTTAAAAGATATTTAGAACAGTCATTCATAATGGTTTAATGTGAAATACACCGTTCTTAAAAACATACAAGAATTGTACAATAAGATTTGTTTACAGTGGTAGTGATGGTAACCATACGTCTGAAATTTTTAACGCCTCTATAAGCATGTAATAAGTTATGACATGAAATGGTTACAGATAAGTTGCCTGATGCTGGAGACGTTGTTATTTGATTTTTACACATTTTGAGATCAAGGTTATAATATAAGATTCAGATCCACCACTGGTTTATCATTTTTAGTAATGCAAGTAAAAGCTCTAAACGTGTGTGCGGGTTCACTGGTGGTTTTGAATAGTAAATGGCTATATTTGTGTTGTAAACCTCCTGACCCCTTGTTTCTGTCAGCACCACAGTAAACAAATTTGAGTCATTGCCATTCTCTACAATGAACCAATTCATGACTTTCAAAATGGCTTTGTTTACATCTCACCGACTGAATTACACAGATTGAACTTAAGTGAATGGCAAGGAAAACAATGTCTGGCCATCTTTCATTTAATCTTGTAATTGAATTTAGACCAGCTGTAGATCCAACTGACACCCAAATGTACAGTTTTCCAAAATTATCCTTGTTTCCCTAGCTGAAGCAATAACTGATAACCGTGCTGTCACTGCACGGTTCTGTAATAGCTTTATCCCACAAGCAGTCAGACTTTTAAACGACTGAGACTGATCCAACCCCCACACCCCCATGACCCATAGCATTTTAAATCTGTCTGCATCCTATTTATCTTATTCAGACATTCCACACTTTACTACCTCAGTGCTGTTTCATGTGCGTTGTGTGCTGTCTGCATATAACGTCACAGCATGTTCAATTTCTATGCACCTTATTACCAATACCTACCTGTTAAATACCTATGCACCTTACACTCATTACCTCTACTCATACTGAGTCTTATTTATTGTATTTATTGTACTGTCTTGCACGTTGCACTTTCTGCAGTCTGTCCTGTACTGTATTGTTTTCTGACTTGACTTGATAGCAGCTTTCTGAGTGTTTTGCATTGAGTCACTATTTTACAAGACAGAAGAATTACTTAAAAATCAGTTTTGCCTTAAAACTGTGACATCGCTACATGTAGTCATTTATATTTGGAATTACTTCCTAAAGAGTGAAATCGTCCATCGTGATTAAGTCCATCGTGAATAAGTCAAAGTCAGTATGAAGCATTCATCTGAAACGTTCTGAGAGCATGTGTGTGAATGAGGGCTGTAACTGAGCAGGAGGCTGAGGTAAGTAAGCAGCAGTCAGCTGCAGTGGAACTCGTATCACATTCCCTCATGGCAGGGCATATCAGAGAGACAGCCAGCTTGATTACAGGTGACACGGTTGATGGGAAAAACTTAAAAAACACACATACCCTTCCGCAGTGAAAATGGTCTAGTGAATCTCACTAGTGAGTCTTACAAACAGCAACAGTAAGCCAGGAGTCTCAGCAGCCATTGCTGAATTATCACGAACCATCACAAGCAATTCCTTTCAAAGCAGTTTGTATAGTGCTAGACATTGTTACAGTCCAGTTTTACAAACATCAAAGCCTAAATGAGCCAACACAGCTCTTACGGCCGACTTCCGGCAGCCTTTATAAGCTAAAAAGCCAAAATGTTTATTAACATTAGCTAACTACTGCACTAGCTCTGCACAAGGTCAGCTAGCATATAGGAGTGATGTCTTTAAAATTACCAGGCTAATTAGCTGGTTAGCTCTTTGGGCTAACTTTTAGTTTTCTGAGCCTAGAAAACAGTTTAGCACCTACAGTCTACATTATATGATATACTGTATGTTTGTAGTAGTTTATAAACCTTGCCAAAAAATAAAACTCATCTAATAATCACACTGCAAAACAAGACAGGACACAGCAGGAACTGAAATTAAAATGTCCCTGCCTTTAATTGTGCCAAGCCTCTGGCTTTCGTGGCCTGTACAAGTGCCTGCTTGGTCAGCCTGTTTAGATGTTCCAAGCCAAAAACCATTGTTTCCCTTCAAGAATGCTCTTGGACGGAAGAAGATCAATTTTGCAACTAGACCTTTTTGGCTCGCTGGCTCGCAAACTGACCCCTGCACTGACCCTTGACCTGTGACACTAATTCTGTAAGTGACGTCTGAATGATTTTTTTTATTTTGATTTTGTCTGACAGGTACCTCTAATGGAGCGTTTGGAACCGAGTCCCACTCAAACAGTAGAGATGGTATATGAGGCAGAACAGAAGGATACAAGGTTAGGCAGTTTTTGGTGTTGCCGTGTACCTCTGTTTCTGACACTTGCCGTCATTGTGTTAATAAAACCCATCCCTAAATAACTTCTTCAGACAGATTTTTAGTGAGCATCAGCTTCATAAGAGGATGCAGTAAAAAAGTAAACAAGCAATAATCAGAAAATGTAAGGATTTTCACAACTGCATACAGAAGAATTGGCAAAATATCCAACAGTTTTAAAGTTATATTGTTTCTTTTTAGAAGAACAACCACCTTCTATCTTTAAACTGTTACTGTGCCTGATATATATATATATACATATATATATAGTTGATATATGTAAATGACCTCTGTTCTGACTGACTGCTCTGTATTGTGCCTTATTCAAAATGTAGACAGGGCTGAAATGCTCCTTATAACATCAGTGAGTATGTGATATAACAAATAGGATATAACAAAAATTACAGAATGAAACACAGTATGTAATTGTAGCTTAATTTCTATATATATGTGTGAACTAAAAATAAATAAATAATATAATAATAATTTAATATATATAATTTAATAATATAATAATTTTAAAGCTTGCCTTCTTAAAGCCTGCAAAGAATTCAGTAGAACATGCATTTTTATTTTTCTCAGCTACAGGTTTTTGCCACAAACCAGCCCTGCTGCTGCCCAGAAGCCAGTCGGAGAAGATCCATTGATGGAGACATTACACGACCAGCACAAGACACTAGAGGACAACAAATGTTTACTGGTAGAGGTAATGCGCAAAAAAGCCCCCAGTTCAGTCAGCCGCAGCGTACGTCCCGGGGAAGGTGATCTAACAGAACATCATACGCTTCACTGAAGAGTGTTATTGCATACACAGACCTTTCCCCTGTGGTCACACAGTCGTGGAGCTCTCAGCTCACAGATGTGTGTGTGTGAGTGTGTGTGTGTGCCAGGCAGAAGGATAAGGGGTATTTAAACACAAAGTTTGATTAAACTTATAAGATCACATAATAAGATCACACAGTTATCGTTCAATTTGTTATATAAGGCTGTACAAATCAGGGTTATGATCTGTGGTAATACTCCTTAAGGGGCCATTTAAAATTCTTTTTCAGAATTTCTGCATGATTCAGTGGTTCAGATGTAGACAGTGTTATTTGAAACGGTTAATTATAGAGAAACTTACCAAATCAAGTTTCTTTACAGTGGTGGTGACTGGAATCAGGAGTCCCAATGTCTACATCCCAAAACTACAAATATTATTTACTATCCAAAACCACCAGTGAAGTCAAGTCAAGTAGTTCTATTGTCAATACTTCAATATGTACAGACATACAGAGGATTGAAGTTGCGTTACTCTCCGTCCCAAGGTTAAATAAACAGTTAACGATAAATAGATTACAACTAAACCAAGAACAAGAGTATATACAATGTAATAAACAATAAACATAAAATAGACTGACGCAAGACACACGATAGAGTAAAATAAGGGCCCTGAGAGACATAAAAGAGACAGTAAGACACTGAAGACAATAAGGACGATAGAGTGACGTGTGCACTAGCAGAATTAAGATTCAGGATTAAGGTGGATGTGACAGGGCCAGTATAAACAGCAGTGCAGGTGGAATAACATTAAGGCTGTTTGAAGTGATGAGTGCAGACCAGTTCACAGTCCCAGTTTGGTGTTAATGGGGGCTTCAGGGTGCTGAGTTTGTGTGTGCAGGGGGCAGAAGTGGGAGGGGGGGGCAGAGCAGGGAGAGAGTTCAGCATCCTGACAGGCTGGTGGATGGAGCTGTCCCTCAGTCTGCTGGTCCTAGCCCCTAGACTCCGCAGTCTCCTCCCTGATGGCAGCAGATTGAAGAAGCTGTGTAGTGGGTGGGTAGGGTGGGTAACACATGTCTTCTGAGTTTTTATATGCAATGTTGAGGGTAAAATATTGTTAAATCTGAAATATGTTTTCCTTAAAGACTGTTCTATAACTAGTGCAGAAAAAAACAACTTGGCCACAGTCCAGTCGTCATGTTTTGTTGTGGCTGATTTGTTCAGGACGAGGCTTATGTTAATGCTAAGTGTGCTTTGTCCATGTCAGAAATAACAAACTGAAATTGACGCACGCTGAGCTAAAAGCAGAGCAAGGGTTTATTAACAATTTAGCAGTACAGCTAAACAAGAGAAGCCAAGCAAACATACCAGAGGCAGAATCATGAGAGTCAGGACCGAAAGACAATAAGAAAGGCAAACAAAAACCAAAGGGCAAAAACAGGAGAGTAAACAATAAACAAGCACGGCCAGAATCAGAGCAACAGTCAGACATAGCAAGGTAGCCCGCTTAGTAAGGTCACTAGGTGGCAGTACTTCGCAATGGGTGCGTGTGAACCAGGAGCTTACATGCAAACAGACTAAATGAGATGCAGGTGTGAACAATCAATACTCGAGGAAACGGGGCGCAATTGGGCGGTGACGGACATGTGACTATGACATCATCGGGTGGTGGTTTCTGGGAATTGGAGTTCGGGAGATCAGAGGCAGAGGGGAAACCCGGAAGCGTGGCAGTCCATTTGTAATGGCTATAGTCTCAATTTCAGGGTCAGGCTTATAAGGCTTAAGTCATTACTCATATAAGGCTTATTTTCACTTTTTAATTTTAAAGCTAGACCATAGCAGCTGTGTCCAAAACTGTCTCGCTGCCTGTGCTCTCTTACAAGTCAGTACCTCAGAAGGGTGAGACAGTGAGAGATACATCTACACAGATTTTAAAAAATGGCTGGAATGAGGAACCTCAGCAGAGGGTGTTTTTTTTTTTTGAAACATTACATTCAGACATGACTCAGTGCCTTCCTGTCTCTGAATACTGTATGAGTAGGCAGAATTTACTGCGTTTTATATACAGCCTATAGAACATTAGCTGTATTTTAGACTCCGGCCCCTGGATAAATCTGACTGAGAATGTAAGTTAATTATCTTAAAAAGTTTGTCATCATATCACCATCAGTATAAGTTGATCGTGTGTTTGAGACCTAAAATATGAATATTCTATTTGACATTAACATGTGAAGACATATGAAGTACTCAGAAAAACTGTCCTTTTAAAGTTTTTTTAACACTGCTGCTTCTTTCAGTTGTAATAAAACTGTCTTACATAATAATGGTAATTTAACTACGAATCAAATGTACAAAGTTTCCCCAAATATCCCAGATGTAATGCATCAACTAAGGCATGTTTGATGTCAGTGGTCTGCTTTTTCGGTTTTACGCTGAAGCTAATACTGATAACTCCATGTGTGTCTGTGTACATGTGTTGGTGTTGGTGTAGCTGGCACGTATTGAGCAAGAACTGAGGGAGAGTCTGCGCAGGGAGGAGGAGAGACAGCAGGAGTTGGAGTACATACGGCAGGAAGAAAACCGTCAGCGTTGGAGGAGCCTGTGCTTCCTCAGCCTCAACCAGCGCACAGCTAAGTATGATATTATCCATGTAATATGGAGAGGGGAGACCCCGTATGCATGTTGAACACTTCAGTGGCAGAGCATAACGGCTCCTGGTTGCTTGTATGGGTTAGTTTGCCAGTTGCCTGAGCTATTCTTCTGTGCCTTCAGACAAAAAAAATAATTTGGTTAAAATTCAGTACTATCCTGCAAGCTAAAAACTGTTCAGCTGAAAGCAGGTGAATGTCACACCTTGCATCACCCTCTTAAACAGACCCACAACCAAAAAACCAGCTGTATGTGTATTAAACAACATACTGTACAGTGGGCTGAGTATAGCTGGTCCTGTACATAAACGTAGATTGATTTTTGATGAACATGAGTTTTGCTGATGTGATGGCCATTTCTCTATGTTGTGTGTGCAAAAAAAATATGTGTGACAGACTCAAATCAAATCAAATCAAATTTATTTATATAGTGCTTTTTATAGCTGATGTTGTCTCAAAGCAGCTTTACAGAAATTCAGTAATAATAATTCATTAAGGAGAGAAAAGAAAGAAGCCCCCGGTGAGCAAGCCGAAGGCGACGGTGGCAAGGAAAAACTCCCTCAAGTTGGAGGGACAAACCTCGGGAGGAACCAGACTCACGCGGGGGGACCCATCCTCCTCTGGTCCGAACTACATTTTGAAATTGTTCAAAGTAACATCAACTGAGTATCTAATGATCTAGTATCTATGCTGATCTAGTCGTCGTGGTGACAGTGAAGTTAATGAAGAAGTAATTGTGTAATAATAGTCCGATACAGGTAGCAATAGTGGAAACATTAGTCTGCAGCAGGAAAGCCTAGTTAGTCCTTCATCAGCGTTAGGCTGGGCAGGTAAGCAGCTGGTCAGGGGCAGGTAGCAGGGAAACCCGGTCAGTCTTCCTTCAGTGTCTGGCTGGGCAGGTAGGCAACTGGTCAGTGGCGGGTAGCAGGAAAGCCTCAGTATCAAGCCGGACCGGAGGGCAGCCGTTAGCTCAGTAAGAGTAAAGAGAGACAGTTAGCTCTGTTTGGGAATAATTACAGAACACAGGAAGTATGAACATTTCCAGAGTGTGGCAGCGACTCCGGCATCTGACTATCACAGCCTGGCTAAAAGGACAGAACCAGAAGGTAACGCAGACTTGGGAGCGCCCTGAAACACTGGCATCCATCCGCATCCAGAAGACCATTAAGGATACCCAGATAGTGTCCCTGAAAAATGTCAGAATGTAGGCAGCATTCAGAACACTTCTGACTAGATCAGCATTCAGTAGCCCACCTAGCCCACCTAATGTTAGAAAATGCATTTCTTTGATCACCTATCTCTATATCTTTGTGGTATGTTGCAGGCCCTGGGTAACAAGCTACTATAAGAACATACCTATGCACATCTACTGTTTGCCTATAGAATCTGTGGCCCAGCGACAGAAGAAAAAGAAGAAAAGGTGACTGAGAAAAAGGAGGGAAATAAAGCCATGGGCTTGAGGCAGAAGACCTTTAAGGGACACGGTGTTTCAGTGCAATATTAAACCATACATTTGAAGGGAAGACAAGACTCTTAGTTTGAGTTGATTCTCAAACACTTAAGAGAAGAAGTAGGCCTATATACCTGAAAAGCGCTCAGTGCAAACCTTGGCATGAAGGCCTCTGCTAAGTTTGTGCCTTCAGACTGCTTTCTTGAACCCAAACTCAATAAACTAAGATCGTATCCAGAGTGGTCTCCTTTCCTCAACTGACAACAATTACAACAGCATGACCTACTAAACCAAATGAATTACTAAATTTCATAGAAATGTCATAAAGGTCACTCACAAACTTTCATATGATCTGAACAACAACAACCAAAAAAACCCACATCCAGTTCAAAATACAAACTAATCTTGAACATTGTTGGGAAATATTTCTAACATAATGTATTAATAACATTTAAATACTTGATAATAATAATTTATTAATGTATAGCGCTTTTCACAAACCCAAAGTCGCTTACAATCTTGGTTGAGACAGAAATGCTCAAGTGTCATACAACAAAGAAACAAAGAGACAGAGCATTTATGCTCTGTCATTTATGACCACATACTGTACATCAGCTGAATTCTGTACTAATGGATAATAACTAAAGTTATTAAAACACTGTGCTGTTCATAGAATAATCTTTGATTAGTATTACTAATAAATACATTATTTATTTAACATATTTGCTTATTTTCCATTATATTTTGTTGCTGTTTTATAAACACAATAAGCCATTAAATGTTACATTACCATGGTTTTATCATGGCCACATAATGTTGTTAGACATCATGCAATGCTTTGTTCTTATTGTTTTATTTTGGCATTGAGAAATAGTTATAATTTGACAAACGCAACAACAACTGGTTTCTGTATAAATGGTGTTGGGGAACACTGCTTTGTTTGAACATTCATTTGTATACAGATATACATGCAATTTTCATTTTAAAAAATGTGTCTATTTTTCACTACTTATGCTGGCATATGTGCATGGCTGAAATAGTGGGTTCCACCAGATACTATCATGCAGGAGCCTCACACAGCCATTAAGGAGTACAGTAGTCAATCTATTATCACAAACCTGATCATGTAGATATGTTGGGCTACATGAACAAATTATGCCAGATAGCCATTTTTGTTGTTGCAAATCTTTTCTATATGAGCCTAATTCCAACACTGAAAATTGGTCATTTAGTAAATCATTGTGAAAGACCTTGATGATACTGACTAATTTTGAGTCTCTAAGAATAATGAGATATGTCATAATAATGATTTATAATCTCATTCTATAATGATATTTGATGATATTTTTATTTTTTTATAATTATATCATTATAGGATTCTATCTCTTAATTGATGTAGGAAGTCAAAATTATGAGACTAAATTACTGAGATTATGAGATTACTAAAATAAATTTAGAGAAATTACTTGTCATACTGCTAGTCATAGTGCTACATAATGAGCAACACTACTGATAACCAATTTCTGTTATTAGTGATTGAGCAATGGGCAACACGGTATATTCTTCTTCTTCTATTTAATCTTCTTCTTGTTAAAACACATTTTCTGTCTGCCATCTAGTCCCACAGTTTAATTAACACCGATGTCTAGTCTGGTGTGCTTGTATACAGGTTTTTGGGCATATCCTCAAACTCTAATCCACAGCCATACTGACCCGCACTCCTCTACGTGTTGTTTATTCATGGCTCATTCCTTCCATAAACTCCCATTCATTTAAAGCAACACCTTAGCAACTGGCTAGCAACAAGTTCAAGCTCTGCATTTTCTTTTGGGAATGTACTTTTCTATTTTTAACCTACTATCTCATAATTATGACTTATTATCTCATAATTATGACTTTATCACAAAATCACAGTCAGATCCATCTGTATTTGGACATTGACAGTTTTTGTAAATCTGCGTGGATATGTAATGAAGCAGTCAGAAGGTGATTGAATTGTAGACCTTCAGCTTTAACTTCTAAGACAAGCTTTATTATCCCACATGGGGAAATTTGCTGTTACAGCAGAAGAATAGCAGCAGAACAGATACAGAACAAGAGTGCAGGTTTACAGAATACAAAATAAGAAATTACAGAAAATAAAGAAAAAATAAAGAAATAATAAAGAAATAATAATAAACTTGTCAGAGAGATAGCAGAGTTTGGAGTGGCCAAATCAACAATCTGCTGCGAGCTCAGCAACACCAACATCTCCTGAAGACCACAAAAGACAAATAAAGTGGATGATGGCATTATTTTTTCTCTGGTTAAGAGAAAGAAAAAAAACATCTACAACAACATCTAGTCAAGTCAAGGGCATTGTAGAGGTGTCATGGCATGTCACTGTCTACAGTCAAGGCCTTCATGTATGTAAATACAGACGGTTTACCACAAGATGCAAACCATTAGTCACACGCAGGAACAGAAAGTCCAGATTACACTTTGCCAGGAAACATTTAAACAAGCCTGCTCAGTCCTAAAACAGGATTTTCTGGACATATGAAATCAAGATTAACTCATACCAGAGAGTACGGAGAAGGACAGAACGTGCTTATGGTCCAAAGCATTTTGTTGTAACATGTATAGCTTCCAGTGGAGACGAGTCACTGTTGTTGATGATGTAACTGCCGATAGACGTAGCAGGATGAATCCTGAAGCATACCGAGCTATCCATCCTGCTCAGACTGAGTTAAATGCTGCAGAATTGATTTACTGAAAACGAAACTGAAGGCTCACAAAAAGACTCACCAATATTTGCATTCAAGTATTAAAATTATTGCAGGAAAAATACTCCTTCCTGGCCATATGAGAAAAAGTAATTGCCCCTTTGCCAGACCTGTTGAATCTAAACATCGCTGAAATCTGATAACTGATGTAAAGCACCTAGAAGGTCTCAGAAACACATAATGCCACATTCTAAAGAGATTCTAATAGGGATGTGAAACAAAGTCACTGAAATCTTGAACTTTCTTGAAATGGTTACAAAGCCATGTCTAAAGCTCTAAGGCTCCAGCGTACCACAGTGAGAGCCATTATCCACAAATGGAGAAAACTTGGAACAGAATCAGAATCAAGCTTTATTTGCCAAGTATGTCCACACATACAAGGAATTTGTCTTTGGTTACAGTAACTCAGTAACAACATTCCACACAGTACACACACACATACACACACACACACACACACTACCTTACATACCTGTAAACCTTACCTTATCTGTAGCTGTATATGTGTATTACAGTGCTGAGTGCAGCAGTCTGGATGTAGAGGCAGATTAAGGCTTATAAAATAATCCTTTATTAATCCCACAGTGGGGAAATTTACAAATTTATAATTTTATAAAGTTCAGTACAAGAAGAAACACCAGTCTGAGACAGTCAGTACAGAGGATGGAGCGCCAGTCTGAGACAGTCAGTGCAGAGGATGGAGCGCCAGTCTGAGACAGTCAGTGCAGAGGACGGGGCACCAGTCTGAGACAGTCAGTACAGAGGACGGGGCACCAGTCTGAGACAGTCAGTACAGAGGACGGAGCACCAGTCTGAGACAGTCAGTACAGAGGATGGAGCGCCAGTCTGAGACAGTCAGTGCAGAGGACGGGGCACCAGTCTGAGACAGTCAGTACAGAGGACGGGGCACCAGTCTGAGACAGTCAGTACAGAGGACGGAGCACCAGTCTGAGACAGTCAGTACAGAGGATGGAGCGCCAGTCTGAGACAGTCAGTACAGAGGACGAAGCGCCAGTCTGAGACAGTCAGTACAGAGGACGCAGCACCGGTCTGAGACAGTCAGTACAGAGCATGGGGTGATGTGTGAAACTGTTACTAAGATAAATAAGATAATTTAAAAGTGCAGTTCAGAACAGGAAGTGATAAAAGCGTCCCAAATGTGGATTGTAATGTGGATCGTAATGTTCAGCTGTTCATGAGTGAGATGGCGTGTGGGAAGAAGCTTCTCTGTAGCCTGGTTGTCTTGATCCTCATCTGGCTAAAGTGCCGGCCTGAGGGAAGACGCTGGAACAGGTGATGTCCAGGGTGTGATGGATCAGTGATGATCTTCCTGGTTCTGGAAGTGTGCAGATCCAGCAGACTGGGTAGTTAGACTCCAATGGTCTTCTCTGCAGACCTGATGATGCGCTGCAGTCTGTGGGTGTCCTGTTTGGTGGCTGAGCTGCCCCACACTGTGCAGTGTGGCAGTCTAGAACTGTACCATCAGCTCCTGAGACATGCTGAACTTCCTCAGCTGACGCAAGAAGTACATCCTCTGTTGGGCTCTCTTGATGAAAGTTGAATTGAATTGAATGATGGAGCTGATGTTGCAGTCCCACTTCAGGTCCTTGGTGATTGTCGTACCCAGGAATTTGACTCCACAGCCATCACAGTTCTGTCCAGGATGGTGAGTGCTGGAAGGGCTGGGGGGCTCCAGTGTCTAGTATAGCAGTGTCTAGCAACGTTTTGTCCTTATATGAACTATAACTCAAATCTAAATAACTTTTGTTTTAGTGTTTCACAGCTTAGCCTGATCAATATACAGCACTCCCAACACAATTTGAAGTCAACGTTTTTACGCAGGGATTAAACATGAGAAGACTGTATGAAGGTACACGGAGACAGTAGCACAAGCACCAGTGGTAAAAAAAATGGAGTGGTTGATCTTACGTATTGGCCAAATTCAGTTTTCCTGCAGCACGTTGTGGTTCTTGCCCATGTTAAGTGGTGAAAGGTACCAGACTCTCCTTAGACAGTGTGTTACTACCCAGTAAACACGCAACATTGCTACAACGTTGTCAAAAGGTGATGTAGGCTACATTGTTTCAAGGTTGCCACAACCTCATCTCATGCCGGACGAAGTCTGATTGACGCACACTGAGCTAAAGTCCAGGTTTTAATGAGAATATTTTCCAGTGAGGTCTCGGAATTCTTGTATAAACAAAGAATTTCACATTTGGGTGTATTTAGTATCAAGCCAAAACTTTCGAGAACGAGTTGACAATCTGAGATAGTAAGTCATGAGAAGCAAGAAACACTGCCTCGTTTTAGATCACAACAGTGACGCCAATATGATGAGTATAATAATGCTTACCTCTGAGTAATTGGAAGAGCATGTGTGATGTGTGATAATTATGACTTTGTATTTCAGAATTGACTTAGCATCTCATAATTATGACTTACCACCTCATAATTAGGACATTGTATGCCATTAATATTATGACTTTCTCATAATTATGACTTACTATCTCATAATTATGACTTACCACCTCGTAATCAGGACATTGTATGTCATTAATATTGTGACTTTCTCATAATTATGACTTACTATCTCATAATTATGACTTACTATGTCATAATTATGACTTACCACCTCATAATTAGGACACTGTATGTCATTAATATTGTGACTTTCTCATAATTATGACTTACTATGTCATAATTATGACTTACCACCTCATAATTAGGACTTTGTATGTCATTAATATTGTGACTTTCTCATAATTTTGAGACACTGTACAGCCTTTTTTTCTTTAAGTGGCGGAATCGGGCTTCCATACACCCATTCGTGTTTCAGGGTCAGAGGGTAAAAGCTGGTTTACCAAGCGGTCCAGACTGTACACCACAGCCATCTTGGATCTACAAGAGGGAGAGAGATGAATGCGGTGAGTGTTTTATGCAGCAGCGGCACTGTGTGTCTGACAAACCATGAATCCAGACCAAAACAGGTTTCTTTTGGTGATGTGAGCAGGGAGGTCCAGTGTTCTGGTCGCTTTACGTGAGGGTATAGCCGTGGGTGAGCGTGTGTGTGTGTGTGTGTGTGTGTGTGTGTGTGTGAGGAGGCTGTATGTAGAATGAGAGGGGTCCGGGGGTGGGGGAAGCAGAAATAAGCAGAAAGGCCTGATCCACACACTCCAGCCAGCCACTCGTTTTTCCAAATCCAACATCTTTTGACACTACGGGAGTCACCTCACTTAGCTACGTGCCCTCCAGCATCCTGAGTAAAATCCAGACTCAAATGGGACACCGTTCCTGGACCGAGGTTTGTACTGGTGCAGTAACATAACAGAGCATCGTGCGAACTGGGACGATTAGCCTGTCGGCTGTGACGCTACAAACAAACCAGATATGCACATATCGGTTGTACGACTGCAAGTCGATTTTGTTAACTAGCAGCAGTGAAGGCAGTGACATGCTGGAACACCATTACGGCTGGTGTGGTATTTGGATCTTGTGGGTAGCTAATGCTAATGCTGCACAGTAGCTAAAGGTTAGCTAGCTGCTGCTCAGCTAAGGCGGTGAGGAGAGTTCGTGTGCCTGTGAATCAGCCCTGCTGTTCTGTTATGTGCTGTGCTGCTTACAGCCTGGTGTGTTTTAAAGAAATGTGTCCGGAGTTAGTGAGAGATTAAGAAATTAAGTTTTACGGGACCTATTCGAGTTTCATATGAGCACCCACTTACTAGTACCGTAACAGTAACTGACATAATTCATACTTTAAAGGTGTTATTGATGTTTTTCCGTTGCTGATATGGAACGTATGTTATGGTCTCCTTGTGTTTTGGGTTTTCTACCGCACACCGATGTTGGTTCCGATGCTGCAGTAAATCTTAAAGTGACATGAGGCAATCAACAGCCTCAATAGTCGTGATGGATCTGCTACGGTAATCCCAAATCCAAATTAAGTAGCTTCATGCTCAGTTTTAAGATACTACACCCAATTGGGATTGGGATTACTGGGCTCAGGAGACACAGTTACGTCGTCACAACACTGAAATGACTTCAGACATTTGTGACCATGATATCTGGCAACGTTGTGACGGTGGCTGTAGTGGCAGTGTCGTTGCTCCTTTGTGTTTGTTGTTGTGTTGTTGTTGTGTTGTGTTATTGTTGGACTCCATAGAATTGTACAATTGTACAGGTGGTCATAATACCATGTGACAAAATGACTTAATAGTGAGGTTGTAACGACGTTGTGATAAAGTTGTGTGTTTGCTGATTGGCACCTTCATTAAATTGCCCGTATACTACATATATATATATTTTTTTGCATTTAATTTTTTTTTCTTTTAGAGGTATTCTACAGAACTACAGAAAAACCCACACCCTAAGAATAATACTGAAACTGTTTTTAATTTTGACAGGCTCATTTTGAATTTACATTTGAATTCTAAAAAGAGGGCAGGGTTCTGCTTATTGTACCATGTAATGATGGTCCTTGCAATGCATTTTGGGAATAGACCCCCCACTGGAATGGCTATAGCCACATCAAAACATCCTTTCAAGAAGTAGAAACTAGTTTACATGACTGTACAACATAGTTTTTTCCCCCACAGACTGTAAGATCTTTTTCTTTTAGAGGTTTTCATTTTACATGACTGTTTTCCAGTCTCACTTCCTCCCTTACAGTGCAAAAGGCTGTTTTTATTAATGTACCTTTAAGACCGATTTATTACTCTTCAGGTGAAGATAAAGTTACACCATCACTATTAATGACCAATAATTAATGACCAGCAAGAGCCCCAGAATGTAAACTAGGATGGTGTGATGATGTGTTCATTGACATTTTTAGAATTATTATTATTATTATTATTATTTTTATAGAAAGTAATTACTGCATAAGGCAACCACCTACGAGAAGCTAATGCTATTAGTGATTACGCTAGCTGTCACAGATCGGGTGTTTTGCTCATACAAACACATTGTTTGATTCTCCACAGGATTCAGTGTAAATGTAGACATTAGTGTGAATGTGTGTGCAGAGTAGAGCCGTATATTGATTCATTTCAGCCAATAAGCTAAATGGCAAGTACGTTTGCTGATTAATCCAGTTAGATGCTTTAGAGTAACATAAAATGATCAGAAAAATCATTAATGACAGTGATTGTAATGCTCCATGCCGTCTCTCGAGCAGATGGAAAATGCACATTAGAACCGTAAGTTTGGTTGGTTCATGTTTGGGGTTTTGTTTTAAGTCATTATTTCTTCATTAAACCCTGTGGGTTACATGTGTGGCTGGTGTAAATTTCACGCTTATCTGAAAAAATAGCCACTGTGTTATTAAGTTATTGATCTGGTAAGATCATTTTCAGCAGCCTGCTAAAATAACCCCTTAGGATGAGTACAAAATCCTGTTAGTGCAGTGCTGCCTGCGGTATCCACCCAGAAGTACGTTCCTGGCACCTGTGATGTATAGTTACATATATGCAAATGCGTTTCTTGATGTCCCAGAAACAATGAAAGCAGTGCAGTAAAATCTTAAAGTGACATGAGGCAATCAACAGCCTCAATAGTCGTAATGGATCTGCTATGGTAATCCCAAATCCAAATTAAATAGCTTTATGTTCAGTTTTAAGATACTGCACCTAACACTGGTGTAAATGGCCTGTTATGTGAAGTGCCAGAGCAGTGTTGGGATTACTAGTGCATCCCACAGCTGCTGGAGTACAGTATGTGTAGTAGAACCTGCTACTGGCTAATGGCTAAGTAGCCGGCTGTTCACTTTCTGTCCCCCTTTTTTGACTCATTAATTGATTAAATTCTGACGTCTGATCCTTCAACAACAGCCTGTAGTGTATTTAGCTTCACTCCACTGGCTTCCTGTCTATTACAGGATACATTTCAAAGTACTTTTGCCTGTTTTTAAAGCATTACATGGGTAAACACCATCGTATATTAATGGCTTACTGTGCCTATATACTGCTTCACGGCCTCTGAGGTCTTCTGACCAGTTACTGTTGGCTGTTCCCCGGTCTCGACCGAAGCTGAGGGGTGATCGAGCCGTTTTAGCGTACCTGTTTTATGTTTATTGTTACTTCTTTGTATTTTTATTATTCTGTTAACGTTGGTCGACGTAGTCGTGTTAAATGTGCTATATAAATAAGCGTACTTAATTACAACTGGAGTGTACTTTGCGTTGTCTGCACTTGTTTGTGGCATACCAGCATTATCGTAACGACAAAACCCGTACCCTAAGAATAATAACCAGTTCAGTGGCAGGTTACTGTCACAGAGCTGCTCCACAGACAGACTCCAGAGATCCTTTGTCCC
>CM067474.1:10123093-10184514 GCA_034552555.1 Semaprochilodus insignis | reverse complement strand
CTTCTTCTTCTTCTTCTTCTTCTTCTTCTTACTCTGCTTCTTCTTCCTCTTCTTCTTCTGCTTCTTCTTCTTCCTCTTCTTCTTCTTCTTCTTACTCTTCTTCTTTTTCTGCTTCTTCTTCTTCTTCTTCTTCTTCTTACTCTTACTCTTCTTACTCTTCTTCTTTTTCCTCTTCTTCTTCTTCCTCTGCTTCTTCTTCTTCTTCTTCTTCTTCTTCTTCTTCTTCTTCTTCCTCTTATTTTTCTGCTTCTTCTTCTTACTCTTCTTCTTCTTCTTCTGCTTCTGCTTCATCTTCTTCTTCTTTGCTAAAACTAATCGTGCAGACCAAACCGTAAGCCATACAGATATGAGACTTGGTCAATAGGTCATGGTTCCTCCCGCTACTCAGGCACAAAACATGAGCCCCTATGGCCTTAAGGGGGCACTATTGCGAAGCCTAATGCGTTTGGCCTCGAAATCCTAAATTGTTTTTCAGACAAAATACATTTTTTCCTGATTCCTTGGGACAAAACATCAATATCAACAAAAATCAATTTACCATTTGCACTGTTTAGCTCCGCATATTAATTTGCATAACATGCCATTTGATCCAGGTCACTAACTTTAATGAGTTTGCAATTACATGCCATGTCAAAATTGGACTCCTTGTTTTATACTCTCTTCATCAAAAATAAGTAGCGTCCAAAAGGAAGTGTCGGATTGGAATGCTATTCAGAAGGAAGGTAAAGACTACTGGAGCAATAAACGATGAAAAATATGTCTCAAAATGGTTTTGGGCCACTATGTTTGGTAATGTAACATGCCAGACGTCTCATCCCATGCAGCTGGAATATTCAGATTTTGCAGTAGGAGTGGAGTTTTGATAGCATGTCCAATTACATCCCACACATGTTCAGTCGGGATAGGGGCTGCGGCTGGCTAAGGTATAGGATCTGTGTTTTCAGGGCAGCCTTTTGAGTCTTGGTGGAGACGACCAGTAAATGTGTGTGTGTGAAGGCACCGTGGTCAGCGCCAAAATGAAGGGTTTGTTGTCCGGTGTCACAGCTGCATGGCATGGACACCATTAGGAAAAGACGCCTGGCATGTTGCGTATCGAACATGTATATCAAATATATTTACACTCAGTGTCCATTCTGTCAGCTCCACTTACCATGTCAGTGCACTTTGTACTCGGTTACAGACAGTAGCCCGTCTGTTTCTCTGAATTCTTTGTTAATCCCGTTTCACCTTGTTCTCCAGTGCTCAGAGCCCTCACACGGCCACCTCAGACCAGGTACTATTTAAGTGGTGGATCGTTCTCAGCACTGCAGTGACTCTGACGTGGTGGTGATGTGTTAGTGTGTGATGTTTGTGATGTGAGCATCAGTTACTCTGTTAGATGCTCCTACCTTGTTGGTCCACCTTGTAGACGTAAGGTCAGAGAAGATGGCTCATCTGTTTCTGCACAGGTTGTTCATTAGTAGTCACATAATCCTGTTGGCTGTGTGTTGATGGCTGAACTGCATTGTTTAAAAAGTATGTGCAAGACACACTAACACATCACCACGTCAGTGTTACTGCACTGCTGAGAATGATTCACCACCCAAATAGTACCTGATGTAGGGCAGTAAGTGAAAAGCACAATGGAGGTGAAAAGGTAAGAGGTGAGAAGCCTGTAGTTCAGACAATATTACAAGAGACAAGAGCAAAAAGACAACATATACAGCTCTGTAAATAAATAAGAGGCCACTCCAGTTTCTTCTTAAATCAGCATCTCCACATGTACAGCAGGTTCTTAGTGAGGAACAGAAGGTTGGGTTCTAGCTTTACTGGCAGATACAGTGAGCGTCTGGTTCATAAGAACAAGGTCAAGCAGCAAACACACAGGACAACACAGCTACAGACTGGCAGAGGGCCAAAACCACTCTCTACTGACCGTGATGAGCGCCACCTCATTCCAATGTCACTTAACCACCGTAAGATGACCTCAAGTGACCTACAGAGAGACTGGCGAGCGGCGGCTGGGGTGAAATGCACAGCGAGCATGGTTCTAAAAACAGGCTTCTGGAGGGTCATTAGTGATTTTCTAAATAAACAGATCTAAATACAATATTTGATCTGGAATTTGGGAGACGTGTTTCCAGTAGGGTATAGAATCAAACAGAACTGCTCATTTTGGTCCAACACAAACCCAGAAACTGTACAACTAGAGACACTGATCATTCTCAGGTGGTCTCTTCAAGTTTTCCAGAGCTGTATAACATATGTTGGAGGTGATGATGATTTTTACCTGAACTGAAAGATTCAGTTAAAATATATAGCTGCTGGGTTGATCTCCTAGCAGATGGGTTGATCTCAGTACCAAGGTGCTCCACAATGACTATCGTGGTTTTCTTCTAAGGTGCTCTGGATTACCTTGGCAACGAGCATTCAGTGGCGCTGCTCCTCTCAACATTAGCATTATTGCTGTTTACCTAACGCTGTGTCAGGTTACAGAAGGGAACTCCTGTAGATCCACAGTGTAAAATCCAAAATACCACCCCAACCGCACAAGGCTGAATCAGCTTTTTATTCGCCAGTTTTCCTGTACCAACTTAAACGGTACAGGTACATTCTGGTGGAAAGGAAAAAACGGAATAAGGTGACTTGAGCCTTGTGCGGCCGTGAGGAGCAGGTGTGGTAGTTTGTGCTGTGTATAGTGGATCTGTGAGTGAGCCCTGGTGTAGATTTAAAACAGAAGCTACAAGAAAATCCATTAAATTCGAGGTTGGTGAATAAGAACCTGCCTTCAGCCTCATCTCGGCTGCAGAAGAAGCCATTTTGCTGCCGGTTTTCAGACGATGTCTTGCATTATAAATGTGAAACTCTTATAATAATATTCATTTACTTGAAAAATTGTGTGTATGAACTCGAGCTCCAGGATGAAGGTTTCTACAGTTATCCGAGTAGATTTTTAATTTGAACCCGGTCTGAAAAGTCAGGTGGCACAACCAGACCAGACCAGTTGTAATAAGGGATACAGGTAATTAAAATCTTTGATAACACTGATTTATTTAATAAATAAAGTGTATCTAGATAAAAATGCACATGAATATGTAGATGTAAAGATGCTGATGTCGTTTTTTTAATATGTAATTTTTTTGTAGTTGGCATGGTCACAAAACCAGCAAACGAACAGTCCCAAGACTTCTCTATCCACAACGAGGATTTCCCTGCGCTTCCCGGACACAGCTATAAGGACCCCTCGTCCAGTAACGATGACAGCAAAGCGGTAAGCACATGTATCAGTGGGTGTATTTTCAACGTTCACCATTTATATAAACCAAAAAAAGGTTCATTTTAAAATGTTCCTCTGTTCTCTACCACAAAATACTGGTGACACTTAAGGGTTGCCAGATATGGCAGAGTCCCCAGTTTAGCATTTTAATGCAGCTTGCTATGAAAATAATTAGTGGTGGAATATTTTTTTTACCTTCTTTAAATGAAATTTTATTAAATGTAAAATAAATAGATGTGTTGCAATAGTGCGATAATAGTAACAACAGTAATAAAAGCAGTAGTAAGATGGTTTGAGAAATTCTCATTTAAATTCTATATGAACTGTATTCAATTAAAAACTAAAACACTAATTTGCCTTATTTACTTTTATTTTTTGATTAAATATGTTTGTAAATATATGCTCATTCCAAATTTGATGCCTGCAGCTCGCTCTAATAACAGACAGTTGTATAATTACCACTTTGTTGCATCACCTGTTCTGTAACAGCATTTAATAATATTTTGGGGGCTGGAGACCCCAAAGATTCCGTTTGCAAAGCAGAACTTTATACCATTCTTCTGTTGTAAGTCAGCTTCACCATACGGGGTCTTTATTGTTGGGTTTTGAGGCTTAATACATGTGACTGTAGGTTGGTCAGACCTTCACTCACTTTCTCTGATTCCACAGCCATGCTGTTGTGACATGTACAGATTTGGCTTTTGAAAGGCAACATATGTTATTTCAAAATGCGTTCAGCCATAATGGGAAACGGATGTGCAGGTTACCCTCTAATACCACCCCATACCATGACTGGACTTTGAACTTTACAGAATGCAATGCCCGTATTTCCTATTAACAGTTTGAACGTTTCAGATGAGCTTGAGCTCATGTGGTGATATCATCATTATCATGGAAACATGCTGGTTTTTATACAGTGCCATCGCAGGGGTTAAAGGTCATGGACATTTGTGCTTTTCCTTTCCTGGACACACACGGTTTTCTCTGGATTTCTTGAATCTTTGGTGATATTATCAGAGGGTAAAATACCTCAACTCCTTCCAGTGGTTAACTGAGGTGCATTATTTTTGGCTTCTGGCTTCTCAAAATAATCCTATTGGCTAGGATTTGGGGCTCTCATCCCCGCGGCCCGTGTTCGGTTCCCAGTCAGGGAAGTCAGGTCAACATTTATTTATATAGCATAACAGATGTTGTCACAAAGCAGCTTTACAAAGAATCTGGTGTCCGAGCCCCCAGTGAGCAAGCCAGGGGCGACAGAGGCAAGGAGAAACTCCCTCAGTTCAAAAGGAAGAAACCTCGAGAGGAACCAAGACTCAAAAGGGGAACCCATCCTCCTCGGGTCAACACCAGATAGCAGGACAAGCAAAGGAAAGGAGCGTTCAGTGTTTGTAAGGTAGAGGAATAAAAACTGGAACAACCAGAAAGCAGGGCATTACAATAATCCAGCCTTGAGGTAATGAAGGCATGAACTAGCTTTTCTGCATCCTGTAGGGACGGGGCATTTCTTAGTTTTGCAATATTGCATAGATGTAGAAAAGTCATCTCTGGGTCAGTCGTGGGCTGGAGGTTAGGGAATCAGCCTTGTGACTGGAGGGTCGGCAGGTCAATTCCATGAACCGACAGGACACAACTGTCCTTGAGCAAGGCACCAACACCCCTAACTGCTCCCTGCGCGACGTGGATAGGGCTACCCACTGCTCTGGGCAAGTATACTCACTGCCCCCTAGTGTGTGTTCACTAGTGTGTGTGTGTGGGTGTGTGTGTGGGTGTTTCACTGCACAGATTAACTGCGTAAGATTAGTTCCTCTGTGTGTGAAGCACAAATGGCAAAAAATGGCCCCAAAATCTGTACACTCCACTCAGAGTGATTGGCCTCACCTAAACTCAAAATTTGAAGTGGGAATCTTGTCCCATCCTCATGTAGGACTCCTCCTTTCATGAATGCTGGTTTTACATCCAGACATAATTGCATCACCTGCTTAATGTATTTCTGAGCATTTCACAACGTTCCTAGTTAAAACTGCTTCTGTCCAAACTTTTTAAAAAGTGCTGCAAATGTTGTTTTTTCAGAATGAGGGTTTATTTAAAAGCTATTTGAGTTGAGGATAAAAGGTAAAACATGAAATATCCTAATAAAGTCTTTGTACTGTCTTGTTCAAATACAGGTCAAGGTAGATTTATTTAAAAAAAAAGAACTTTAATATTTACTTTAATAAACTTAATAAAACTAATAAAAACTAATACCACTAATAAAAACTAAACTAATAGATTTTTTTAATATTAACTGCTCTCCCAACTTTATAGGAATTGTTCTGGCTTTGTCTTAATTATCCAGAATATTAAAATATTTTAGATATTTATTTGAGATAATATTTGATGTACTATATTATCATTGTATTTTTGGTGTAGTGTCTGTGCAGCATTAATTCCATATTAAATAAAAAAAACATGAATTCAAGCATAAAGCAGAACGAATCCTGATGCTGTAGTCTAAGTGCTCCCTGATTGAAAGACTGTACGTGTGAATTTGGAAAGTATTTTACAGTGTCTCTGATGCACCACTCTGATTGTCTGTGTTTCCTGTCATGATGCTGTTTTTATTTCTGAAGCTCTGGAACTGCAGCTGTTCATGCTTTCTGTTGTGAAATTGATCAGCCTTCATTCTGCTTTGGAAGCTTTAGGAAGTGTTCACCTCCCTTGTCTGTTGCCATCTCCTTTTCTTCTCTCTCAACTGCAGAACTTAAACTTGTCAGGCAAAAATGTATCCAACTCAGATGGGCCAAAGTTTCCTGGAGACAAAAGCTTGATGCTGCAAAACAGTAACCTGCAGAAGAAAGGAATCCAGGTGCTGGCAGACGGTGAGAGCCAATCACGGTTGCACAAGCACACCAAGAGCATTTAGCATCCACTGTTTATGTAAAGCCTGTCCTCCAGGTTTGAGGTCTAGCCCGCTGGTCGTCTTGCTGTCATTTTTGCAGGTCGAGTGACAAACATTCCATCTGGCATGGTGACAGACCAGTTTGGGATGATCGGCTTATTGTCGTTTATTCGAGCGGCAGAGACGGACCCAGGCATGGTGCACTTGGCGCTGGGCAGTGACCTGACGACACTTGGCCTAAACTTGAACTCACCGGAGTGAGTGTCACACAGTCTTATGATAATAAATCAGACTTTGATCTGATGGGAATTAGCTGTTGCTGCTGGACAGTAGGAATGATTAGCTGTTTATCACATGTGCCATCAGATCTTAGTAGGTTACGTTTTCCAGCACGGTTAGCCCTTTTCTCGTCTCCATAGTTAAAGAGCCCAGAAGCTAAACTGGCTTTCTGACTGTCTGTCACCAATTAATAAAATGTGGCACATCATGAAACGAAAAATACGACAAAAGGAGACAAATCAATGCCAAAATGTTGTTTCTGTTGGTCAGTTTCTGAATTTGTCTAACCTTATGATTTTGCATGTCTTCCTGTATTCATAATTTAGAAATTATAAATAACAACGTGAAATCTACTGATTTTTTAAAAATTCTGCACAATTTAGTGATTGATTATTTTGATAAGCACTAATTCAGTGGTGCATGTAAAACTGTTCCTTGTAGAGCAACTTGCTGACTCTTTACTTCTTTACAATGATGGTGATAGAAACGAGGGGTCATGATATCTATGCAGATATAGCCATTTTATGTTATGTCCAAAAACAAAAAGCACATTGAACATCGTCTGATTTTTTTTTTTTAATAATGCAAAATAATGATGAATCTGAAAAAACATTGTCCTAACATACCCTATATGTAACTCTCTGTCATGAATGCATTTGAAAACAATACATTTTAGGCTTTAAAAAAAAATAAAATGAAAAAAGCCCTTTAATGAAAAATTGACAGTAAAGTAACTACTTATGAAACCTTTTGGGATTATCTGAAAGACTTGGTAATTCTTTAATGAGCATTTTTTTGTGATTTTGCAGAAACCTTTATCCCAAGTTTGCCTCTCCCTGGGTGTCTGCAGCTTGTCGACCCCAAGACATCGGTGAGTGCCTGACTCGGTGGGCCAAAACCAGGTCGAGGCAGGAGTGAATCTACCTGTACATCAATAACACCTTCCTCTCTTCCCCCTTTCAGACTTCCATGTTCCGTCGGAGTATTTAACCAACCTCCACATCAGGGATAAGGTAGGTTCCATAGGGATAAACCAGTTTCCATGTAACTGTTGGTTCAGCATGCCACTTTTGCTGCCAACTTCCTGACTGCTGTATTTAGCAGTAGTAAATCAAGGCAGCTGGACTTGTGGTGTGATGGTGATGACCAGTTGTGTCTTGTAATTAAACTCTGGTCTAGTAGACAAGTTGTTGTCCTGTTTCAGTCTCTCTCTTTTGACTGCTTCTGTCAGTGTGTTTGTAGAGGTGTAAACAGTGACGACTTGTGACACCATGGTCTAAAAACGTTTCCTGTTTCACTCTTGAAAATCCTTAACATTTTTGTACACTGTGGTCAACACAGGGCGCTGGAATGATGGCTAGCTATGCTGCTAACAGTCAGCCTGATAGGCCTGATTACACATTTACTGTAATTAACACTACTTCTTTAACACACGCCCTTATCACAGATTGTTTTATGCCGTGTAAGTACTAGGGCTGCCTCTAGAAGTTGATGAATCGAATCGTCAGTCGGAGACCCTTTAAGTCGACTGACAACAGTGATGAGTTTTTTTTCCCGTAAAACAGACAAAAGCTTACAAAATGCACAAGAACTTTAAGAATGTAAAAAGACATTTTAATAATTATTAAAAGGGGAATAATAAATATATATTTCAGTTCTAACTGGGCTATGACGCATGCTTGCTAAAAAATTAAATCCACGTGTCAACGTGCGCTGGTGGTTCACCGTTGAAGGAAGCTAAAGCTGTGAAGCTGAGAAACACGGGTGGAACGATGTCTCAGAGAAAGTCTGGAGGAGCTTTTGAAGAAGAGAATCCGAACAGATTAAAGCTAATTCTGCTCCTCATTTAGTCAGACATCCAACACTGCTTCAAACCAGTGAGCTGACTTTCGTTTTAGACATAATGGCTGTTTGCGGTGAAGGAAAAACGGACCGAAGACGTTTGTTTTATTATAATTCCATTATTTTAGAACCTAAATTACAGATATTTTTATTTATTCGTTTACAGCTAAGATTATTTTTATTTAAAGATAAGTACAGTCACTTAATATGCCTGCCAATAAACGAGAAATAATTATTTCAGCGCAGGTGATATAATAATTAAACGGTTTCAGGTCTACCGTTCTCCTTTTCATCTAAAAATAATTTAAATATTGACTAATTTGGTTTTATTTAGGAGTTCATTATTTATGAGAGATGAAAGACGAAGGGTCATCCTACTGAAGAAGCTGTTAAAAGTGAAATTATAAAGACAGGCTAGAAGCGCTAATGTTTAGCATAAATACGTGCTCGCTGCCGGACGCTATACTCTGTAATTAAATCAGGCTCCAGATCGTTCATCATATGCCACGTCTCTTTTAGTTCAGTAATATGATCCTGTGACTCTGCTGACTTTCTAAATGAGGACATCAGATCTGAACCGTATGCAGATTGATTTACTGATTACTAGATAATGTATATGGAGAACAAACATGAACGAATAGTCGAATCGTCGGTCAGGACGGGCGAATCCGATTCGACTGACACAATTCAGGTACAGCCCTAGTAAAGTAGTTTGCAGACTGCAGGTTTTTAATGTGCTAATCAAGTTCACGTTTTGTCCACAGTGATTTTTCTTTTTTCCTGAGAGGCCGTATATGTTACAGACATATTCAATAAGGAAGCAAGATATTTTCTTTACAAGAGTTAGTATCTAGTTTTGCATGAAGTTTAACTCTTCTACCATCTCATTCCTCATCCCACACACATTGCATCACCAACGGTTGCTCCGCCTCCTGACAATAACTTTCATATTGTGTTGCAGCCAAGGGGTTATTATGCTAGTGTGTTACCTCATTGTGTGCTTACTGTAGAACAGTGGTCTGATATCACGCAGAATGTAGAAAATTATGAGTCCACAAGTCCAGTATCCTTGGTTGACTACTACTAGATTTAAGGTTTAAGGTTTAATGACCAGGACTAAAAGCTTCCAATTGAGTGAGTTGATGCCCCAGCAAAAATGTACCACAAAATAGTTTGTCCTTTTAGAGTTGGAATTTTGTCTTCGTATGAATTAAATTGTTTGAATTCTGACTGTGGTTGATCTCTTGCTGACCAGTCGATGCTTTTGTTTCCATCCCTTCCCCCTGCCATGTACCCTGTTTGTGTGCACTAGCAACACCAAACAAGCTTTATTCAAACCAGGGGCAAGCTGTAGAACCATTACTGGGCCCCATAGACGGAAGTTGAGTTCTGCCTTTCTATTAGTAAGATTGTGTTGAGGAACACGGCTGTTGTGGATATGTGTGAATGAAACCACATGATGTTTTGGAAAACAGTGGGATAATCTTTTTATTTTTTTTGCCTCCGTAGCTTGCTGCAATAAAGCTATCGCGATATGGAGAAGACCTTCTCTTCTACCTTTACTACATGAATGGTGGAGACCTGCTTCAGCTTTTAGCAGCAGTAGAGCTGTATGTATGCTAAGCACTTGCCTTTTAAGTAAGGGGAATACATGCTTTTTAAATTGAAGTGTGTCTTGGTAACACAAAATTGAAGCAATGTAACTACAATGGTGGTTTGTGCATATCGGGCATCCCTACTGTGATTGTATTGATTTCTGTCAAGCAGTTAATTTTAGATTTTTATACAGACAGCCAAATTAACATGCAAAATTCGCTCACAAACATTAACAAACAATAGCAGGAAGTATAAGTATCCTTAAGGCTCGTCAGAAACAAAGAAAACGGGCCGACGTTAGCAGAGCTAAAAGTCGATTTGGTTTTATTACACAATCGAGCAATCCAGCAAAGCAGCAACACACGAATCAACATGAAGGGCTAGGCGAAAAACGAAGTCAGGGACAGGCAAAGGTCAGAACCAGGTTAAACAAGCAGCAAGGATAGACAAGTTAGAAGGGCTAGACGAGAGGAAGATCCAATGAACAAAAACGGAGGGCGAAAGCCGGAGAGTAGATAAAGTAGATGAAGCCAGTAAGGGAAATAGCAAAAGTGGTAGTCAGGGACGAAGGAGATCGAAACCAGGACAGAGAACACCAACAGAGAACCACTCAGAGATGCTAACAGTGTTTGGCAAAACATCGCAATGAGGACGTGACAGTGAGGGGTTTATATGCTGGAGTTAAGTGGGTTCAGCTGGGGTTAAAACTCCGGTGACCGGGAACGGAGCAGATTGGACGGCTGGGGACATGTGGGTGTTACGTCATCGAGCGATGCCCTCTGGGAAGTTGAGTCCAGGGAAGCATAGGAGCGGGGAAGACCCGGAAGCCTGACAAGGCTTGAAATGTCTGTATCTTCACCGTGTAGGAATTTGATCATTTCTGCTGCAATACTGTAAAAGTCATAAACTTGTGTGTGATTCTATGTGAGCGGCAACAGCCTTTGTGGTACCTTGATATACCTTGGTGTACCACACCAGCGAATGGAAAACTAAATTTAAGTGGCATTGTATTGGTGTCGGCCAGGACAGGATGGGTCTCAACTGAGACTCATCCTTTGAGTATCAGCTCAGCTCAGGAGCAGTATGTAAGTTTTGTAGTTTAATTAAAATGTTTAACAGATGTGAAGGAATAACTTCTCCGTGTGAGTTTAAATTTGATGGTAATGAAAGTCTGGAATCTTCATAAACAGCTGTTCTTGTTAGAAGACTGGTATGAGTTTAAAGTCTTCTTGGTCCAGGTGGCCAGTACTATTTACTGATGGCCAGAACATCTGATTTCCTAGAGCTCATATGGCAATATTTCTATGTAACATATCTCAACTCTAATCCTAATCCTAACCTTAACATAAACCCATTTTAAACCTCACCCTGACCCTAATCTTAAACCTGACCTTAACCTCAACCCAAAATGTAACCCTCACCCTGGCCCTAATCCAAACCCTAACTTTCACTGAACCGTAATCCAGTTAATCTGAACTGTATGATGTCAGCAGCATGTCTGTAACAGCTTATTGCGGATGTTGAGAAGGTCTGTATTGTGTTTGTTCCATGTTCAGTGACTAAATATTATTTACACGTCTGATCTTGATAATCTAGTGAACGTATTCAGATAATTCACTACTGTCACAGTACTGACAGGCTCTTGATTTGATACTCCGAGGCTGGTGAGTATTTATTTCATCTAATAAGGACCCCTCGAAATAAAGTGCCACCCTGTGTATTCGGCTGGGTTCACTTTTTGCAGTGAGCTGTATCTAGTGGCTGCAGTGTGATCGTAACTGCCACCGGTGTAGTCACCAGCAAGACTCACCACAGCCATCTCATTCTTCGCCATCTCTCCTTCTCAACATTACCCTCCTACTGATTTCTTGGTGAATCTGGAGGAACTGGTGTGTGCTGGAAATGAACTCTCGCTCTTTTGCAGCAGTACATAAGTTCTACCCAAAGAGCGCAGGGCACCTCTTCATTTGTCCTGGTACCGTTTTTTAAATGCATGCAAATTCAGAATGATTTGTTGTCTGCGTTTTAAAGAACTTAGTACGTTGGGTGGTTTGGAAGAAGATACAGATGTGATAGAAATCTGTTTATTAAATCCACAGTTATATCGCAGTTCAAACGTTTAAACATCTCCAGAGTATGAGCCAGTTCTTTTAGTGCTTGGCCTCATTTTCATGGGTTAGCAGAACTAGGTGGAAGCTTGTGAGATACTAGACCGAATGGTTACATCGATTCAATTGAATTAAAATTCAGCTGGTGATCTTAGCATACTGTGGAAGTAAATTCTATGGTAGGTATCACATAGGACCCTGTAGTCTGTTTCCTGTATCCCTTCACGACACTGTTTTTATTATGTCCCTTGTGTTATAATGTTTAGCAGAAATCGTCAGATATTAAAGCTCAAGTTTTTTGTTCTCTGTAAGAGCAGAAAATACTGATACAGAATAAAATACTGATACAGAATAAAATACTGATACAGAATAAAATACTGATATAAGTGTCTTGACGATCATTGTAAGTGTCTTTGATGGTCATTTTTGACAAGTGGTTTCAGACTATGTCTTTACACAACTGCTCCAGTTGCTGCGGCAATTGCTCATTATTACAGCTTCAAGGCCGGCAGGAAACACAGTCATGGTTAAAGTAAATAACATGATCAAAATTGCTCAAAATGTGGCCTAAGCTCATGTGAAGGTAACCGGTGTTCTCTGCACCAAACTGCACTGGACATGAGTTCCCCATTCAGTTGAACACGCGTGCCCTCTTCACGTATGTATCAGATTAACTAGGCAGTTCTATCAAACCATGTTTCTGATTAACCACAGCTCACTTATAGTAGAGAAACGTGACTCAGGAGACGAGAGCCAGATAAAACGGAGGCCATCTCAGTTTGCTGAGTAGAAAGCTCAGTTCTTGATCTCAGTCAGTTATAATCAGCTGTAGCCAGTCCAGTTATGTAAAGTGAAACTTTAGATTTTGTGATCTGTGAGCTGCTTCATTGCATCCCAGCTGCAACCAGTCCTTCATCAGTGGTCACGGCCAGTCAGTGTTGTTGTCTAGCTTTGTAGTGAAATCCCAAAATTCCCTTTAGCTACTTCGCATTTCTTTGTTAATCTGCACTAATACAGATAATAAATGTGCATAGTTTTCTGCTGGAAAACATGGAGAAATAACTATTCATAAATTAGATTATTGAGCAATAAAAGATGCAGTAAATGAAGCATGAGATGTGGTGGTGTTGTTTTTTAATGGCAAAAATAATTTATTTGCTTTTATTTTGTCTGTCCACAGGTTCAATCGCGACTGGAGGTACCATAAAGAAGAGAAGGTGTGGATCACACGAGCACCTGGCATGGAGCCCACCCTGAAGACTAACACCTATGAAAGAGGGACATACTATTTCTTTGACTGTCTTAACTGGAGAAAAGTAGCCAAGGTACATTTTATATATATGGTATAAGTAGAAATGAGAACAGTAGAGTGATTTTGGTATTTGAACATCTAGAGCGAGTAAAGGAGCTGATCCAAATACGACTCATCAGGCTGACTTGGTAAATTTGTGTTTAAGGGGATTTGATTCGGTGTGCCACCAGATGACCTACAGAGTGAACTATCATCTTTGTATGTGACTCCACTTAGACGTCGCTGCCTTGTTCAAAGGGATAGAAAGGATTTTCCACTTGCACCAAATGCACTAGAACTAGAGCTGCTACGCGAAAGCTGCAAACAAACACGGGGCGTCATCAGTCACCCAGAATTTCTCATCCTGCTCAGTGGTTTAGAATATGAATATGAATGAATAAGCAAAGTAACTTAATATTCACCTTTAAAAAAAAAGCTTCTCCTTGTAGCTAAAAGGAGGGACAACCAGTTGGGACGACTGTAATCACTTCTTAGCTATCTATGGTGTGACAGTGACCGCAACAAAGTGCGCTTACCTAGGATTCGCCTAATTAAGGTGCCGTTTTGTCTGTTAATACCACAGGAGTTTCACCTGGAGTATGTCAAGCTGGAGGAGCGGCCTCACGTTCCATCCACATTTAACTACAACCCAGCCCAGCAGGCCTTCTGAGAAACTGGCCTGCCCATGGGGATCGGCTGACATGGAGCGACGCTCACTGAAATGGCGGAGGCTAGTTGTGGCTCAGGCACCCTGCTTTTTATTCCAGATCATCTGAAGTGCTACTGCTGGCTACTGCTTTGGGCTGGGATGATTTCTTCACAGTCATGTGCTGCTGAAAATGCCCCGCCCCACCCCCCTCCTCCCCCAGAGCAAAAGAAAATTTCTCTTCCTTTGTTTCCATCTTTTCTTTGAACGAGAAGTCTCACTTCTATTTAATGGCCTACCGTCCATATGCACATCGAATATTAAAACAGGAAGGCAGGTAGACATGCACAAACGCAGCATAACAGGAACCGAACACGCGTAGTTCTTAATTATCTCATGTGCTCCAATAAACCGTCAAACTGAATGTAAAATGCATGCATACAAACATATCATGGTACAGACTGTCAGAGGCCTGGAGAGATTGCAGTATTTACTGCAGATTGATCGATTTTATATAGAAATCGCAGTTTAAAAGAGTGCAACATTGAAATCGCAAGAGCTGCAGTTGTCATTTTCTAATCTGTGGATTAGGTGGGGAATATTAACATAATGTCAGAGCTTGAAACTGCCTGTAGATGAGTTAGACCAATCAGAGGCACCGAAACCTCTGTATGCATCACAATCACAGCTAACTGAGGAAGGCTATGCTCTTTTCTTACTGAGCTAATAACAGGCCTGGACTGTGGTTCCCAGAAAGGAATTGCAATTTAAATTGCAGTTGCAATGCTGATCAGAAAAATCGCAAATCGCAAAATATCCCTCCATTTTACCATTTCATGAAAATTATTTACTCATTTACAACTTGATGGCAGCAAGGCATCTCAAAAAAGTTGGGAAGTTGGGACAGGGGAAACAAAAGGCTTGAATAGTAAGTGGTACTAATAAAAATCACTTGACTGGGTATAAAAAGAGCACTTTAGAGAGGCAGAGTGAACACCGTCAGCGGCAGTTCACCAAACTGTGAAAACTGCATCTAAAAATGGTGGAACAATTTCAGAAAAAAAATTTCCTCAATGTAAAATTGCGAAGACTTTGGATATTCCACCATCTACAGTACGTAATATCATCGAAAGATTCAGAGAATCTAGAGACATCCCTCTGCACATGGGACAAGGCAGACAGTCAATACTGGATGCTTGGATCTCCGGGCCCCCAAGTGGTACTGCATTAAAAACAGGCATGGTTCTGATTCTGTAGAAATCAATGCAAGGGTTTAGGAACACTTCCAGAAATCATTGTCTGTGAACACCGTTCGCCATGCAGTCCACAAATGCAAGTTAAAGTTCATGCAAAGTAGAAGCCATATGTCAACAAGATGAGCCAAAGCTCGTTCTGATATGGGATTTCATTAGTGCCTGTGGCGTGGCAGCTTACACATCTGAAAAGGCACCATCGGTGCTGAACGGTATACAGAAGTTTGACAACAACATTTCCCACCATCCAGACAACGTCTCTTTCAAGGACGGCCTTGACATCCATCACATCAGCATGGCTGCACTGAAGAAGAGTCTGGGTGCTGAACTGGCCTGCATTTACATTTAAGGCATTTAGCAGACGCTCTTATCCAGAGCAACTTACAGCCGTGCTTAGTGTTCCGCTGGATAATGTTTCCAGCTAGTATAAGAAGGTTAGAGTCTAGAACCCGCCATGAGCTCAGACACTGCCCGAACAAGGGCCAGTGCTGCTACCTAGAGAGAACAATACACAGACATATAAAAAGGGTAAGTGCACTACCTGGCAACCCAACCCAGCGCTCATACCTAGAGAGAGGAAAGGTTCTGGTCAGTAGAAGTGCAGAAACAAAGAATTTCAGCACACACATCTACTAGTGCTCACTCACTGAAGTGCTCTACACAGAGACGGGTCTTCAGTCTGCGTTTGAAGTGGAAGTTCATTCCACCATCTGGGCTCCAGGACAGAGAAGAGTCTGGACGCTTGTCTTCCATGCATCTTCGGGGATGGCGGGTCGAGTCGAGCTGTACTTGAAGCTCGAAGGGCTCGAGGTACAGATCGACTCTTAACCCTTGCCATAAGGAGGGAGGGGCTGGTCTGGTCTTGGCTTTGTAGGCATCAGAGTTTTAAATCAGATGCGGGCCTGCCTTCAGTCCAGATCTTTCACCAATAGAAAACAGTAGGACTGTCGAGCAGAATCTCACATCAGGCAAGAAGGGGACAACATTCCTCTCCCAAAACTCCAGCGGTTGGTTTCCTGACTTTCCAGACGTTTACAGACTGCTATTAAAAGAGGGGATGCTTCACGTGTAGGCATGCATGGCCCTGTCCTAACTTTTTTGAGATGCGTTGTTGCCATCAAATTCTAAATAAGTTAATAATTTAAGAAATGGTAAAATGTCTCGCATATGTGTTATATGGTCTGTTCTGAGTAAAATATGAGTCTATGAGTGATTTGCAAATTATTGCATTCTGTTTTTATTTACATTTATTTACATTTTACACAGCACCCAACTTTTTTGAATTGTGGTTGTAATGTTTAAGGCACAATTTGGAATAATATTTATGATTTAAATTCTGATTGTTTTCTATAATTTTCAGGTATGGGCTCTTCTTGACCCAGAAGACCAGCATTTACTTTCTCTGGCTTAGGGTTTAAATGCTTAACACAGTACTCAAGCCTGCCAGTTATTTGTGATGTTAGGGCACATGGATGTTTGTTTGCATCTTATTGATCTAATTCATCTAAAAGCAGTTCACAAGCCCTATCTTATATTGTTACAGTTCCCTGCTTAAGACTTAAAACTCGTCAGTGTTGATGCGATTTCAACATAAAAATGATTCATCTTTTGGCCCCAGTTGTGTGTATTTTTAAACAGAGCTCAACAGAGTCTTGTAAAATAATTTGAAATTTGTTTGTTTGTATGCATATCTCAACACAACTGCAGCTCTTCACAACCCACTCTTTCCAGGCAAATGCCTACACAACCCTTGCTGCAGAACTGCAGTTTGAAATTTTGGAGGTTCGTCCTTTCTGAGTGAAAGATCTAGAAAAAACACTGTCTACTGAATTTTGTAATAGAGGTGTACTTTTTAAATTTTTTTGACATTATGTGAATAAAGATATATATGCACAAATGTGTAAATATTATACATATATATGACCTCTATTTTGGAGAAGAAAAAAATACATTTGTTGCCCTAACCTCGTTTCTTGGAGGTGCGTGGGGGAAACAGAAAACTGAATATTTGCTGGAGCTGCTGAACAGGGGACCTGTACGCTTTGGACACTAACTGAAGGGCCGTACTTTGAACCGGGGACACCCGTACCAACGTGACTGAGATGTAGAGAGGCGATTACAGGAATACTGAGGCACTTCACTGGCTGTTTCCAACAGCAGCATTTCATAGGAAAAACAACATCATTAAAAACTTTGGTTACAGATCTGACTCAGATGTGCTTCTTTTAATGCAGGATATTTTTTTATTACATTTGTAACACTCATTTTTCATTTGTTACATCATTAACATAGTTTTACATTTACACAATTAAAAGTAGCCTCTTGCCGAACATTTAAATTAAATTGTAACTGTTGTATTTTAAGTTTTTTTTTTTTTTTTTTACAGAACACAATTTTAAAATGACCTCTGAGCTAGCAGCTATATTACAATGTATGCTAGACAGGAACTAGAGGATTAGAGCAATAAATTATTATAAAACACTGGACAGCTGAGGAAAATATTGCATGTGAGAAAACTAGCCAATGTCTCCAGAGACCATACGCCTTACACACACAGATACCGTATATTTCTACCATTGTGATCACAGATGAAGACATGATCTGTATGGAGGAGGTTCAGAGGCCCGCACAACAGGGTTGTAATACTAAGTCTCGCAGTCATAAACTAGTGCTCTTAGTCTCTGGCAAAGGTCAAGTTTAAGAACAATTATGAATATCAATCAAATATTTCCCTGCAACAGTGCGACCCAAACTTTTGCACCGTGCAGCTGTACAAAAGACCACGTCTGACCTTCGTTTTCTGTCTTACCCAATGAGAAGGCTGATTCATCAGCTACTGAGTGGTGAATGTCAGGCTGAAGAGAGAAAACAAAGCTGAAGTCCGCTTCTTATTAAAGCAGATTCTGGTGCCTGTAACTGCTGCAACCATTTAAGGTGGACCAGGAAAATTAAAACAAGACGTTGGTGAATAAGAAGCTGACCTCAGATTCAGAATAGCCGAGTTCTGGCTTAGTTCAGCATATTTATATATCCCTTCAGTGTGTTTATTTTCTCACAGTGTAAACTGTAACAGTGTAGATTGTTGGGTTTAAAAGCGTTCTTTGTGAAGACCCAGGACCGGGCAGCACAGAGCTGAATTTATTTTGTATGTAAATGTACTCATTTTTAGTTTCCATGCATCAAAGCCCAGAGCCCTTAACACTGCTTCTAGTTACAATGCAAAGTTTAAGACTATAATATAACAATTATTAATGTTTTGGGTTGGATATTATTATTTAGAATTTTTTTTTCCAAAATATATTAATAAATAGGATCTAAAAGTATTAATCTTGGTCTTGTCTCGATAATGGCTGCTCCTGGTCATTGACTCAGAATCAAATCTAGTAGTCTTGACTACAACGCTAATGCACAGCTCCCTGACTGCACTATGTAAATTGTGTGCTTTGTAGTCTTGAACACTGCTCGAAAAAACATATTGCTCAATCTCTCCTAGCTCTGATGTACTACTCAAATAGCTTTGTACTGGAATTGTTATCACAGCTCCTGTGATGCTAGAAAAATGTTCTCAAGACCATATGATCCTGGGGTCTATGTTGTCTCTCTTTTTGTGGTACACCATACCTCAGGTACTGGGTTTTACTTAACTGACAAATTTAGAATTTGATGTCTGCAACACCCTTGCGAGTTGGGACAGCAGCATATTTACCCTTGTATTCCATCACTTTGTTTAATTACACCTTTTAGTGGTTTGGGGACTGAGGATACGAAGTTTTGCAGTATGGTAAGTGATATATATATATTATAATAATATAATATATATTATATGTATATGACCAATATATTTCTAACAAGGTTGGGAGAGTAACATATTACTGATTTCCTGATAAAAGAAAAAACTGTAATCTAATGTAATTGGTTTACTTTTCGTTACTTGGGATTACTTGTCCGTTCAAATGATGAAATAAAGACAAGAAAAAACAAGCCTGTTTTCATTAAGAAAATATTATAAAATAATATCATTCTGATTCTAGGTGCTTTATTGTCTGCCCTTGGCTATTTGCAGTTCCATTTGGAAATCTGTTGTTCTAGAACTACAAAAAGGGTGCAGACAAGTAAAGCTGATAGAACACTGAGGAACATTAAAGGTTCCTTTAATTCAACAACTGTGTACATGCGGTTTAGTTGTAAACTGGTCTTCTGGCACTGATTTGTTAAAATTGCACATCTCTTTTACTCATCTTTTAAACCGCTTACCCCTTTTGAGGCGCGGAAGGTGCTAGAGCCTATCCCAGCATTCAATAGGTGGAAGGCAGGAAACACCCTGGACAGACCACCAACCCGTCGCAAGGCGGACATACACAGTTACTCAGACAGTTGCACCTAGAGGGCAGTTCAGCATCTCTAATTCACCCGACTGTGGGGGGAACGTGCAACTCCACACGGAAAAGTCCCTGTGTGACCCAACCGGGATCAAACCCAGGTCCTTACTGTGAGGCGACCCTCTGCACCGCAGTGCCGCTCAAATGGTGTATCTTTCCAAGACAAATGGAGAGCGTTCTAAAGACGTTCTAACTTATCGACTGTGTTCTAAATGCTAAAAGCTCTATATTAGGTTATTATAGGTCATATTGATGCATCATGCTTCCGTAGTGAGCAGTTTGATGATAAATAAATAAATAATAAGTAAACAAAAGCACTTCAGTCATCATAGTGTGTTTGAGCAAGGAAACGTGTTTGGAAGCAGCATGCCTAAAACCCAATTTCTGAACAGGAACATGGGAACATAACCCTGTTTACAGTGGTGCTTGAACGTTTGTGAACCTTTTACTATTTTCTATATTTCTGCATAAATTTGACCTAAAACTACATCAGATTTTCACAATATTACATATACATCGTCAAAACAGTTGCACCCAGAAGGAAGCGTTAGATTGCAAATCCATATTTTGAAAGGAAGCCAAAGGTTACCAGGAACGTAGACTGACGCAACATGCAGACGTCTTGCCATGGAGTTGTAGAGGTTCCTAATGGTGTCCTGCGATAATCTATCTCTTGCAACTTCAATACTCTCACACAGTTCCTGCAGATTTTACAGTAAGAGTGGAGATGGAGACGGGCATTCTGGACATGTGACGTGTGACGACAAACTGTCCATCTTGGTGCTGACCACGGTGCCTTTGGCAACACTGAGATAGTGTTAAGTGGAGTTGTCTTTAACGGTCTGTATGCATGTAGCCTTGCGTCAAGCAGCCATCTGCCAGTGGTGCTGGCACCAACAGTATGACTCATGGAGGGCATCACTCCTCGAAGTTCATGCCTATTGACAAATTCTTCGAGGCGGGAGACCCGTATTTTATTCACAATAGAGCATAAATACATTTCATATGTTTAAAGTCAGACATTTTACCATTTCATGAACATTATTTTTGTTTAAATTATTTAAAGTCAGATAATTACACCCAATTGTCATCTAATGATTGATTGTACCTCCTGCCCCTAGTTATTACCTATACAGTACCTTTGCCAACAAAGACATTTCAGGTTGTATTTCTTTGTTCAATAAATGTATGGAAAAAATATTTTTTTCTTTTTTTTTGCTATTTATTTTATTGGGTTCTCTTTATCCATTCTTATCATTTAAAGACCCAGTCACATTTTACGATTTACAAGCAGCACTGTATTGGTCAAATTGCATACAAATCTCAAGCACACACCAAAAAACAAAAGACATGGTGGTAGTGTGTTAGCATGACACTGACGTGGTGGTGGTGTGTTAGCATGACACTGACGTGGTGGTGGTGTGTTAGCATGACACTGACAAGGTGGTGGTGTATTAGGGTGTGTGGCACTGGTATGAGTGGATCAGTGCTCCTGGAATTTTTAAACACTACTGCTGGACTAAAAATAGTCTATCAAAACTATCCAGCCAATAGCGTCCTGTGGGCAGCATTCAGTAACCGCTAATAAAGGACTAGAGGATGACCAACACAAACTGTGCAGATGAGCAGACCAGAGTAGACCAACAAGGTATAGTGTCTAATAGAGTGGACAGTGAGTGGACACAGAGTTAAAGTAATCCCAGCAACACTGCTGTGTCTGATCCCATTGTACCAGCACAACACACACTAACACATCACTATAACCCAGATATAATAATGTGTCAAAATAAAAGTACCCAACACAAACAACAACAACAACACAACAAGAAAAAAAATATATACATATAACATAAAAAAGCAGGAGTCAAGATTAATTAATTAATCGGAACATAATATAAATATTTTTACAAGCTCCTTAACCAAAAACAATGTATTTTAATTTACTTTAATTTACTTTAATTTACTTAATTTACTTATTTACCTACATATTTCAATGTGTTTGTGACGTTCCTTGTAAATGGGTGCAGCAACACAATTTTCCCAAGAGATTAATTAAGTGTCTGCACCGTATGCCCAAAAGTGCCCCTCTGGCTGGCTCATGGTATTGGGCATAATGACCTTGCTCATGCATGGCTTGTGCTCCAATGTGTTCCTGTAATTTTCACCTTTTAATTTTCATCTTTAATTCCTTCTGCACCTGCTTTACTCCCTCCTCGAGGGAGAGCAGTAATATTGCAAACATTTTCAACATTTGGATTTTCTGTCCAACAGTGTTACTCTCAGCCCTTCATACTCTTCCTCTATGTCTGCACCAAGTATGGACTTTAGTCTTTGGCTAACTGTTACTGCAGAACAGGTTAGGGGTGAATAACTATGACTCCGCCAAGGTTCGGCTGCTGGGACGAATGGTATTTGCCCAGGGGTCCTTAAGGCCTGTGCTGACCAGCTTAGTGGAGTACTGCAGCACCTGTTCTACTGGATCTCGAGAATTGGTGAGGTTCCAGTGATTTGGAAAATAGCCTGCCTAGATCCAGCACCAAAGACCACAGCCATGAAGGGCTATCAACCAGTGACACAGATCCTCCCACATAGACCCTCCACTGGATCTTTGGCAATTTGTTGGAGCTGACAGTATAATAATCTACCTGCATCAGAGAGCCTATTCTTACATGGATAAAACCTTTTGAGGCAATCACTACAATCAAGTGATTTCTGTAACTCTCAGTGAGACTTCTGTACCCGTCCACAGGTATTTTGGCCCGCTCCTTGCTGTCTCGGGTTTGAAGGGTGCCTTCTCCAGACTGCATGTTTCAGCTCCGTCCATAGATGTGTAATAGGATTTAGATCAGTGCTCATAGAAGGCCCCTTCAGAGTGGTCCAGTGCTTTGCTCTTAGCCATTCTTTGATGTTTTTAGCTGTGTGTTTTGGTCACTATCCTGTTGGAGGACTCTAATCGAAGGACCTTATCCCACAAGCTGTGTGGCCTGTCAGTATGCATGTTGGCAAATTCCAGTCTCGCTTTTTTATGATTTGCTTTCAACAGGGGTTTCCTTCTTGACAGTAACGGATGGTGCGATCTGACACTCGAACCTTGACCTTGGAGCTCACTTGTAATCTCTTTGGAAGTTGTTCTAGGCTCTTTGGTTACCATTCGTATTATCCATCTCTTCATGACGGATAGCTGCTTTGGCATCAATTTTCAACAGTCTTGTAGACCTTAACCTGTGATTTGGATGGGTGAGTAAATACTTTTGGCAATATAGTGTATGTTGGCCCCTGTTGTTTGGAGTAGGAATTCCACAGGTCAAATCCTTTAAGAACCAGCTAATCAGACCGTACCCAACTTAAAGAGTCCAGCAACCACTTTGTATTAGATTTCTCTGGGTTGCCGTTTTACATGTTTTATAGATCAGTAATCTGTTTGTGTATTTTTTTGTATTTTCCAAAAATCTGCTTTAAATCACTTCAAGATCTAACGCAGCATAATCTTCATTTTGTTACATTTTAGTGATCTGGATTTGCCCAGTCCTCTGTGTCTTAGTAGGGAAATGGTGTGCCATAAAATGAAGAGATATCAATGTAGTAGGTATACCTTGTAGTACATAGGTAGGTATAAGCTTTCGGATCACATAAAGCTGCTTTGGAAACAGATCTGACCATCTGACTGAGCAGTCTGAAGTACAGTACGTATTTACTGTGTGTGGATTTGAGTTGCATTTGTTTAAAGGAGCAGGAGCGCGTCAGTAGTTTGTTAAGATGACATCATCAAAGATGATGTGCCACGTCGTTCAGAACGCAGGCCTTCGTTTTAGTTTTCTTTGAATGCTGAAAGGGGAAGAAACATCTCCGTCTCGCACTTCAACGTCTTGCTTAAACGCCGGGCTTTATTTTTCTCCCACACCCGTATTCTGCCCTGTGCTATGATTGGCTAATAGTATCTCGCCTTCTGCGCTGGGATTGGCTGGTAGCTAATTGTCATACGCAATCCGGGAATAAATACGGATCACTAGCCAATCCTGGCACAGAAGAATGAATACTATTAACCAATTGTGATGCAGGAGGCGGGGGCGTCTGAATACGGGTGGGAAAGTAACGTTGAGAGCGCTTCGGTCAGGGGACACGTTTTCCAGAACCCTGTGCTCTTTCTGCATAAGAGGCTTACCTAACCCCGCGTGCAGCGTCCAGCCTCTCGGCAAAATCCAAACCTGGACGGACTGTTGTGATATGAATCAGGAATCACGCGTGTAAACGGAAGGGAGGGAGGGAGAGGGAGGGGGAGCAACTTCCATCCATTCTCATCCACCGACGGCACGATATTCAGTGTAAGACAGCCTTTTACTACAGGAGTTAGATGCAGTGAAGTTGTTGGCGCTCATAGGCGAACCCCCGGTGCAGCGCAGCGCGGCGCCGGGGAGCGACCCTTTGCCCCTCGGTTTTATGAAGCCTTTTCCATGCGCGGATATCCGAGAAGATCGATGGCTAAGATCAGGGTCTCGTACGAGTACTCGGAGGCGGAAGACAAGAGCATCAGGCTCGGACTGTTCTTGATCGCTTGCGGCATCCTATCGCTCTTCATCCTGTGTTTTTGCTGGCTGAGCCCCACCTTGCAGAGCATGCGGAGCAAGCCGGCCAACTGCACGGTAATCTCCGTGAGCTGTCTCGAGGAGCGCTTTGAGTGCGTGTTCACGTGCGGTGCCGACTGTAAGGGCACGTCGCTCTACCCGTGCCTGCAGATCTTCGTCAACAACTCCGAGTCAAACTCGGTCGCGCTGCTGCACTACGATGAGCAACAGCTGGTGCTCAACCCCAAGGTAAGCGCGCGCGACGCGACCCCTCCTTGCCCTCAGCTCCGGTGGGTGTTTTTTGAGTGTAGGCCGGGGGGCTTCCTTGGGTATTTGACGTGTCGTTGTCATGCTCGTCAAGCTAGACTGTTTAAGGACTTGTTCATACCAGGTTTTTGTCAGCGTATGTTTCCTCGCCTTCCAAGCACTTGTCCACAAACTCTTCGGCAGTTCGCAGGACTGTCCTCATCCGTTTAGCAGCGTGCAGAGCTTTGAAGAACTTTTAAAGTCAATATTCCGGAGTTTTGGCCGATTTTCTGAAGGTTCGTAGGTTTCCAGAGGACTGGGTGATCCTGGATAAACTGCCCTTCAAGTTCTTCTATCGGTTTTGGGTGGTTGCATTGACATTCTCCCAGAAATTCATGTCTACTTAATTTTTAGGGTGTTGGAGACGTTGTCCACATGATTCATTCACATCCTTTTTTAAGGCTGTAGAATTTTGGGGGCCTTATACGCATCCTTTCCTCAGTTGGCTTTTGATGATTTGTAGAACTTACATCTTATTACTTTTTTTAAAATTAATTAATTAATTTTTTAAAAATAATTAGCAAACTAACTCACTGCAGTGCGATAGCTGTGTTTTAAGTGGTAATAGTCAAGTCAAGCCAAGTTTTATTTATATAGCGCTTTTTACAAAGCATCTTTACAAAGCTTCTGGGTCCAAACCACCAATTGTCACGCGTCAGGACTCTTCCTCTGCCTCCACGGAGTCTGGGGACTACACTCCCCATGATTCCCTGCTCCTTGACACCGCGAGTGCTATCTCCACCAATCAGGAGCAGCTTCCCCGCCCTACGTCACCAGAATTCTGATTAACCTCACCTGTCTTCCATTTACTTGTTGTGTATATATACCCGGCCTTGTCAACAACACTTCGTGAAGTATTGCCGACCCTAGTGTTGCTTACTGAGCGGTTTGTATTCCCGTGTATGACCCTCTTCTGTCCTTTGGTTTTCGTCTTTTGCCTCTCCCTCTTGTTTGATCGCCTGATTTCTTATTGTCCTGGTTTTGACCCCAACCTGTATCTGGATTTACGCCTTATCTTGCCCATGTCTGTTTTGGTCGCTCTGGTTTTGCCATTCTGTGTATTTGCTGAATCGACTCCCTCACGACCCCGCATTAAACTCCTTTCACATTTTACCTCCGCGAGCGTCTGGTTCGCCAATCCAGCGTCACACCAATGAGCAAGCCACAGGGCGACAGTGGCAAGAAAAGCTCCCTAAGATCAAGAGTAAGAAATCTCTAGATAAACCAAGACTCAAAATGAGAACCCATCCTCTTTGAGTCGACACTGGATAGCAAAACAAGCCCAAAAAAGCAAAAGAGTTTACACGTATATATGCATATTGAATAGAATAACCAATTACTGTTGTGAGTGAGAGCGACAAAGAAAAACAAGAGTTGAAAGTCTGATTAAATCAGTCACTGTTACCAGCGAAACCAATGACATCATAGTTTGTCACAGTAAATACCTTGAACATCAACTGTTCCTAGAAGCCTATGGTAATTTATCTATTAGTATAAGTAGTATCATCGTAGCTGAGTTTTAAGATTAGGTAGGATTGGGTAAGATTCACTGTCAGTAACTTTCTTTATGAAATGAACATGAGACTCTGTGCTGTTTGTGATTGCAGTGTGCCAGTACAGCCTCTCTATTTAAACACACTATCATTACTATCATGATCAGCAACAGTGAAAATTAAATTCTCATGCATCATTTTTTGCCATGGGCAGCATTCTGAACTTTCTAGAAGTCATTCATCATCAGTGTCAGAGCAAAACCTTTCATCTCAGTGTGTCAGTTTGGTTTTCATCAATTTTGACTTGACCAAAATGACTTAGGTCAAGATCTTGTTCCATTAACTTCCATTCACGTTTTTTAAGTTACCTTTTCAGAAATACAAGCTACAATATCAAACAAACGTGAAAACATAATATTTTATATGTTTTGATGTCAAAATCTGAAGTCCTAGTACCCCCAGATATGATTCACATATTAAAAAATTAATTCAAAACACCTGCTAAAAGGTCACTGTCCTTGAGCGCAGGTAAAAGAATTGAAATGGATTTCAAAACAGTTCCTCTCGTGCACCAGAAGATGATCTATTCTAATAACCTTGAAATTCATGTTAATAAACTAATTCCTAATTGTCCATTGTCAGAAAATCGTATGTTGCTCAGTCTCTGGCATCTGGTAAAAGTGAGCTCATGAACAAACTGTAAAATGTAATCGAAGTAAACTCAATTCAGCTCAAATTTGATAGATAAAGTCTGTTATATCAATTATCTTAATCAACTGTGTCCTCTCAAAGGCCCTCCACTGTCTGATACAGCATTTCCTGCTGAAATTAACCCATAATATCTGATCAGTGGCATCTCTAATCCTAAACCTAATTTTATTTTGCACTGTATTTTTCCATTTTGAGTGAAGTCACAGTTTATGCCTTTAATTCTAGTTATATGAGTCTTCAGAATGCTCTATCAGACTGCTCGGGTCTGTGACTTTAGGTGATGTTATGTAATATGTTATTAGCATTTTCACATTATAACTGACTTTTGGCCCTTTTTCTTTAATATTTAAATGCAGGTCCATTTTGGAACATTTAGGGGCCCCAAGTGACCTCCTGCTTGCAGGGCCCATTCACCCACCCTGGTTATGTACATATACACTTATCACCAAAAGAATAGTTGGAAGGAAGGAAGATAAAAGTTACCATGATCAATAACTGATGATAAATTTAGACTGATATGATCAATATTTATTGAGCTACACATACAGAAGTAGTGTCTCTCGGTATGGCATCAGGCTGCCATGTTTGCTAATGCAGCATGCATACGTCTCTTGTTGGAGTTGTAGGGGTTCCTAAGGGTAGTCTGTGATAATCCATCCTACACAGCTGAATATTCTCATGTAGTTCCTGGAGATTTTGGAGGTAGAGTGACACCAGGCCTCCTGGACATGTGATGCGTGATAACTAGCCATTCATACTGGAGCTGAAGATGACCCGCAGCCTACTGAGTCCCTCCATGACAGTCTGGCACGATACCATTCTTTGGCGAGGCTGACGTAGTCTTAAAGGGCAGTCGTCGTAAGGGTCTGTGTGCATGTGGTCCTGTGTCATGCAGCCGCCTGCCAGTGGTGCTGGCACACACAATGACATCACTGCCCTGTTGGGTCACTTTGCACATCTCAGACAATCCGTCGGTTCTCCCTTTCCATGGTTTGTGTAGGACTCCCAGATCCTCTATCCACTGCCGTCAACAGCATGCTATGGTAATATCCGCATGACCGGTATGGCCGGTATGGCCGGTATGGCGCGCAATACATTGAAAATGTACTGTAGGTAAAGCCTGTGAATAGTACATGACTTCAAATGGCTGACACCACATGTAGGCTAGGTACATCAACCAATTAAAAAATATTTTTAATGCTAAAGAAGTGTTAATAAGCAATCTAGATGAGCTAGATGATGATGGGAAAAATGAAAACATCCCGAATTCAATGTTAGTCATGAGTAATAAAGAGAAGCTAGACTCAGCAAGTGGTAACCAATTACTTACATTCTAGTTGTATGTTTCATCATGTAGGCAGTTACTGCCAGGGGCGCTTTAACCTGCTCGTGGGTTCTGGGGCTGCAGGTGGTCGTGGACCCAACTGGTCTAATTACACACAAAAAACATGAAACTTTTGCTTGTAATGAAGGTGCACACACCACCGCTGCCAGTCTGTGGCCAGGTTAATGGCTGAAATTCCACCACAACAACGTCCACTCAAAGCTGAAGCTGCACCATTTAAGGCAGACTTAAAATTGGAATTTAAAAAATCACAAATAAGAAACCAGTTTTAGCCTCACTTGTGAGCTGCGAGTCTGAGAAGAAAAATGTGATTAATCCACTAAATTAATAAAAAATGATGCTTGGAAAACTAACTCGGCAGCACCTTCACTAGGAAACTCCACAAACACAGACAACATAACCAGCCAGTTAAAACAGACAGCTGACGTGTACACAGTCAGGGAACCCAGCAAACATAGAAACCTGAACCTGATCACAGAGAGATAAACAATATCTGTTCAGGTCGTACCTTTAATGCACTGAAGCACTGTTAGTCGTTTGACAACAACAACGTTTTTGTGTTTCGATGGTTTGAAAACAACAAACTCTTCAGGACAGAGTCTCCCTGTTAAACATCCAGTCAAAATCCACCTCTTTGACAGTCCCCCAACTTCTGCACCTCAACCGCTGCCACTTTTAGGCCCAATTCAAAACTTGAGAGGCATATAAAAGGTGGATTTTGATGGAAAGTGTTTTGTTTGATTGGCCATAATACAGCGACAGCACTCACAGAAAACAAATCAGTTTTCACTGTCCACTATCTCCAGTCTGTTGGATAAGCTTGTGGTCAGTCTGGGTAGCCCTAGATTGTGGAGAAGGGGAAAATAAATCTGCAAAAAACTGGCCAGGTAAGCAGGTGCATCAAATCGTCCCTGGCTGCCACAGGACACAGACAATGTAGGGGCTCATGCATAAGTCACAGACAATGTAACCTACTTTCAGTTTATAAATTTGGGGAAATTTTATTAATCAATTATTAATCTTTTAATCAATTATTAGTTATTATTAGTCATTAGTTATTAAATGTCACTAAAACTAATCAATCAGTGCTAATTTAATGAAGTTAATGATACTTGCTATTAGGGCTGCACAGTATATTGTTTCAGCATCGTCATCAACAGCACTTACATCACAGGATCTGCAATGTCAGGTAAGACAAATGAAACGTGTCATGCTACAACTATTTTTGCTGCTTGATACAAAAGAAAAACTGTTCCTTGATTCTGATTTAAGGCTTTTCAGATACGCTGGGAAGAGTAGTCACAGCGCTCACCTGCGTTTGTGTTTGGTGCACTGAAACTGATTTTAATACAATTTTAATGCTGTTCATCTCATTGTAGGGAAAAAATTGCCGTGTCAGTTTTTTCCAATATCGCTGTAATGTCTTTTCAATTGCCAATCTGGCCAAACGGTTAAGTGGCTAGGATTAGGATTTTAGTCAAATTAAAAACATTAAATGAACTAATTTATCATGTAAGTTGTTAATACAATGCTTTGTTTTCCTTATTGCACCTAAATTACTGAGTAGCCTAAAGATACACAGAAAACAGTTATCCCTAGCACTACAAGTAGCTAGTTAGTTATATACAGTGTTTTGGAAAAGTATTTGACAATTGAGCAATTGAGTTCAATTTCACTAGCCACACCTGTTTAATGTAAACATTACTTAAATAGAACCTACCTGGCAATGTGAAGCAGCTAAAAGGTCTCAAAAGGCAGCACATGATGCCACATTCGAAAGAGATTCAAATCACGAGCATCAATATGGCAGTTTTGGTGGCGGAATTAGTTCCCCCTAAGTTTTAATGAACCCCCCTTCTCAATATTATCAGCTCTAATAACTGTAGTTATTGCTTATTCTTATTTATTCTCTCATTTATTATTCAACTATGCCATCATGTCTCTAATTTCACAGTATACTCTGAAAGCAGGGTGCAACCTGTGGGAGGTGCTGCTGTGGCTGCTCTCATGTAGCGCTGCCTCTGCTGTGGTACCAGAAATTCAATGTGAAAGTGGAACCCCTGGTTCAACCAGTCATATCAGACCTCATAAGTTGTAAGCCAGTCTTATCTGGCCTAGGGGATGGTTTCTGATTTTACATGCTTGGGAAAGCAGCATTTTGAAATAAATAAGTAGCATTTTGTATAAAATCAAATCTTTTTCTAAATCTGTAAATATGCACAGTAAGCAGTTACAGAGTGAAAACCCACCATTTGCATCAAATATTGGCTCTGTGCTTAATCCAATTACAAAGAGACAGATTAACTCTGTGCCAAAAAACATCTAGACACAAGTCAGTTCACCTCTGAATGGCTCAAAAAAGTCCCATTGAGTTTCGGTAGCAAGAACTTAAATGGATGGTTCATGCTTGAAAACCATCCAGTGTCGCCCAGTTAAAACAATTCTGCAAAGAAGAGTGGGCCAAAATTCCCCCACAGCGATGTAGTACTTATTTTAAGTTACAGCAAACATTTGATTGTAGTTGTTACGTGCGGCACAACCAGTTATTAGGTTTAGGGGCGCGCTGACTTTTTCACACGGGTGTTAGAGGTTGGTTCATACAACGTTAACCCATTCAAAGGATAAAAGTGGCCTTTCCAGCATCATTCCACATGTTAATACCATGGAAACACCAACACTTCCGTGCTGACAGAGGTGCTCTATTTTCACCTGGTTCCCATGGCAACATTCTGGGGAACTCCTGTGAATTGAACTGGCGGTGGTTCATTGATGAGGAGGTAATGGCTGGGTGGTTAGGTTTGCTTTTAGCAAGGTAGTGAATGAGTTACTGCAAACAATGACCTCATTCAGCTTTTAGCACAAAGCAGTACGTTTCCACATTCAGAGTGGAGGCACTGTTCTGTTCCTTCATCATCCTCGTGTCTATCGATGACAGCTTGATGTGTTCAAGCCTGCATTCTCAACCATTTGATACATGAATGTCTCTGTCACAATAGTCCATCTATTATTGTAGCGTCATTATGAAAATGCCACACATTGTCTTAAAGACAAAATAAACAAAATTGCACTTCCTGCTTGTGCCAAAAGCTATACTGCACCCAAAGCCACTTACAAAACAAATAACAATGTTCCTGCATTAAACTATAATTTAAATCCATTCTGCATTAAATTAGCATTACTGTGTTATGATGTGCTTGGTTGGCACATGGGCTTCAATTAGTGACTGTATCGGATCTAAAAGGAGAAAAGCTTGAACATTAAAATATGGACACTATATGGTCAAAATTAGGTCTGTACCCGACTCAGAATTTTGTCAGTGGATTCGGATTCGCCCGTCCTGGCCGACGATTCGACTATTCATTGATGTTTTTCTCCATATACATTATCTAGTAATCAGTAAATCAATCTGCATACGGTTCAGATCTGATGTCCTCATTTAGAAAGTCAGCAGAGTCACAGGATCATATTACTGAACTAAAAGAGACGTGGCATATGATGAACGATCTGGAGCCTGATTTAATTACAGAGTATAGCGTCCGGCAGCGAGCACGTATTTATGCTAAACATTAGCGCTTCTAGCCTGTCTTTATAATTTCACTTTTAACAGCTTCTTCAGTAGGATGACCCTTCGTCTTTCATCTCTCATAAATAATGAACTCCTAAATAAAACCAAATTAGTCAATATTTAAATTATTTTTAGATGAAAAGGAGAACGGTAGACCTGAAACCGTTTAATTATTATATCACCTGCGCTGAAATAATTATTTCTCGTTTATTGGCAGGCATATTAAGTGACTGTACTTATCTTTAAATAAAAATAATCTTAGCTGTAAACGAATAAATAAAAATATCTGTAATTTAGGTTCTAAAATAATGGAATTATAATAAAACAAACGTCTTCGGTCCGTTTTTCCTTCACCGCAAACAGCCATTATGTCTAAAACGAAAGTCAGCTCACTGGTTTGAAGCAGTGTTCGATGTCTGACTAAATGACGAGCAGAATTAGCTTTAATTTGTTCGGATTCTCTTCTTCAAAAGCTCCTCCAGACTTTCTCTGAGACATCGTTCCACCCGTGTTTCTCAGCTTCACAGCTTTAGCTCCCTTCAGCGGTGAACCGCCAGCGCACGTTGTCACATGAATTTAATTGTTTAGCAAGCATGCGTCATAGCCCAGTTAGAACTTAAATATATATTTATTATTCCCCTTTTAATAATTATTAAAATGTCTTTTTAAATTCTTAAAGTTCTTGTGCATTTTGTAAGCTTTTGTCTGTTTTACGAGAAAAAAAAACTTGTCACTGTTGTCAGTCGACTTAAATGGTCTCCGACTGACGATTCAACTCGTCGACTTCTATGAGGGCAGCCCTAGTCAAAAGTATGTACACCTAATTCATGAGTTCAGGTGTTTCTACCTCACCCATCACTAACAGGCATATACAGTAAAGCACATAGACATGCAGTCTTTATAGATAAACATTAGGTCAGGGGTCAAGGGGTCAGTATCTGTACATGTGGAATTGTCATAAGACACCACCTTTACAGAGTAGCTGTATATAAGCCCAAGATCACTGTGCACCTCTCTAGAACACTGAGAATATTTTCTCCGGAGTGACAAACCATGCCCTGAATGAAGTTTGTTGTGACCTGCACAGACGCCTTGGCCTAAACCCCACTGAACACCTTTGTCATGAATGGGGAGTCCAATATGAGTGTCAGGGGGTACGACTGGAAGTTGAATATCATTGCTGTCCAAAGGAAAAACATGCATCTCCAAAATGGCAACTTCACAGGAGAGGGCAAAAACCTCATTTAATTCTAATGTAAGTCAATGGACTTCTTTCCAAGCCGGTTTGGGTCATTTCTGTTAGTCCGTTCATCATGAAATTCCCACACAGCGTAAACGGCAGCTGTTTGCATGATGCAGAAAAGTACAAATCGACAAAAATGGAGATACATGTTTTTCTTCGGACAGCGACGATGTAATAAAGCCCATGGTTTTGGAAAGGTGTGTCCGACAAGTCTGTATGGTTGAGATGGGCATGTGTCCACATACTTTTGGCTGTATGGTGTACTTGGGTTCTGTTGGGCCGTTGTTAAGCTGTCTGACACGTCAGTATTTGTGATATATTTTACTATTGAAGTCTGTATTGGATTTCAGTTGTTACAGTCATAGTAAGTTTGATGTATACTTTTGCTTCTCCGCCCTGAATTCAATACCACTAATGAGAGCTCTACATAAACAAGGACATTTGAACTAGTAAAACGTATTGAAACATGAAATATGAAACATATTCTTTATTTCAGAGTACTTTTAGCGAATTCTTCAGACAGTATCTCAACCTAAACTCCTACTCTCAGCGCTATTGATTGGTGGTCTCAGCCTGTTAGCGCTCTAAGCCTTTTGCCAAGCTGGTGGGTCACGTAGTTAACCTAAGCCACATTCTTACATGGGTTATGTTTAGTACAGTTTCAGACATTTTGCACTTTGCTGTTTCCTTCCTGCACTCTTTCTCACTCCTGTAGAAAAATGCATGCTTTGTTGCAAAGATGCAAATGGGAACTTGGGAAAACCACCCAGTAACGCTGTCCTAAGTTATGCAAGCTTTCATTTTTCTTCTACTCTGCATATGCAGGGTGGTGTTAGCTGAGAAAGCAAATCTTTATTCAGATGGGTATTGATAATAAACTAGCCATGCTGAAATCAGTCAGAGGAGCAGCATCTTCTTCATGGAAAAAAAATGGCTCCAGAGCTGCATGAAAAGGCATTTACAGCCATTACGCCTGTATAACCAACCTATATTATATTTGACCAAAACTGTTTAATTTTGTTGGATTAGATGAATTAGAAGTTAGTTTTAATGCTTCAATACATTTTCCTATTTTGACCCCTCAAACCATCCGTAGATCCAGTCTAAACAGCCCAAAGCCTTGGTGTTGTAGTCTTCACGTTGGAACACACCTTACAAGTTTAGAATTCCATTGATGGCTTTCCTGATATAAGTTGTATCTAAATAGTGTTATGGTAAATATGTTTATGATCTAAGTATTTTGATCCTGAAATATCATTTACAAAGAAGACTCACCACTGATGCGGCAATATTAGAGGAGTGCTCACCACATGCGCTTCATAAATGATATCAGATCTCTTTACAGAATATACTACCTGAACATGTCTGACCTGTGACACTCTTTAGCTCTACATGATTTTAAGTCTCTCACTGTTTAGTTTTATATGTTATGTGTGTTGATGGACAAACAGATTGTGAGGAGCGCTGAGCTAAAATCAAGACCAGGTCTGTGATCAACCACAGCAGCAGCAAGAGCAAGGAGATATAACAGAACATAACAGAAGGGCAAGACAGAGTCAGAGTCAGGAAACAAGCGGACGTCAAAACCAGGCAAACAATCAGAACAGCAACAGTACCAAAAGGGCAAAGACAAAAGAGTAAATCAGAGAATCAGAATAAAGTCAGAACCAGAGTCAAGAGTAATAGCAGAGAGACCCGCTCGGTACGCACAGAGTACCAATACTTCGCAACGGGTCAGCGGGAGAGAGGAGTACATATACAAACAGACTAAATTAACAACAGGTGGGATCAGTACTCGGGATACTCAGATCTAGAAAACGGAACGGGATTGGGAGATGGCGGACATGTGAAAGTGACGTCATCGGGTGGTGGGTTATGAGAAATGGAGTCCGTGAGATTGGGGGTGAGAAGAGAGCCAGCAGGCGTGACATTATGATTTTTTAAAAGATCCTTAATAATATTCTTGGACAACAACTAAACTGCAATTCCTGCTTACTTCACCTCGTACGACCTCTCTAATTTAAAGACAAAATCCCTTCTTTGATCTTTTGCATCACATATCCTGAGAAATGTATTTCTCAGATATATAAATTCATCACTATTATGGTCCATTGCCTTGATGAAGTTCAGTTCAGATTTATGACATAATCATGTGACTAAAGTGTTACTTAAGGCCAAATTTCACCCATATTTGCATATTTAGATGGTTTTGATATAAACAAAGACATTGAGAGTGCTTTGATGTTACAGCCTTGTTTCCAAAAATATAAAAACACAGTGCAATGATGTGAACAATGTTTAAAACCAATATTTCACTGAAAGTAGTACCATGTGTGCTATATGGGCAAAAGCATTGGGTTGCCTACACATCACACCTACAGGAGCTCCATAGGTTTTAATATGAAGTTGGTCCCCCCTTTGCTGCTCTAACAGCTGCCACTCTTCTGAGAAAGCTTTTCACAAGATTTTGGAGTGTATCTTAACCCATTGATTCAGAAGAGCATTTGTGAGGTCAGACACGGATGTCAGACCAGAGAGTCTGGCTATCAAAACGGGGCTGTGGGCCAGTCAAGTTCTTCCACACCAAACTCACCCATTCATACCTTTGTAAACCTTGATTTTTGCACTGGGGAACAGAAAATCGTCTTACCCAAAGCAGTCTTACCCACAAAGTAGGAAGCATGTGATCGTCCAGTATGTGTTGGTATTCTGAAGCATTAAGATTTTCCTAGACCAACAAACAAACAACCCCAAAACAGCCCCAGCATTATTCAGCCTCCACTAGACTTTACAGTTGGCACAATGCAGTCAGGCGGGTAACGTTGTCCTGGCATTTGGAGTCGTGTAAACAGCTGTGACTAGACTCTGGAGCAGAGGAGACATGTTCCAGGGAAATGCTAATAAAGACAGACTGCATGGCTAGGTACTCAATTTTACATACCTGTGCCAACAGGGCCGAATACAACACCTGAATTTAATGGCTGAAACGTGTGTCCCAACACTGGATACCCAATTTACCCATATAGTATATCAAATGATGGTGTTGAGAAATTGTATTGTGTTTTATAAAATATAGCAACACTAGCACAATTTTAGATTTCGTCATCTATGGTAAATAATATCATTAACAATGTAGAGAATCTGAAGAAATCTCTGTATCCAAGGGACAAAACACAAAACTAATATTTGATGGCTGTGATCTTTTGAGCTTTCAGGTGGCACTGCATGTGGTCTCCTCTTTTCAACTGACACCAAAAGAAAAAAGAAAAATATAGGGTTTACATTGCATTCTGTTTTATAAACATTTTGCACCACATACCAGCTGTTTGGAATAAGGGTTTGTAAATGCTCTGTAGAGAAACATTATGTCAGAACCGTTACAGTGGGAGTGATAGGAGCCATACATTTAAATGTATCTTAAAGCAGCTTACTGTACATATATTACACAAAATAATAATCAGTAAGTTGCCTGATGCCTGAAACATTGTTTTATGGTAGTTTGGAGAATAATTTAGACTTGGTTTTGCATTTGTGTGTTCCTGCTGGTAATCACCCTGTTTAAGATGTACCTGTAATCTCATTACTCTCTTTATTATCTCTATTTTGCTTTTGTTTTTTTTTTTTGTAACTGTGACAGAACACAGTTGCTTTATCCTTATTACATGTTTCTTGTACTGCTCTGTCCTGTCCATACCGACACCCAAGAACAGTGAGCAGAGAACCGAGGCGGTGGAATGCAGCATTAGAAAGTGGAAGTGGACATGTACCATAAAACTGCTGGGATTCACTCAGGACTTTAAGAAAACACCCCAAAAATAGGCCACAGTGTCTGAACAGAAGAACCCAAAAAAGCTGAAAATGTCAGAACACTATGAAACATAAATCACTGGGCTGCACTGGTTTGTGAGATGCACGTCTGCTAGGCTGTTTTCAGTGGATAATACTGCAGGACTACTGCAGTGTCTCATCCTCTGCTTCAGGACTTCTTGGACAGCAAACGTCTTTGGAGAAAAGACTGAGAGGATGTCAGTGTATTTTGTTCTCTTCTGATGTCGAGCTGTGAAAGCCTGGTAGATGTTTGTCCCACTTAGGGCAAGAGTGAGGTTGATGATGACGATGATGTTGGGGAAAAAGGAAGAATGCCTGAATGTTGTGATTTGTCTAAAAGAGATGAGGGAATTTTACCAGCATCTTTTGGCGATGGGTTGATCATGAGAATGAAGAGTTTATCTGTTACCTGTCTATCTGTGTGTGTGTGTGTGTGTGTGTGTGTGTGTGAACCCCCTCACAGAAGCACTGACCTTTCAGAATATGGGGTAATGAGATCCTAGCTCGCTGTAAGCTGCAGCAGCTAATGACTTGATTAAACCACCTGTGGGATGTGAGTGACATGACATTATCACTACGCAGTACAGGAACAAGCGGCTCTTTTAGACCTGCCTCTTCTTCAATTCATCTAACATTTTATTCAAGCTTTTTGGAAGACGGTAATTATGCTGGTCAATTTGGCAAAGCATAGAATATCACAGTACTTCTGACGTAGTGTTTTGTTTTACTCATAAAACAAAGTATTCTATTGGGTTCATGGCCATGGATGAATGTGGCGTTACTGAGGATTGAACGACGACAGAGTCAACTTACGTTTGGCCTCTCGGACTTCTCTCTAATCTATTCATAAGGAAATGTTATTTTATTCATTTATTTTATGTTTCCAGTGTAGGTTTTCACATTTCAGTGAAAGTTTTTCTATGTCTAAATGTTTTCTATGGTTGAAGAAGAAAGTGTTTTGTTGAGACTCATATTATAACAGAAGTTTCTGTTATAACCTTCAAAAGCATTAAAACCTTTTTTTATTATAATAAGCTGGTGATATATGTATCACAGTTGAGTGTCTGCCACCTTGTTTGGCAGTGTTTACTTGGTTTTGGTGAATGTGCTGACTGGTATAGGCACTGGCCCTATCGTGCTGACAGGTTTAATGATCACAGGTTGTTGATGTAACGGTGGACAGTGATAAGATATGATTACACTTAATGTCTTGGGGGAAGCAGATGCTCGTACTCCCAGCTGGGTAGGGTTGTTTGATGGGGTAACTGGGTAAGAAAAAAGAACAATGAGCTTTTTGTTGATCAGTTTATCATGTTTATAATGTCAAATGGCCACGTTGCCTCTACGGGAGACTCATCACAGTCGTGATAGTCTCAATTCTCATTTAATAATCTCACTTCTGAATTCTCAGAAATCAGTTGCTGTCTAATCCACCGGCCTGTACCCTGTGATGCAGTGACTGACTCTCACTGTGGTCTATAAAATGGCCTTTGCTTTTTGTCTTTGGATGCACGCAGGAGTGAACTGAAGGGAAACAAGGTTTTTACTGATCTGCAAATTACACTCGCGGAGAAACGGCCGAGCGGTGTTGCTGGACCTATAGATTTGTGGCTGTATTGGTTTTTCTCATGGCTGTTCTGGTGGTTGTCTTATTTATGCCTCAACACCACTTTCATTCACACAGTGTCAGCACCGCCACCACACACGCCATTTTAAGTCTCTTTCTGTGGCACTCCTCTTGTCTCTATGGTTACGAGACCAAGCAGAACTGGCATGCTTTAATCGGGGATTGAAGTAGTGTGCTGCTCAGGCCAGCCATGTTCTATTTTTACATAGGATGAGTCGTGCTTTGGGAGGGTCCCTCAGTAACCCTGCCAGCAAAACACAGCCACAGACTTCCCACATTGGTCTTTAATGACCAACATAGCTTAGTGGGGGTTAAAGGGGTGTTCAACATTTTTGCTGCTCTTCTAAAGCTTCCATCCAATTCATTGTAAGTAATTTTAAGTAAAACCAGACTTAAAACCAGACGGCACAGAGACTTTGGCCTGCTGTGTCTCTTCGAACCAACATACAGGTTATCTAATGAATGAAGTGATCGCTTTCATTTGGATTAAATTTGGATCTCTGTTTTATCAAATTCAATCTTTTTTATCAGTACAAAATTCTTTAAATTAAACTTTCTCAGTAAAAAATCATTTTGCCATAGTACACAGTAAACAGTACCCAAAGAAGACTTACTTTTGCGGATTTCCCACTATATTACCATCACCAACAGTGCATACGTATATAAAAACTCTACGATAAAAAAGACTATATTTGCATTCTACTATCACGGTAAAGAAATCTGAGTTGGTAAGTTTCTCTATAATTAACTATTTTACATCAAAGCATGCTGAATGATTTGTTTACACTGAGAAATTGTTGGAATTCACAGTTTTACATTCAATTTAACACTAATATTAGGAATGTTTTTATGTCTTCTGTAAAATTACAAGATTTGTCTATGACAGCGGTTTTAAGATCTGTTACATAAACAGTACAAATGAAAAGCAACCCTGATGCTTGCTTGTTGACCTTGTAAAGCCAGTGTATAGAAATCCAGGAAGACGTGTCAGTGAAATAAGAAGAAAATTTAATTTCCCTTTAAGTATGGATCCACACATCATACATAAAGTGTGGTTGGTGTAGCTCAGCAGATAACACCCCTACCTGCCAGGGAGCCACCACCACATGTGGGAGGCTGGGGTTCAAATCCTGGTCAGGGTGACTGTGCTGTGCTACACTAATAAGAGTCCTTGGGCAAGACTCCTAAAGCTACATTGGCCTACCTGTAATACAGTTAACCTTGTAAGTCGCCCTGAATAAGAGCATCAGCTAAATGCCATAAATGTAAAAGTACATCCATTTATTTTACTCCAGGCACTACTGAAACCGCTGGTGCCCTGGACAGACGTGGTGGAGAAGGGTTAGATGATGTATGTTTGTGTGTGTGCACACGCATGTGTGAAAGAGAAAGAGAGAGACAAACACACATAAATATGAAATTTGTTTAGTATACACAGATCAGCCATAACGTTAAAGCCACTCACAGAGGATTTAATGATTATTGATTATCTTCTACCAGTTGCACATGTCAAGATCTGGGATATATTAGACACCAAGTCCGATCCGAAGGTGGCTCCACCTCGCAGTTTTACAGGGCTTAGAGCGGGGGGGGGGGGGACTAAGCACAGTTTGGTGATTACCTGCTCTACCAGACCAATTAAACCTGCAAGTTGGTCTATGAGTTAAATCAGGTGTGCTTGAATAAAAAAAAACTGTGCAGAGAATCTGGCTCTACAGGACTCGGGGATCCCTACTCCTGGAACCATTTTAGCAAACCATTTTTAGTGCATGGCAAAAAGGTGCTTCAACCAACTCTTGAGTGAGATGCAACCACAATGAAAAACAACCAAAATTAAAAACAAAATAAAAAATAAAAGGTAGCCATGAAAACTATACTGATTTTTTATTTTTTTAAAGTTTTTTATTAATTAAACTTTGCAACTGAAAGTAATTTGAAATCAAATATAAATAAAATAACTGTTTTTATTAAGTATTAGAAAGTTTTAAGTATTAGTATTTTATTAAGTTTTAAGTATTAGAAAATGCAGGTCAGTTTTGCTTTTATCTCATGTTTCACATATTTGTGTGTTCGTGCTGTTTTCTCAACATCTTGGCAATGATCAGTATTTGTTGATTGTCACTGGGTATGTGTAAATCACATTTGCTGCATTTTTTTTTCATAAACATGCGGATTTAGTATGAAAGTGATGCCATAAGGGCATTTAAAAAGTTATCTAGAAAAACATTAAGTTAATGACAACTAGAATACTGGTAATATCAAGGTCTGCTAGCTTCAGTGTTAACCAACATTTGTTGAGGCTTTGACAGTTTGGTGCTGATTTGCCGGATTTGCTTTCATCATTACATTAGGCAGTATTACAGTATATAATTACTGTATGTTTGCTGATTTGCATTGTTTTTGGAAAAGATGATACATGCAATTGGAATGGCACATTACCTATATATAGGTATTGATGCTGGAGTCCTAACTTCCAATCAACATTCCAGTTCATCCCAAATGTGCCTTTTGGAGATGGTTTTGCGCACAGGGGCACATTCATGCTGGAACAGGAAAGAACCTTCCCCAAACGTTTAGTTGTCTGAACTAAGTAGCGAATGGTACAGTAGATTGGGGGGGTTTACATGATACGTGCTGCAGGACTCACTCAGTTCGCCCCAGCACTTAGTAATTTTGCTCTGCTTGGTCTACCACTTTGTAGTCTAGCCTCTGTTACACCTAGATGCTTGCATTTCACAAAGACAGTTGACCGGGGCAGATCTAGCCAGAGAGAAATGTCATGAACTGACACACAGCAAAAAAAGTTACTGAGTTTGTCATTCTACTGCCAGTGCTTGTGTTACAAGCCCAGGAACCAATGGCACATGGGGTCAAACCACCAAACTGTCTAGGGCTGTAACTAAGACACACTGCTCCTACGTGTTGCAATTTGGCGTGAGACATGAACCTCCGTTAAGGTGTGTGCCTAAAACTGGTTGGACCCACTGAGAGACCAACTCACCTGAAGTCCGAGTTACCGAATCACCTCGAAAGGGGCCAGCTCAGTCCATGAGCCCGTGGTCGGCCAGCTCAAGCCAAGTTCAGCTCAAGTAGTGTTCAGGTTTAATAAGTTGCTGGAAGGATGTCTACAGTAGAGAGGAGAGAGAGAGAGCGAAAGACCGAAGGAGAGAGCCAACCTCCCTTTGGACAGTCCGACGTGCGGCGTTTAAAGCACCAACCTTTCCCGCCGTTGCCCCAGATGACCCATTTCTGGCTGAGCCCACAGTTTATAAGACCCCAGTGATTGGCGCCCCCATGTGGTCCAACATGAAAATCGATGTCTGCCCCTAGCCAATAACTTTCCCTGACACTCGTCTGGGGAGTTTGCATAGCTATGTGCTTTATATACGTTTTAGCAAAGGATAATACCTTAACTCAAGAACGGTGAGGATTGTCTGCGTACTTTTTGCCATGCGGATGAATTTGTTTCTTTGTTACCTTTCTTTTTCTCTGTTCATCAGTGGTAAGGACTCCCACAGGACAAGAGTGGGTTTGAGCAACATTACCCAACTCCAGTTAACCAGAACGCTGAGAATAAGACAACCTGAAGATGTTCCAGCATTTTGAATTGGGCTGCAACAGTATGAAACAATTGTTGCTGAAAAGTGCTGTTAACTTAGTATATACCGTATGTGCTTACAAACTAAGTATATATTAGGAGAATTAAATTGTTTACAAGGTGCTTTATATATAAAATCATATATATAAAACCATTTTAGTGCAAAAACGATGCAGGCAATATGACAACAGTAGACTCCTCCAGTTAATCACCAACCACAAGTCTGGTTTCCTTCTTACTGTAATAATTTGTGCAGCAATATTTTATTAATGTTGATTTAAATAACTGAAGAATCCAAATTTTCGGAAAGTTTTAACTCCAGTATGTGGAATGGGACCTAAAGCTTCCTTACAGTACTGTTTACATGACTCGTTTCTAATGGGGTCATGTGCACAGTGTGCTTTAAACCATAAGCAAATTGTCTGCCTGGTTAGATTCATAAGTAAGATTAAGTTACATGAGATTAAGTAAGATTAAGGACATGAATTTTTCCCCAGTGATTTTACATGCCCTGCGTGCACTGTAGCTCTGTGTGAGAGACGGTGACAGAGGGAGAGATCAGGAATTTGAATGTCAATAGTTTATGCTTTCATGCATTGCAAATATTCATATGTGCAATCGGTTTCAATGTCATGATACCATAATAATGATGTAATGTCTCCATATTACCACATATAATATGCATGTACCGTTATACTGTGTAATGCTGATATCACAGAGCACTGCAAATGCAAATACAAACGTCCTCTAACCAATCACAAAATGTGTTTACTGTGTGCCTTAACTCTACGTTACGCTGTTCTCAGCGTCACTGCCTAATCAGCCTGTCATTTTCCCAGAAGTTTATTTTAGGGCCCTGTTACCATAGAAACCCTTACTGTTGAGGGTCACGTGGATTGCCTACGATCTGAGATTATGGCTTTTGATCTGCTCCGATTTGGACCATGTAACCTGCTGCCTGTTTTGCCCGTGCCTATGCTGTGGGCTCCCTGTTCCAATTTAGCCAGCTACACATATCTTGTGCAACCTGTATACCTTGTAAAACCTACTGCAAATGCAGGAAGGATAAGACGTGAAGAAGAAGAAGCAGAAAATAAAAGAGAAGCTCATTTCACTTTAATTGAAGTGCTAATTAAATAAGGGGGGTTAAGTACGTTTGAAGGGCTGTTGTTTTCACCCAGCCTTCAGCATCAGGGCTCATTTCAGGAATCTATTAAGTATGGTTAAAATTGTTCCCTGAACTGAAGTAGAAGGTCAGGGTTTAAGAGGCGCATGATTTGTTTTTGTAATTTGACAGTATTCAACATCAGTGCATATGGTTTTAATCAAAGAAATTTCTGTTTATATGTATATAACAGAATATATATAAACAGTATATACACTTAGAATATATATATATACACACAGTATATATTCTGGAACACTCTGACCATTTACCAGGCGGCAAACAGCAATTGCTTAGGAGAAAAAGAAGATTTATTATTATTAGTTATTATTTCCATATGCAAATGAGCAAATAAAGTCTTTTCATAGATGAGGGAAAACAGCAAATGTGCTGACAGCTCTCCTAAGTCTCCTTGAGAGTGTTTCAGTGTTTCATCTATGATTGTTGGTAATAGGTGTATAAAAAAAAGCATGTAGTCTGAAAACATTGGCAGAATCTAGGCCCTGCTGGATTTGCCCCAGTCAACACTAACTACTGGAATGTATAGTGACTCCAGTAAAGTTTGGTGGAAGGGGAATAATGGTCTGGGCTCCGCACCTTATTTACAGTGAAGGGTAACGTTACGCCTGCAGGATACAAAGACAGTTTACACAACTGCGTGTTTCCAACATTGTGGCAACAGTTTTGGTGGAGACCCTTTCCTGTTCCGACATGACCTGACCCTCTATATAAGCTCTGTATAAGAAATGGTTGGACAGGTTTGGTGTGAAAGAACTCTGTATAAATACATTACATGGCCTTTTTTTAAAAATAGGATTTCCAATAAGCTCCTCATAGTCTTACTTCAGACGGCTAAATGTATGAGGGTACTCATACTTTTAGCCATCCTTGTCCACACACCTTCAAATACTTGGTTATTAAATTGGGTGGCGAGCCCTAAATAATGGCTGGAAATGATTTCAGAATTTGACCGAATCCTCTATGAATAGTCGAGAACAGGGTTATTTTCTGTCAGAAACAAAGAACTCGGACCGACGTGAGCAGAGCTAAATGGCAAGTTGGTTTTGTTAAACAATGGGACAGTCGAATCAAGCAGCAACACACAACACAACATGAAAGGATCAGGCGATAAACAGAGTCAGGGGCAGGCAGAGGTCAGAAACCGGAAACACAGTCAGCGAGGCAGACAGGTTTAGAAGGGCTAGGTGAGAGGAAGGTCAGAGGAACGGAAACGAAGATCGGAAGCCAGAGACGATATAATAACAAAGCCAGAAAGGGAGAAAGCCAAAGGGGTAGTTGAGAAATGCAAAACAAGGTTTTGGCAAAACTTCACAACTAGGAAGTCTTTCTTTGGGGCTTATATACTGGGTTAAATTCGGGACAGCTGGGGTTAAAACTCAGGTGGCCTAGAGCGGATCTGGTTGGACGGTTGGGGGCATGTGGGTGTGACGTCATCGAGCGAAGCCCTCTGGGAAGTGGAGTCCGGGAGAGCGAAGGAGCTGGGAAGACCCGGAAGCGTGACATCTTCGCTAATGAAAAGTGTCATTAAAACAAAAACTACTAGTAAAAACTATACTGGTTAGCTGTAATAAAAATAAAAACAGCATTTTTAAACACACAAACAAAAAGTAAAAACCATTACAAACAAAAAGATGCTATCTTTTATGTTTTATACATAAAGGATCCAGAAATGAGATCCTTCTTCTGTAAACACCCAGGAGATGGCAATGTCCTTATGCAATGTAATAGCAAGTTCTTTGTTAATGTTGTTGAGCAGCCTAGCCCTCTGTGATGCTAATTTGGAATTATGGCACAATATATTGGATTATTTTTGGGCTGGAATATCTGGTAACTAGTTCATTTCCTGTAATAGTCAGACTTTGTCATCCTGGAAAGTCCATATTGCTGTTTAAGTTCCCCTCAGCCTTTTCTGCACGACTGTCCTTCTTCTTGCACCAAATCTTCCCTATGCTTGGGGCCAGAAGGTCTGATGACCTTAAAACCTGGTGTCAACCAAAGTAACTAAAGTTACAATAAAATGTTTACACTTGTAAGACGATGAAGATGCCTGAGATGCTGTCTTGTGTTAATAGACGTAATCCTAAAAGATGACCAACATCTATATATTTCCATTTCAAAAAGTTAGACACAAAATGTGCCTTGGAAAATTTAGATTTGTCAAATTTTAACATAGGATGCCTGTGCTGAACACTTTCTCTTGGTTGATGGAGAAGCGGTCATGTTTAGTTTTCATGTTTCATGTTCATGTTGTGATGTGTATTTAGCACCAATTGAACCACTAAAATCCCATTCTTCTATATTCTTCAGTAACCCTATACACTTCAGTGAACTCTGCTTAAAGAAGTTATTCTTAAGTTGTACAAGTGTGCAAATAAATGTCCAGACCTGCTGGTAGTTCCTGACTAATTGGAGAATTCCTAGACCACCGGAAAAAATTTTGTGGTTCATTAATGTAGCAGGATGAAAGCACAAGGTGAAAGTCAATATCCTTTCTGCTCATTGCAAATGCAGATAAAACAAGATAAAGTTATTTTCAAGATTTGAACAGTTCATATGAATAACTGTTAATAGAAGAAAAAACTGGCACTGTAAATGTTAGTTACAGGAATGTATGTAGGCGAACACCTTTGCAGAATAATAGCTTGTGAATAAGATTTAGCACCTTCATTTTAATGTAGTGTTCAGTTTGTTAAGGTTCTGAGTCAGATTTGAAAGTTCTTTAGATATGCTCCATGTGTTCGTCATGGGACCTCCTACCTGATGCATTTTCCCCTATATACACTTTGTTGAATCATACAAATTGAACTTCTGACAGAAGAACAGACCCGTGTCTGGGAAAGACAGGAATGGCTGTAAGGTAGAGACGAAAGTAATTGCTGCTAATGAGAAGACACATGCTTGAACCTCCCATGGAGACATCACACCTACTCTCTCTCTCTCTCTCTCTCTCTCTCTCTCACTCTCTCTCTCTCTCTCTCTCACTCTCTATGCGGCGTCCTGTGTTTTTATAGTAGCAGAGTTTATGTTGTGCTGTCAGTGTTGATGCCATCCTATAAGCCAAAACAAAAACACAGTGGACGAATGGAGAATTTGCTAGGTAGTTATAGTGTGATTACAGGCTCATATCTTTCTAAACAGATGACAAAGATTTGTCAAGTTTTCTGTATTGTCTGTAATATATGACCCTACCATGCAACATAAATACTTGTATATTCAACTATTCAGCCTAAAGCAATTTACCCATTCATGCTGGACTGCTTTTTGAATTAGGTACAGTAGCCAATTAGAACAAATCTCATTTACATATATCATTCTTAAAAATACACAAACAAAAGCAGCTGTTTTAATTGAAACCATTTAATATATTCGCATTAGAGTGCACTAAGGCAATAGGTGGCCAGTCATTTCCAACAAAAGTGGTTAATGAGCTACAGCTCTGGGGGGAACAAAGACATTTAGCATATCTGGTTGAGCTTGTTCCGATGGTCCTAAATCTTCTTAGTGTCTGGAAGAGGTAATGTCCAGGATGAGGGGTCGGCTGTAATTTTGCCAGCGCACTTCATTACCCTGCTGCTGTAGATGTCCTGAAGCGTTGGCAGACTACGATGATTCTCTTCGCTGTCCTGATTGTGCGTTGGAGTTTGGCTCGTTCTTGTGAGGTGGAGGAACCAAACCAGATGGTTATGGATGATGTACTTATGGAGGATGGAATTGCTGTGTAGAAATAGATCATGAGGCCCTGAATTTCTTCAGCTGTCACAGAAAGAACATTCTCTGCTGTGGTTGTTGCCTGAGACCAACCTAAACACAATCTTCATAAGCAGGCCTTAAGGAGCAACAACGATTACATGTAGGATAAAGCCCCTTAATGGTCAAGTAAAAAATTTGCTTCAATAGATTTTTGCATCTTACATGGAAGGAGTGCTGCACTGACACTGTGTTAATACTGATGTCCATACTGGCATGTAAATGCAGCGGCAGTATTGGCGGTGGGGATACTGATACCTATGGCTGACAGCACATAGCAGTTTCTGGCCATTCATGCCAGTACACAGACCTTAACAACATGTCGGTAGTGTGGAGTGACCAGCAGTAAAAAAAAATGCTCATGGCTAAATCTGCAAATCCAGTATTTTGTGGGAAAACATGCTGACGGAACCCCCTTACCTGAATGGCTGAACTTTCAGAAATCAGTATGATAGTAAATATTAAATATACATCGCAAATAGGGCTGTACAAGACTCCGAATTTTGTCAGTCGAATCGGATTCGCCCGTCCTGGCCAACGATTCGACTATTCGTTCATGTTTTTTCTCCATATACATTATCTAGTAATCAGTAAATCAATCTGCATACGGTTCAGATCTGATGTCCTCATTTAGAAAGTCAGCAGAGTCACAGGATCATATTACTGAACTAAAAGAGACGTGGCATATGATGAACGATCTGGAGCCTGATTTAATTACAGAATATAGCGTCGGGCAGCGAGCACGTATTTATGCTAAAAATTAGCGCTTCTAGCCTGTCTTTATAATTTCACTTTTAACAGCTTCTTCAGTAGGATGACCCTTCGTCTTTCATCTCTCATAAATAATGAACTCCTAAATAAAACCAAATTAGTCAATATTTAAATTATTTTTAGATGAAAAGGAGAACGGTAGACCTGAAACCGTTTAATTATTATATCACCTGCGCTGAAATAATTATTCCTCGTTTATCGGCAGGCATATTAAGTGACTGTACTTATCTTTAAATAAAAATAATCTTAGCTGTAAACGAATAAATAAAAATATCTGTAATTTAGGTTCTAAAATAATGGAATTATAATAAAACAAACGTCTTCGGTCCGTTTTTCCTTCACCGCAAACAGCCATTATGTCTAAAACGAAAGTCAGCTCACTGGTTTGAAGCAGTGTTGGATGTCTGACTAAATGACGAGCAGAATTAGCTTTAATTTGTTCAGATTCTCTTCTTCAAAAGCTCCTCCAGACTTTCTCTGAGACATCGTTCCACCCGTGTTTCTCAGCTTCACAGCTTTAGCTTCCTTCAACGGTGAACCGCCAGCGCACGTTGTCACGTGGATTTAATTTTTTAGCAAGCATGCGTCATAGCCCAGCTAGAACTTAAATATATATTTATTATTCCCCTTTTAATAATTATTAAAATGTCTTTTTACATTCTTAAAGTTCTTGTGCATTTTGTAAGCTTTTGTCTGTTTTACGAGAAAAAAATAAATAAATTGAAAAATCCTCGTCACTGTTGTCAGTCGACTTGAAGGTTCTCCGACTGACGATTCGACTCGTCGACTTCTAGAGGGCAGCCCTAATTACAAATAAACAAAAGTAACTTTTCTTTGTTTACTGGATTTGGATTTAATTCTTATTTAATGTTAACCCCACTATGCAGAGGTTGACAGCAAGAGTAACAATAACTTTCTCAACGTCCAAATATTTATGGACCTAAATATATACTGTAGTGCTACTTGTATTCAACCATACATCATACATCTATGTTTGTCCTGATGGGTTTCGCTTTAGTGACCTCTCAAGATGGCTCACACATGGTGAACCGCATTGAGTGATGAAATTCATCATTACGAGTCCAAAAGAAATAGCCACCATCAGAGTGTCAAAGTGCAACATTATTGATAGCTACTGGTAACCTACCAAAGAAAGTCCATGGGGAACAATAACAGAGAGAGCTCATGGTCCAAGAGACCAAGTTCATATGGGTCCATTAATCATGTTTCTCAGGACAGAGGTGTAATCTACACAACCATTATGATTAAACTCCTCTTTAATACGCGCCCTCTGAGAAACTCTAGAGTTAGCAGCTTTTGCTAAACCACACCTGCAGACAAACAGTCATGTCTGGCTTAGAAGAATCCCATACTAGCACACCAGTTCTTTGTCTCAGGTCTGAGCTTATTGCCACTACATCTGCATTACAGCTTATGTGTGAATGGGCATTTTCAGTCTGATCAAACTCAGTTTCATAGGATATACAGTTTTACATATAATATATAAAATGGATACCAAGCAGACACTATTGGTTCCTCTACTCTTTACAGTTTAGAAGGGGCATTGCACTGGAAATACATATATACTAATGTCAAACAAAAAATTAGTTATTTTTATATTATTATTATTATTATTATTATTATTACTATTATTTTTATTTTTATACCTTGTTAGATTATGTTTGTAGTCATATTTATCATTCATCATATCAGATTTAAAAGACAAGTTGGAGAGGGGTCACATCTTAAGGCTCCGAGAAGCGTGATGGTCTTAGTGATGCACTGGGTGCCATAGCGGTTGTGCGGATATTACCATAGCATGCTGTTGGTGGCAGTGGATAGAAGAAGGCACACACCAGCAACATGAAGGGCTGACAGATTGTCTGACATGCACGGAGAGACCCAACAGGCACACATGCGACATTCAGCATGAGTCATCCTGTTAGTGTCGGCCGACTGTTACGGCAAGCCCCACTTTTGTCTTGAGTGAGCCGACCAACAAATCCATGTGTGGAGGCACTGTGGTCAGCGCCAAGATGAATAGTTTGTTATCGCGCATCACCGGTTCGGAAGGCCGTGTGGAGTGCAATTTCGTACCATGCCAAATCACCTTTGGTCTTCACTGCAGGCAGTTCGACAGCTATATTACACCACTGAAATGGTGACCATTTCCAGCCCTTCATGGACTACCAAGACAGCATCAGATGTGGATATATTGCTTTGACGTCACTTCACCTGCTAATACGCTACATCAGTGGTTTTCAGCCTGTGCATCACGGTGGTACTGCTACGGTGGTGGGTCACAGTGGTACTGCTATGGTGGTGGATCACAGTGGTACTGCTACGGTGTTGTGGACATTTTTATTAACCACATTATTTGGAATTTAATTTAAAATTATTTGCAGCAACAAAACAATGAATTTAGTCTTCATTTATTAGTCATTTATTATTTATTACTGAAATACTAGGTATGTTTATATGATCGTGCAAGTGCAACTTAAATTTGTCTATTTACGGTCATGTGGAGTGTGGAGTTCCTCCATCATTGATAAATAGACCAACAGGGTCTTTCAAAAAAACAAGATCCTGATGCTGGACCACCTATGAGCCACCGTATCTCAGAAAAAAGAAAATGGAAAAAAAACAACAACAACAACAAAATACAGCATTAAGTACTTGCTCTGTCATACTTTATTTACTTACCTCAGTGTTCCAAAACAAAAAGACACAAATAGGCAGAATGTCTTCAGGTGAATAAGACCGTTCAAGCTGGTATATCATGACACTAAGTGGGTTTCTTTCAAAATGAAGTGGCTCATATTTTCAAAACAGGTATGGGACTTTTCTTCCAGGTATGGGACTTCACCCATTTCTTCCAATGTCTATTCAAATGAGCCCACTGGAATTCCTAATGCCATCCTCAGGGCTCTTTCCTGACAACATGCAGAAGTTAAAAAGAAAATGTGTCAACATATTTGTACACTTCAGCAGAACTTGACCCAAATCACTTTTCGGACACCCTTTTCTTTTCCACACTGAACTAAATGTCAGACTAAACCATAGCTAAAAAAAAATCAAATTTTTAAATATTTATAAATATAACATTTAATTTGCAACTTTTAGTCTGGACTTTATGTTGCAAACTATTCCATTTGTTATACATGACTGCTGAGGGTCTCTACCTGACCACGATTTGCCATGTCCAAGAAGATATGCATTTCAATCCACAAAATCCAGATATGTTCATATGTTAGTATGTCTTTTAAAGTTGAAACGTTTTTTTTTATCTAGTCAAACCACCTGTATACAAAGTGAGGCTTCTGTAAGTGAACTGACATCTATTTACCTTAGACAGCATCATGAACATTGCTACCTGTCTAAATTAAGCCACTGACTCACTGTCCAGGTGTTTATGTCGAGCAAAAGGCTAGTGTGTTTATTGATCACTCCTCTTCTCCGGCTAGTTTTGTATTGTAGAGGCTACGCATTTCTGAGTCCCCAGGCAAGTAACCGGGGTGTGTAAAAAAACAAAACAACTGGGAGAGTTATTAAGGAAAATGGGGAAAAGTGAAAACGCTGTCTGTTCACAATATCTAGTTCTCTTTTGGATGTCTGGTCTGATGTTTTGAGTGCTAATAGAAGGCAGGTCTGGGCAGCTCTGGTCTTCTTCCTGGCCCCATCATATTAGGCAGTGACACACATACACTCTCTGTCCGGGTCTTCACATTTCCATGGAAACCTCGTTGCCCTGGTGAAGCAGAGCCCCAAGCAAATTCAATCAGATATCTGTAGGTTTTTTTGCCAGCCCAAGGGCCCTGATCTTTCCAGCCTGGAGGAGCTTATACACAGAAGTTCCCATGTGGCAGACCAGCCCTGGCCTGATGGAAAGAGGCATTTCAGTCACTTTCTCAGTGAATGGTCTTTCTTACCATGGTTACTCAATCACTCCATTAAAAACGTTACCTTCTTTGTGAATTAGCGCCGACTGTTTGGCAGAGATAATTAGTGTATTCAGATTATCATTCAAAAAGCAAAATGATAATTCTCCATTTGGTAGAGTAATTATTGTGTCCATCATTGAAAAAGAGGAAACCCACACCAGCAGGACCTCACGAATGCTCATGACAATTATGGGGTGCATATTGGTAGGAGGGCAAAATCCAAAAAATCATCCTACCATATTACACCTTCTAAAACCATCAAAGCACTTCTAATGTTGGTGCGCCATTTTTGACATACTTAGTACTGTACCTAGTACTGCAGTATTCGGATGGATGTATTGGATGTATGGCAAGGGCATCTGAAGAAATGAATTAGCTGGAGCAGGTGTGTCAGATTATGGTTGGAACTAGACTCTACTGGTTGATAGATCTCCACTGCATCGTTGTTACCACTGTACAATGTGACCATTTTGAAATATCTCTAAAACGCACACAAATAGAAATGTCTTTGATTGTTGCAAAACTTGGCATGCAGTTATGTCTCAGGCAGATATGTAAATGATTACAGGTGTGGTCTCGTTACGTGAGGGCTCACACACACACGGGGAACAGGCTCCAGACGATCCAGACAGACCACCAGTAAAGAGGATTGTTTGATCCATGAACAAGTGTAAACAACTTCTACAGGTTTCTTGTCCACCATCCAAACAGATGGCACCTTTAGTGCATACTACTGTCTCTGCAGGGACTACTATGGACCGGAACTGTATCGTCTTTAGCGACAAATCCAGGTTCTATTTAGGATCTGACGACAGTCGGGTTTGAGTATGGAGGCCTCATGGTGGGTGCTTCAATTCTGCACTAACTGCTGGTGTGATGATCTGGGGAGCCAACGCATACAACAATCGCTCACCCCCAGTAGTGATACGAGGGACAGTTCAACGTTATGTGCAGGACATCCTGTGGCCACATGTGTTGCCTCTCATGGCGGGGCTTCCAACTGGCATTTTTCAGCAGAATAATGCTCACCCACAGACGGCAAGGGTTTCCCAGGAATGTCTCCGCCAGATTGCAACACTTCCTTGGCCTGCCTGGTCGCGAGATTTTTTGCCAATTGAGCATTTATGGGACCAGCTGGGACCCCAGCTTCGGCAGGTTACGAGTGTGTAGGATCTACAGGCCCAACTGCAACATCTATGTGCCACAGGATGCCATACGGAACATGTTTGCCTCCATGCGCAACCATATCTCACCTTGTATCCAGGCTTGAGGGAGCTCAGCAGGGTACTAGAGCCTACTTTCAGTTGTACAGTTTCCCCAGTGAAGGTATCCTTTAGCTCTGATATCGTAATCACTTACATATATCATCATTACATGCACGCATATAAGTTTAATTGGATTCCAATAACTACTTCTTGGTGCATTATTTTTTATGAGATTATATACTCTTGCAGGGGAACAACTGTGAACTGAGCAGTAAAGCAAGTCTCTGTGTTAATGTAGTGGCCAAACGCTAAACTTTTTTATTTTTGTACACTTGGTCACACCACCAAAGTAACCTAAATGTGGGAAACTGTCATGCGTTCATATGATATAATTAAAAAAGAATTAAGCATATATGTCCCACATACATGAAATGCACTTACACCACGTATTGAATGACTTCTAAAACATCCGTCTCTTTCGTTGCAGTGTTCCTATGTTCCCAAATGTGAGCGCGATAACCAGAAGATGCAACAAGACATTCAAAGGCTAGAACATTACTGGAGTAAAGAGGGTAAAAACCAGTCGTTCACCTGCTTCTTCAACCCCCAGAGGAGGTACGTCTGCTACATGCTCCTCACACACTTCCCATGCTCTGTCATACTTTAACGTGTAAAGTTTTTCAATTTAGTCCCTGCACATTTGCTCTCAGGTATCCATATCCATGTGGAAGTCACTGCACATAGGACAAAACATATGGTTTTGCTCACAGAGTCAACTTTAGTTTATATGGGCTAAATATCCAATGTGTCAGAATATTTACCCACAGTTTAATTTGTATGGAATGAATATAACCGAATGGAGATTATTTGTGTGGTTTTATAGTAGGTAAATTGCACTGTGATACGCTGCTCAAAAAATTAAGGAACACTTTGAAAACACATCAGATCTCAATGGGAAAAAAATCCTGCAGAATATCTTTCCTCATATGGGCTGGGTAATGTGTTAGGAACGAAAGGATGCCACATCGTTTGATGGAAATGAAAATGATCACCCTACAGAGGGTTGAATTCAAAGACACCCTGAAAATCAAAGTGAGAAAATGATGCAGCAGGCGAGTCCATTTTACCAAAATTCCATTGCAGCAACTCACAATGGTACTCAGTAGTTTGTATGGCCTCCACGTGCTTGTATACCTGCCTGACAACGTTGGGGCATGCTCCTAATGAGACGACGGATGGCGCCCTGCGGGATCTCCTCCCAGATCTGGACCAGGGCATCACTGAGCTCCTGGACAGTCTGAAGTGCAACCTAGCGACGTCGGATGGACCAAAACATAATGTCCCAGGGGTGTTCTATTGGATTTAGGTCAGGCGAGCGAGGGGGCCAGTCAGTGGTATCAATTCCTTCAGCCTCCAAGAACTGCCTGCATACTCTCGCCACATGAGGCCGGGCATTGTTGTGCACCTGGAGGAACCCAGGACCCACTGCACCAGCGTAGGGTCTGACAATGGGTCCAAGGATTTCATCCCGATGCCTAATAGCAGTCAGGGTGCCTCCCCAGACCATCACTGACCCACCACCAAACGGGTCATGCTGAATGTTAAACTCTTGGACCCCCAAATGAAGTTATGCTGTCTGTTAGGGACACTCAAATACACTTCAGGAAAAGGTCATTGTTTAGTTGTACTGCTGCACTACACTGCCTCAGGGCAGCACTGGAGTAAATTGCTCCACCCATTTCGTCCTTCATAGCCATACATAGCAACTGTAACTATGGACAGGATACCGCTATAGAACTTTGCAGTAGAACATAGAGCTTATTTGTAAATCTGAAAACTCATAGTGTTGCTTCTGGCTGATATACTGTATATATTTCATGTGGTGTGATTTTGCGTTTATCTACTGAAATGTATGCTACACAGACGTCTTGTAATGGCTTGATTTTATACGTACTCCAACAAATGGGACTTACAGTAATTTGCAGGCTGGACTGCATGCTATAAAATGCAGTGTAGTTTGCAAGATGCATCCCCATCACCCATCACCATTTTATTATTCACTGTGGCTGCGTTTTAAATGAAGCGTAGTCGACATGATGGTGCTGTCAAAGAACTGCTGATAAAAAGAACATGAGCCATCAGCAGTTTCCAATAGACAGGACCAAGGCACTGTGATGTGAGACACGATAAAGTCACTGCCTTAATTTCTCTTAAATCAAATGAGCTATTAAGTTAGCAGGGCATGAGCGTACCAGGGCTAAAACTGATTCCTTTTGGACTTGGGCATCAGGTGTGTTTGATTACTCTGTCTGGCACCTTTATGGCTCCTCTCTACCCATCGGGCACCCCTGTGCACAACGGGACACGCACCAGCATCAGAAATGCTACTTATCAACATCACACACCTCCTGGGCAAGCATGGTGCGGAACCAGAGATCACAGCTTTCGAGAACAAATTATCGTCTTCCGTGTCCCCTGATGGAGAAACCAATTTCTCTGTTGTTTCAGAAATATCTCAAGGCACTGTCTGAAATAGTACGGGCTTCTAGGGGTAGGTAATAATCTGTAATATTATTCGGTCCTTGCAGTTGTAATTTGACTGTTTGACTCTGGGAATAGTTTATTTTGTTGTATAGAAAACCCCCATACTTTCTTAACTTCAGGCGAACAGACCAGTCCAGGGCAAGAACGAGCTCTTTATGCTGTTGTACCTTTATTTCCAAACATGGTGGTTGTCAAGGTGCAAATTCATTTCCTTATCATTTTCCACTGCAGGTCCAAAACTTTCTTCAGCAGAACAAACCTGTCCTACTTTCCTCCAGCGTGCTTAGTAAGACATGTTTGTGTGGTGAATCTCCCTAGATAGGTCCCTGCAGAAACCGTCCTCACTCTGCCTGCCTGCCTGCCTTAAATACAAATAAGTTGGCTTGACAAATCTCTTCTTAGCGCTTTTAGCCAGAAACACCTTGGCATGTAGTTTGGACTACTTTTATGCTTGAGTTGCCAAACTTGAATCTTTATGCTGTGCCAGCTTGGGATGCTGCCTCATTTCCCACCAATACATTGCTGCTGTTGTTTTATTATGGTTGCGCATTGCAAAGCAACTATCCTATTATCTAATTTATATTATTTTCTTTATTCTTATTTCGCCCGCTTTTCTTCAGCACGTAACTCGTCCCACAGTTTTCAAAATATCGACTCTGTTCCAACTCCATATTGTCCGGTATGTTTGTGTGATGTGGGCTTGTATACAGTTTTTTGATTGGGATGCACGAATTCCGAGTAGGAAGGAATTTTCCCAGAATTTTTTCCCATAGAGAATGAATAGGACCGAAAAACGCGTGCCTATCTAACCTACTTCCGCTCGACCTAGAGACTCCAAATCGGATATATTGCTCGGGGCGCACTCGTTCGTTTCTCTTTCTTTTCGCATCCCTTTTTCCCTCCCATTCATTTTTGGACCCACCTAAAGCCAGCTGTTTCCATCGCCCGAGAGATACCAAACTTCACATATACACTAAGGGCAGGTCCCCAAACACTAATCCACAGCGAAACTGACCCGCACTCGTCTATCTGCCGTTTATTCATCCCTCGTTCCTCCCATAGAGTCCCAGTCATTTTTGGCTCAAACCAAACCCCACTGTGTACTTAACCTGAGAGCAACAAAACTTCACATACTCACTGAGGGCCCTAATCATAGCTATACTGACCTGCACTTGTTTACTCATCCCTCGTTCCTCACTGAACCATCCCGCGTTTCCTTCAGGAAATGCACTTTTCTAGTTATTATTATTATTATTATTATTATTGAAAACTACTCCCACTCCATCAACTTTAAAGCTGGAGACACTGAATGTACTAGAGAACTTTGTGCCATCCTAGCTTAGAGCTATACAGTATTCTGCAATGTACAGCCCACTAAAGAGCTCTTTTTTGGTGTTGATGCTGGTCATTAACTGGATGTTGAATAGACGTTAGATTACTACTGTTAGAAACTTCTTTTTTTTCTGTACTGATATATTTTACATTCACCACATTAACATTTTTACGAGTTACAACTCATTACTGATTTTTATAGCATCGATATAACTGAGAGAACATAAAACTTTACAATCCTAAAAAAGTACAGTAATCAGCAAAAGTCCGAGACCATCTTTCATTTATTTTAAGGTGACGTAGAATGCATTTTTTCAGCATTTTAAATTTTAGACTGATATTCACATAGAAGGTATGTGATTTTGGTCAGTGTGAAAAATGCCCTGTGATTTGGCCCCAGACTGTCAGAAACAAAGGCCCCCGTGAGCAGAGCTAAAAATCAAGTTGGCTTTATTAAACAATAGGGCAGTCGAGCAAAGCAACAGCACACGATCAAACATGAAACAGGGAAGAGCGTAAATCACAGTCAGGGGCAGGCACAGGTCAGAACCAGGACAGACAAGCATTGAGGCAGACAAGTTAGAAGGAGTAAGCGAGAGGATAAACAGTGAAACGAAGAGGAGGTCGAAAGCCAGATAGATCATCAACAAGGAAGCCAAGAGGGGGATAAACAAAAAGAGGAAGTCAGGAACAAAGGGAGTCGAAACCAGGGAGCGGCAACACAGGAATGAAACGCTCAGTATTGCAAACTAGGTCGGCAAAACTTCGCAACGAGGAAGTGTGACTGTGGGGCTTAAATACAGGGGTTAATTGGCATCAGCTGGATTTAGAACTCCGGAGACCTGGAGCGAAGCTGAGTGGACGACCGGGAACACGTGGATGCGACGTCATCAGTCTCTTCAGTCAAACGTTAAGTGAAACGTTTAGAGATGTTTAGTGTAAGCTAACAACTTTAAATTAAAGCTGTCCAAGACCTTGTTGAAGATGTTGGCACTGAAGTCAGCTTCTCTTTCTCCAGCTTGTTGTGTGAATTTTCCATTCCACTTCAAATTGTGCTGCAATTACAATCTGGTGCCTGTACAAGCTGTAACATTTGCGGTTCAATGTAACATTTGATTTTGAAACTGGCAAATAGGAAGCCAGCGTCAGTCTTGTTTAAAGATGAATATTAACCATGCCCGTTGACAGTTCGGATTCTTGGGAAGGGTATGAAAAGTGATTCATCCCCTTCACAGCCTGGATCGATAGATTTTATTCACATAGTCCATCACTTGTATTGCTGTTGCTCTGTTGTCTTTGTATGTCAATTTTTGAAGGTGTAAATATTAATAAGTCAGACCTGTTACGTAACAGTCTAAGATTATGAAGCAGTCTAGGAATCTGCCCATATTACAGTCCGCTTAAGGCAGGATTTGTATCTGAAGGAGGAACAACATTGTTTAAGGTTCACAGCATGTCAGTTCTATGTATCAAACTTTCCTTTTTAACTCTGACAATATAAAAAAATCTATTCCATGCCTTTAATTTCCAGTCAAAACAGAAACTGAGTTATTCCTTTGTATGGGTCAGAAAATGTAGAAAATATATATTTCACAGAAAATTACACAGAAGCCTCAACTATAATACACGGTCTGGCCCAAAAAAAGGTCACACACTGTAATATTCGTTGGCCCGTCTTTAGCTTTGGCACGCATTCACTGTGGCATCGTTTCCACAAGCTTCTGCAATGTCACAACATTTATTTCTGTCCATTAATTTGTCCCCAAGATCTGGTACTGATGATGGGAGATTTGGACCACTCCGCAAAGTCTTCTCCAGCACATCCCAAAGATTCCCAATGGGGTTCATTTCTGGACTCTGTGGTGGCCAATCCATGTGTGAAAATGATGTCTCATGCTCCCAGAACTGCTCTCTCACAATCTGAGCCCGATGAATCCTGGCATTGTCATCTTGGAATATGCCGGTGCCATCAGGGAAGATGAAATCCATTGATGGAATAACCAGGTGGTTCATATTAAGGTAGTCAGCTGACCTCATTCTTTGGGCACATAAGCTGCAACTGCAGCAACCCCAGATCATAGCACTGCCCCCACAGGCTTGTACGGGAGGCACTTGGCATCACTTTAGCTGCCTCTCTTCCTACCCTGATCCCCCATCACTCTGGAACAGGGTAAATCTGGACTCATCAGACCACATGACCTTCTTCCATCACTCCAGAGTCCAATCTTTATGCTCCCTAGCAGATTGAAGCCATGTTTGCCAGTTAGCCTCACTGACAAGTGGTCTTCTTAAGGCTACACAGCTGTTTAGTCCCGATCCCTTGAGTTCGCTTCGCACTGTGCGTGTGGAGATGCTCTTCCCTTCACTATTAAACATCTCCCTGCTGTTTCTCTGCCATCTGATTTCACCAAACGTTTAAGTGATCGCCCATCACCATCATTTAAGATTTTTTTCCGACCACGTTCCTTCCTGGATGACGTTCCCCCACCGTCCTTCCACTGTTTAATAATGCGCTGGACAGTTCTTAAGCTGATTTCAGTAGCTTCAGCATCTCCTAGATGTTCTGTCTGCTTGATGCCAATAATTTGAGACTTCTGAAACAGATGAACATCTTTTCCACGACCACAGGACGCGTCTTTCCACATGGTGGTTTAACAGATGAGAAGCTACTCACTGCATCAGTTCGGGTTAAATAACTGGCTGCCAGCTGACACATAATCACCCATGCAGTAATTATCCAATGGGAGGCTCTTACCTATCTGCTTAGTTAAATCCAGGTGGTGACCTTTTTTTTGGGCCAGGCCGTGTATAATATCAGTTGCTGTAATAATCAGTCTGCCCACCCTTTGCCAGCTTCCATTATTTTCAGGACACTTGACACATCTCACAATCCAGGTAATCCCAAACAATGTAATGTTGAAGTGTGGATTCTGGGCTAGTCAGTCCATTGTTCTGAAAACACCATCAGGTCTTTGCTTGATTTGCAAATGGTCTTTCTTAGTTTTCTTTGCTCATATCTGGAGCATAATAGATTAATTGGTCACTGGGTTTAGTACATAAAAAAGACCATTTGATCATTAAGGACCCCTCACATGTCCTCCACACTGCCTTTGACTTGTTGCCTCTGGGTCTCCGTTATCGCTGCCCTAGATGTCGATCTGTCCAACAAAGACAGACCATGTAATTTGTGAGAGGTTATTAGGTTGATTAATAATCATCAACATTGGATACTGTGTGTGTTTACTATGTTACATGCATGTAATTGTTTGCAGTGGCCTTTATATCATATGTTTGGTGTCTTGTCTGTGCCCAGTACGAATCTCCTCTCAAATTAATTTTATTCAATTTATTTCAATTCAATTCCAGAATATTCTCACATTTTTTTTCAGCTCTGAAACAAGGGTGGAACTTTCTTTTCTCCTGTCAGTCAAAGATAAAAGCTTTAAGTACATTAAATACTTTAAACTTTAGTCTATCAGGTATCTGATTATGATACTTCATGTGGTTTACAATTGGTGACAGTTGTACCTTCGTCTCCTTTGACTTTACCCATATCTATATAAGAAATATTGCTTGAAAATATTATATTATATTATATTATATTATATTATATTTTTAAATAATGTAAAACAGATGTCTAGAAGCTTGAGCTTCAATCATGTAGTATCATATTAACAATAATAAACTAAAATTATTCAAAGAAAATTTTTCATATAGACATATATATTTTTCAAAAAATATGCAACAACATCTAAGTAGAATCTAACACCTAAATAACTAAATATCCACATTTTCATTCATATTTAACTTTTTAAATACACTTTTGGACACTTAAGTGGTCACCCATGACTTCTTTTCAAATGGTTAAATATGAGATGATGCTGATCTGATAACTCTTAGTCAACTACGAACACGGGGAACATTAGAGAACACAAATGAAAACGTCTTCACTCACGAAAATAACCATTCTCGCTATTAGGGCGACATTTAAGAAGCTTTATACTAATATACTGTAGCATACAACAGTTTGGGCACCCTTAAGAAATTACTTATTTTGTTGATTTCCTGAATGAAAAGTATATGAGAAGTATATTTTTAAAATATTTTATCTGCAAGTATTAATGTACAGTTACTTTATATTTATTTCAAAAATGGAAAAAAATACAATTTCCATTTGCGAAGTCTCAGAACTTTACAAGTCAAAATTTTCCAAGTCTTAACTGAATCCTTGGACTGGTCAGGAATTGTCATAATTAATTGTCACCCAATTCCAAACATAACAAGTTTTCTCTCTATAAACTCTATGAGATTGTGTTAACACTCAACAACTATTGGCTTCTCTAGCTGCTGGCTGAGTAAAAATGCTAATGTATGCAAAGCAGGGAGGACTATTTAAAAAATTCCAGATATTATGATATATGTTTCAAACTCAAATTGGGGGGTTGAGGTAGTAGGATGAGGTTCACACCTATGCACATGCCGCAATTATGAAAAAAAAAAAAAATTACATCTTGTCAAACGTGGCCAAGGAGCATGGAATACAAAATGTAGTGATTCCAAAATGATCAAATTTTGTGTTTATTATCGTAATGGAGATTTTCTTTAAATACATTTTACTCCACAATGGTTTTATAGCCTTTTCTGTTTAATTCTTCCATGGTTGATTTTTGGGGCATTTATAAATATATATACTCATCATCAAAAATATAGTTGCACAAATAGCTGCACCCAGAAGGAATCAACCAACAGTAATGAAATTTAGTGGGTAGGTTTGACATTGTCAGACATGCAAACGATTCAAGTTTGGCCGCCCATGTGACATAAGCATGGACAGGCCTTATTGCTGTACCTGACTGATCCAACAGCCACGATGCAGTGACCTACATGAG
>CM067474.1:10055471-10114505 GCA_034552555.1 Semaprochilodus insignis | reverse complement strand
CTTTGTGCCTTTTTTGCATGTACTCTTGTTCTGTTTGCTTTTTATGAAGCACCATTTGCTGCTTTTATGTCACATGTGCTATACAAATATTCAGCTATTCAATGTTGCTATGCACTGTTAATTTGTAATAGTGGCGCATCATCAGATCGAGAAACAGTGGAGATTAGAGATTATACCTGCTGCATACATGTATATATCTCCCTCAATTATATCAAGGGCAGAGAGGGGAAGTGCAAGAGCTTCTGAAATTACTCAGTAATCTAGATGATAAATACTAGGTTGTGACAAACGGGATTAGGCTGGACTAAATTGGGGCGGACAGGGGGATTTGTGAGGTCTAAAGGGAGTGCTGCTTTCCTGATGCTGCAGACTGCATAAAACAGAGCCAGAAATAACATTGGTGCGGAGAGGTATAGTAGTAATCTGGTGATTATTTCGATTCAGTGATCCATTTTCCACAAAAAGTACCCACAATATCCTGTTCCCTGTTTCCTACTGTAAGAGAGAGCAATAGGAGAATGTACAGTTTGCCTTATTATCAAAAAAGGGCCAACTAATTACTGACAATTTATCAAATGATGTTAATGACATATGCTTCTAAGTAAGTAATCCAGTTTAATTAAGTAACCATAACAGCTTTAAAGTGCACTCAGTAACCATAACAGCTTTAAAGTGCACTCAGCAGTGCTGTGGCTAGAATACTGGTGACAGATGATCTGCTACAAATGTATGACCATGCTTTAAACCTCTGTAAAGAAAGTTAGGCCAGATTCAGAGTCAGTTCAACACCTGTATAACAAATACAAATGGCTCAAGTTAACATCCCTGTAAAAATGGCCCACTCTTACAATATTAGACACAAGTTTGGACCTAAATATATTTTTAATAATATAATATAATAATAATAACAAATATAAATATAGCAAAATTAAATATTTCTCCCCAACTCTGTTAGGCAGAACTCTGTCCCAGGCAGCATCGTGGCACAGTGGGTAACCCTGTCGCCTCACAGGGGCCTTTGTAGATTTTGTATGTCTGTGTGGGTTTCCTCCCACAGTCCAAAGACATGTGAGCTGGAGATGCTAAATTGCCCCAAGGTGTGAATGTGCATGTCTGTGTGCCTACCCTGCAATGGAAAGGCGACCTGTCTAGGGTGTTTCCTGCATTCGGCCTACAGAGAGTTGGGATAGGCTGTAGTTCCCCACACCACCAAGCCCCTCCTCCCCCGTGACCCAGAAGGATAGGCAGCTTAGAAGATGAATGAATGAATGAATGAACTTTGGTATCAGATTGACTAGGCTGTGATTGACATCACTGGCTCCCTGTGAGAGAATGCACATGCAGTGTTAAACTCCATGCAAGCAATATGGAAAGGGAAGGGGTTAGAAACCCCAGCTGTGAAACCCTAGCTCTCATGGACAGCACAGCTTTTTAAATATCAAAATGTATCAATGTACACAAATTTCACAATAAAATAAAACATAATTTAAACACTTAAAAATGTTTTGCTAACCTGCAATGATGGAAATCCAGTTTGCTTCTGGTTTTGTAAATAATTTGCATCATACAAATGTACTTTATCAATATTATTGAAAAAAATGCATAGCTCAACGGAGGGTCCTAAACCAGGTGGAAATTTAATTTGTGAAATGGATAAAAACTGGTACTGGTGAGAACATTTTCTTTATGGTATGACCTTCAGAAAAGCCTTCGTACTCCAGGCCAAACACTTTAGGGGACTCGTTCGTCAAGCTGCACACATCAGTTACATTTGAATTACACTTTTTGGTTCATGAAGTTCAACATGACCAGTATTGCATTTCCTGGTTTTACTCTGAAGGCCAGCTTCGTGTTCTGGAACAAAAACAGCTCTATATATGGCATCATGGAGACGTGTGACATTAATGCCTGTTATGGCAGATGTAAACACTGCACGAGTACATTTCTGCCAATAATACATTCTTGTGAGATGAACTCACGCTGTCTCTGGTGGCACGATTTATCAGTCAAACTGAAAGAATTTGTCTTATCCATCATCTTGTACCAAAAACAGTTCATGGCTTCAATTACGATGCACAGACATCTGACTGCAGTCTTTTTTATTAAAAAGTAAGCATTAGATAGGATTCAGCTCATACACTCTTACAAATGAAACATTTACTTGATTCATTATATGAGGCCACATTCAAAAGCAGGGCATATTAAACATTCAGATTGTCAGTGCAACAATATTAGCTAAATGCAGTATATAGGCCAAATAAACCCTCTGCACTGTGATCTGTCATCCTCTGCTCCACATACACTTGCTGCGAGGAGTTAGGATAGTGTGATTTAATATTCTCAGCATATGTCAGAATAAAACGTTGTTACGCTACAGACAAAAACATAAATCTGAAAGGTAGAAGCATCAAATCCAGTTGTCAGTTAGTTTGAGATACATTTTATATGAACGCATAACTTTTCTTGATTATATAAACATTATATAACAAATCTAGTTCAGCTTCTAAAGAAATACACAAACACTGAGTCTAAAAATAACACCAGAAGACTCATCAATACAAAAGCATCAATACGAAAATCATAAGCACTTTTGCTTATGGCGGAGTACATAGCTTATCAATACGTTTATGATGAATGTGCTTAGTTCACACATCATGTGCAAGAGGCTACAAGCTACATCAGAGCTAGTAACATACCACAATTCAGTGTTTGACCTTTCGAAGGACCTACGTTGACAAAGACGAATCACAATGGTACTGAACCATATGGATACACAGTCATATTAAGATGATAAGACATACAACATCATTAACCCTCAACGTGGTTCACGTAAAATATGAAAACACAGAGAGAGACAGAGAGAAAGGCTTTTTAGCATTTAACACCTTTTAACATTTTAGCATTATACACCTTCAGCTACTGCACAATTTCAACTTGGATCCAAGATACATGCATACACATTTCAGCTGTATACCAAGAATCTAGAACTCGATGTTGATCCTATTATGAGTCGTGCTGTATGATGTTGCAAAATGTGAAGTCTATATACTCTTAAATTCAAACTAGCAAACATCAGTAGTTGCAATGATAAAAAAGTAACTTACTAAGTCACTGTAAGTCTTGCACATAATGGCTCTAAATGACTAAACTACATGTTTCTACTGTGTGAGGTAGTGGTAACATAACAGCATTTAAATTCAGTGGTTGTAGCTCATTCAGACTAATATTAATGGCAGTAACATTATGTCTCTATAGCACTATACCCATTCACTTTTCCCAAATAAATTTCCTTGTATTTCCCATATCATATAACACGTTTAGAAAGTACAGCATATTTATTTTAATATCAAGAATACTTATTGACCACCCAAAGGAAAAAAAAAATAAATCATCAGCCCTTCAGCTGGAGTGTAACCTCCTGTATATGTGGCATTTCAAACAAAAAGTGATGGCATACATATATGTGTCCTACTTTAGCTACGTATACAGGAACACATGGGAAATGAAATGGTATATGAATAAATGCCATGTGTAAAAAAGCTTGCAGAAAAAACTAACAGATGGACGTACAGGAGGGGGAAAGTGTGTGATCGGAATAACCCCACAGCACAGCTTTGGGACAGTTCCCTGTAAATCCACACCAGATTTGATGGCTCTTTGGATTCGAGCGTCATAATCTCTCTGACTTTGACCTATAACCGTTTTGAGGCTGGGTGAGGACGTGTAGACCCTGTCTGGAAAATTCCACTCAAATTTGCAGAAGGGATTTTGCAGAAACCTGATCAATAAGATGTATAAAAAGGATGTTTAGGACCTGAAGCAGTCAAACGTTATCTTATTTAGGTATTTATACTATACAATATCAGCCCAATCTGTTTATTACCACTAATCTGAGTCACAAATGAGTAACATGTTTTTAACTCAAGTATTCTGTTTCAACGCTTGGTGAGGAACAAGTATGGAATATTGCTCACCACTGCAGCCTGTATGGTTAGAAGACGTAGACTGCTTTGAAATGAATTTCTTAATTTGTTTTACATATATTAAAAGACTGTAGTGTTACTTTAAATGAATGATCTGTATGGGTATTTGTTTTACATGTTACTCAGTAAAAGTATAGGGCAAATTAACTTTACAATATACCAGTAACATGATAATCATAAGGGTCAGATTTACGGAGAAGGTTCAATATGTTCCTATACTAGTAATACTGATAAAAGGATAAAGCATAAACAAAAAAAGACATAAAACATAAATATCCATCTACAGCTAACTTTAACATGTTAAATATGCCTTGAAAAGGTTGTATAAAAATAAATGCTATCCTTTGAAATTATTGCTGAGAAACAAGTATTTTTCTTCCATTGTGATTTGTCAGGAGGGCTGCAGTCCTCAGTGTCCAGTGTACACAAAATCTGAGGAAGTGGAATAATGGATTGTGTTAAAAATTCTGCCAACGTCTACTCAATAATCATGAATGATCTTTCATGAACAAAGAAATACAGTATGTAGAAACACAGTTTGTGATTGTTAATGGCTTTAATTGAAATTTTTAACTGTAAAAAAATGAAATAAAATCAATACACAAGTTTGCAAATTGCTGGGACATGAAACATAAAACGAGCTGCAAGTCCTGAACACTGCTACTTATTATGTGCACTGAACACACTTTTACAAACTCTCTATATTTAGAAAGAAACCAAAGAAATAAAACAAACTGATTTTTGCATTGTTTAAAAACAAAACACAACAAAACTGTTCTTAAGACACAACAAAAATGTCTTGTTTCTTCTTTTTTTCATGCATTTATGTTTATTTGTATATCGTCACTGTCCAAGAAAAACAAGTATCTCCAAAATGGCAACTTTACAGGGGAGGCCAAAAACCTCAGTTAACTATAATGTAAGTCAATGGAACCAGACATCTTTCCAAACAGTCTTGGGCCATTTCTGTTGGTCCATTCATCTGAGATTCTCACTCAGCGTAAACAGCAGCTGCTCTGTTCAAATGATGCATAAAAGTAAAAATGGAGAAAAGTGGAGATACTGTACGTTTTTCATTGGACAGCAACAATATATATATATATATATATATGGAGTCTTTACAAGCACAAACATGGTGGCTAAAAAAGCTTAAAATAATGTGCTTCATGCATTTAGCACAATACCAAAGGTGCACTTTAAGACCCCTTGTACCCCTCAATCAATGGACCACCACACAAACCACTCACATACTTATTTATGTCTGTTAAGTGGGGCAGTTAGGTTAGAGCTAAACAATTTAAATGATCAAAAATTTAAAAAATTAAATAAAATAAAATAAAAAAGTCATAATGTGACTATGAATTAAAGCCTTATGATTAAAGCAGCTTTACTCTACGTGACTGTAACCTGACGGTAATACTGTGTGACTCACCTCTATAGTAGTCAGGGTTGAAGTTCTCATAGATAGGATAAAGTGGATTCTCCTGTTCACAGCGAAGCTTCCTGGCCCTCAGCACATCACGGACACACTGATGAAGGTACATATACTGGCTCTGGGGGGAAATCGAGGTGGGGGTTTTTAAGGAATTGCGCATCCCTCATCAGCCCTGGAGTGCTGGCTTTGCAGGTATACTGTACTCATTCAGCAGCCACGAACATCGCACACATGCTTGTGCTGATTCAGGAGTTATGTAATGTTGGGGAAAATATACAACGAACATCTAACTAACAGTTACAGTGAAGCCTACCTCAGTCTGCACCATGTGTGAGCGGTGTAGTCGGAGGTCAAACACGCAGCCGTAAATATCAACAGTGCCACGGCTATCCAGCTGCTGCAGAGCACGGTCCAGAACGATGAAGGTGCCTGTGCGCCCTACTCCAGCGCTAAGGTAAGGACAGAAACAGAGCGCTTAAGCAAATCATGGGTGATTTATAGATTTCACACACATCCTAAAAAATGTGCTTCCTTTTTTTTTCTTTTTTTCCTCTATGTTATTTGGGCCCAGGAGTTGCAGGAGTAAACCTTCATGATGAATCGATGAATTGATCAATAGAAATGCTACAAAATAAAATAAAAAAAACTTTAATTTCCCTTGTAAAGTTACTTTTAGACATACTTGTGTTTTGTAAAATATAATCAGGAATGGTATGTTTAAAGGAAGAAAAACAAGAAATTTAAATGAATGGATAGACGGATAGATGATCAGATAAAGGATGGTGGTCCTTTAAAGTCTTAAAATTGACTTTTTAATAAATAAGGTCAGAAAATGTCTAAAAATGGCTTATTTATTCCAATTACGTTAAATGCTAAGACGATGCCTGAAGACTGAGCTGAAGAGAGTCAGGGCACAAAGTACATACATAGAATATATGAACTCATAAAGTTGGAAACCAGCATATTCTAAAGAGCACCATTCCTCAAACAGCTTGAGTGTAGGAGCGTGCACTTTTATTGAGCCTCTAGGACTGTGTTTGTCCCCTTCTGATCTAGGACTCTTATCTGCCATCCTCTCTAGTTACCAGGCCCCATTCCTCACCAGTTCCAGTCACTCTGTTGCTGCCTCCTAATCCAATCTTTATTTCAAATGTTTGATTTCACAGCTCCTTTCAGTTTTAATCAAGTACCATTACCGCTCAATGGCAAAGACGTTTCAAACTAATTATTAGTGCTACATGAAACTCCTCAGACCCCCACTGTCCCTCCATCATTTTCAGGAAAGATGGACCTGGAAATGAACTGCAACTGAGGGACCGTAACTGAGGGACCGTAACTGAGGGAAGTAATGTGATTAGAGTGGGAAGGATGGTTGAATAGGTCGCCTTCCCTTCCTAGATGGTCAGGTTGTCTTCAACTCTGACTGCTTCAGTCACTGGGAAATAAGTTTGCACAGGGCTGAGACAAACATGCATCATGTCACGGTGGATGCAACTCCATGTAGCGGATGCTAATCAGATACTGATGGCAAACAGGAAGATGACTAAGATGGGAAATTTAATAAACATTATTCCATGCACTTCTGCTATAGGGAAACAGGCAAGAAGTTGGAGATACAGAGTGATTCTGGTTAAGAAACACTGTTTGGGTTCATGAGCTCGATATCACTGTTCCCTTGTTAGAAGCATTAACTAAAATATGATCAGTTCATTTTAAAGTATAAAGGATGGGTGCATCTGGATTTGTCTTCTTTGCAGAATAACGGTTGTCGTACATCACTGTGGGCGTCTATCAATGCACTTGCCCTCAAATCATGAATAATTTACAGTCCTTTTGCTCATTTCGACTGTCCCTGGCTGTGTAATTTGCTGCTGATGCTTTGATGACATATTTGGAAGTAAGGTGAAGCTGTAATAATGTCACAGGTCTGCCATGGCTTTTCAGACTGCTGATGCTCTTTCATGTAAGGGGAATTCATCTGAAGCCACAGCATAAGTTTATTTGCACAAACCAGGTGCAAGTGTAGATCGGATTCATTTGATCGCAGGACGGACCTGCAGTCTGTGTACTTCATGTGGTTCACTCCTCATTTTTAGATGTCACTTTTCATTAACATAATAGAGAACTAGGTGGTGCATGTCCTGCAGGCAGATGAGGAGGAAAAGCAATAACAGAAGGAAATATGAGGGAAATCGCAGCATGATCAAAAACCAATAAAATGATCTGCTACAGCTCAGGGAGATGTATGAGCACTCTCACCGTGGGTTGCAACCTCTGGATATGAAAGTGATTTGGTGTTTGAATATGGATTCACCTACTTATCTCACACGTGCTAAATGCCATCTATACACTGTTCTGAAGTATAGAAAACACCAGTGAAGAGTAGCGACCAAAAACCTCATATCCTGTTCTGTAATGAAGCTTTGCATCCTCTTGCCATTGTTTCAAATTACTGAGGAGGCAGCACGAACGCTTTTCCAAAAGACTCAGTGAAGCTTTACATGTGCACTTAACGACTTAATGACATCAGTATCAAAGAATAAGACTTAACATTGATGTCTTTCAGATGACGAAAAACATGCATCTAATTAGGCAGGTTCATGTAAGTGCATGTAAGCAACTACTGAAATCTATTTGAAGTATTATATTAAGTCAAGTCAAGTAGTTTTATTGTCAGTACTTCAATATGTACAGACATACGGAGGATTGAAATTGCGTTACTCTCCGACCCAAGGTTAAATAAACATTTAATGATAAATAGATTACAACTAAAACAAGAACAAGAGTATATACAATGTAATAAACAATAAACATAAAATAGACTGACGCAAAACACACGATAGAATAAAATAAGGGCCCTGAGAGACACAAAAGAGACAGTAAGATACGGAAGACAATAATTAGGATGCAGGATTAAAGTGGATATGACAGGGCCGGTATAAACGGTAGTGCAGGTTGAATAACATTAAGGCTGTTTGAAGTGATGAGTGCAGACCAGTTCACAGTCCCAGTTCGGTGTTAATGGGGGGATTAAGTGGGAACGCAAGGATAAAATCTTAAAGGCTATTTAGTGTGCATCCCAGTTTGGTATTGATGTGGGATGGGTTCAGGGTGCTGAGTTTGTGTGAGCTTGTGCTTCCCGACTCCAGATTAAGCCTAAATCTAAATGAAGGATTTTAATGGTGGAATACGATTGCAAATTAGACTAGGTTTAATCCGTGTCCTCAAAACAGCTCAGAGTAATATAAATACAACTCTACAGTAGTACATGCTAACAGGCTAGCAGAGAGCTGCACTATGTGCTCATGTGCATGATTTTAAAACACACCTGCAGTGGACCACAGTCGGACCTGTGCTCGGCGCCCTGTCGATGTAATCTCGGACGGTCCTCACAAACTGAACAAGGGACTGTGTTGTTTCAGGCACACCATGATCCGGCCACACTGTGTAATGGAAGTGACGTACTATCCTGGGGTAGCTCAGCTGGCCTTCCTGAAATCACACCCACACAAAGAACAAAGTTTCACTAATGCAGACAGGTCCCAACAACCTTTAATAAGATTGTCCAAATGTCAAAACTTCTTCATCAGTACACACACTCACCTGCTATGGGATTAGTAAATGATAATGATTTGAAATTTAAATTTTAAAGTAATAAAAAACAGTGCATATAATAGTAATAAGTGAAACAACTGCACTTATTTTTAACCTACAGTAAAAAAAAGTTTTAACCTTAACATACAGTACCGCACAAAAGTTTGAAATTAATCTTTCAGTAAACATAAATACAACATATTTATAGAATTTTTTTTTACAATTCTGTTCTTGAAATTGAAATAAACTCTAAATAAAGTTAGAGTCAAGTAGTCTGATGAGAAATTGTTCAATGCAATTGTTCACAAAAGAATGATAGGACTCAGGACTCATTATTTTGAGGGAAAGTCAGTCATTTGAATGAATTTTCTTTTATTCATGGCCATGATTTCTTAATTTGTGCTCATGATGAACTATTCTTTCTCATGTTTTCTTTTCAACTGTGTGCACATCATGAACGAGTGAGCTACAGTTCCCTAAATGACAAACATGCACATGTTAACGTTGTTTTTATTTTTTTAATTTATTTGGGTTTGCTTTATGAGCATTATGAGGACATTGTAGCTTTCCTTGCACAGTGAGGCATTACCATCAGCAAACGACAGATTCTACAACCACAACCTTTACTTAACTACACTTTCTTATTAATGTAGAAAACATGCACACAATAAAAAGGAGAGAAAGTATTGTTAATGGTAGGAATGAATAAAAAATATTGAAAAATGTATTTTAAAATTATGACCAGAAAATAGGAGCATGGATTACAAAACTTTACCTAAAAATAAAAATATGTTTTAGGCCAAAATCATAAAACGTCTCAGACACCAGGCAGTATATCCATAAGAATTTCATGGAATTATTTTCTGTGAGGGAGCTTTAATTAAATTCTGCAGATTTTTGGCTCCTAGGTTTTCTAGAATAGACCATCCAACCACTTTCACTGACTTTCACTGAAGAAATCTTTAAAATATATAAAATTCTTCTTTAATGTAAAGCTAATTTTGCTTCAAATACATGCATAAAACCACTCTAATAGGACAATAACACTGTCGGGTTGTGTTTCTGTTCTATAGGTGTCAAATAATTACCAATCTGAAAAAGTAATTGCAATAATTTAAATAACTGCATAAGCAATCAACATTTTGTTACCAAGATGTCCAAACATTTGTCACAAACACTATTAATATAAAAAAGATATTCCAAACTTTTGCATAATTCTGCATGCAAATAAATGTAGCTATGTCAGTTCCTATCCCACTCACGCAGCTTATCTTGAACTCGCGGATTGTCCATTCTGACAAGACTGACTCTGACAGCATGTGCACCACAAGGTCACCGTAGTAGAGGGGCTCCCTGTCCATAGGCCAGTACTGGTCACACTTCACCTGCATGACATGAACCAAGCATGACATGAACACACACCCACACATACACACATCACAGGCCAGAAAACATGCGGCAACAGTGCTCCCCAAATTCCGGGATTTGGGTCTCTTTCCCTATTTCCCTTAAGTGATTATGCTTATGACCAACCACAGATATTCATTTTGTGTGTTTTTTTTTTTTTTTTGTACCATGTGTTGCTATAGCAACAGTGACGCCTCTCTACTCACCCTGCCCTTCTCAACACACTGTGTCACCATGACGATGTTGTGCACGTTCTGTTCCCACACCATTCGCCAGAAATCGTCTTTGGTTCCTGGGAGCGGCCCCTGCGTGGCAATGTACTCACGCCTAAAATTGTTCCCCTGAGGCAGAAAAGCAGAGAGGATCTCTATTTCATAACGATATTCATGTGTCATGCAGTGTTCAGATTATAAGTGTTTGTGCGAACGGCTGCCACTCTTGAATATATAAAAATTAAGAGAAAAAGCAATACTGTTTTCACACCGTTTTAAACCGTTTACATGCTTATGCTTAATAAGCATATTACCTGCGCTGACAAAGGTATGCAGTGAAATTACTTCCTTTAAATATGTATCATATAATTGCATTAAAAATATATTATATCAACACAACATTGTATTTCAGTTGACTTGATATTGGCGATAACTGGGCTCATGTAATATTTAACAATAATATATTCAGTCAGTTTATTCAGTCCTTTTTCTTTCTAGGAAAGCAATGGTGGAGAATTATAAGATTCATAATGGAAAAAAAAAACCAAAGTAATTGGGTTTGATGTATATGTAATTCACTGTAAATTTTAACACAGATTTTTGTCCATTCAGACACAAACACTGCTACTGTTAGAAATAAAATAAAAGTACTTTTGTATGACTCATGACTTTTTGCATTTTAACACACACTGCCTCCGAGCTCTAGACAAATGCAATATCCTATGCTCAGTCAGGTCTCAGTAGGTAAATCAGGTGAGCTGGAAAATATGAAAAACAATATACGGCAGGAATAAGATACACAATCACTGCGAGTGGCAAAGGCACGAAGGCACAACCAAAATTCACTTGCTGCTTTCATTCATATTAGCACAGCTGCTACAGACACATAGACTGTAAAGTCACATTCAAACAGGCCCCATAACTTCAAATCCAACTGATCCAAAGCTGCTTCATACTTTGGGAGTTCTAAATGAGTACTGAAATATTCATTCTCAAAACCACCCTAAAACAGTATTTACATTTCACAATGAATCAGAATTTTAAGTATGTTTATTACTACAGTAACTTCAGGTGCTATAGTAAGTACAAGCTGCAGTGACAAATTTAATAATGTGTACCTGTGATGAACCAACAAATGTGAAACCAGATCTACCACAAAAACATGACACTGAACTTTTTCCTGTTGTCTGATCATTTTAATGAGTCTCACCCATGTGATTTCTCATCGTTGCTCTTTTAAATTTATAAATGAATGAATCTGTGAGACACTGCTCACAGCTGTAATTAAGGTATTTTAATTTTTTCATATAATAACAACAATTCTTCTATCGAAAAGTCCTTGTTAATAAAATGTACTGCACATGTCGGGTACAATTTTATAGCTGCAGAATATTTTTAATACAGAATTTAATATCATAGTATCAAACCATCCAGCCCTAGATGACAGATCTTGTAAGGGGAACCTAGAAGGTTGCTCTGAACTCACTGGAATGAAGCTGGCATTGATGAAGTCGGAGCATGGGTCATCCTCCAAACATGAGAGTTTCACCCGGGTAGAGTCATCTGAAGACAGAAAGGAAAACAAGTTTGTGACAGAACGCTTCTTATTGTTTGCACATATTAGAATGGGGATATGAACAGAACAGTAATAGGTAACAGAAATAACTTGCATGATTATATAAATCAGATTGACAGCTAGAATAATATCCGTTTAGTCGTTTAGACTCTTTGCAGGAGTGTTTCCACCATAGGTTACTGACACAGCTACAGATTTTTCTCCATTCGATTCACTCTCTCTATCCACTTACACGGCAGTATATTGTTGTATCGATTCTTGCAGCGGTTCTCAGGTAGACGAGCAGCATCCAGGGCCTGGTTGCGACCCACCTCCTTCAGGTCCTATGAGAAAGAAGGGAAGAGAAAGAGAAAGAAAAGAAATGTCACTATGCTGCTACCTTTAATGGCCTACCTATTACTTTCAGTATTCTAGTGTAGTACTCGGGACTGGTCTTGGTCTTGTCTCGGGCTCAACCTTATTAGAAATCAGTCTTGACTCGGTTTCGGGGTGAGGTGGACTCGGAATTGTTGTTGAGAGTCTGATGTCTCTGTCTGAGGTAACTGAGAACTCTATTTACAAACGTCGGGTTTATACCTGGTATAAGAGATAGATGTACAACTCACGTTCTCTCCATATATCTACTGCAGAAATGATATCTAGCAAAGTTGTGTTTTCCCCTTGACCTCATTTTGGTTGCTCTGTCTTATCTCCACTCTCTCTCTCTCTCTCTCTCTCTCTCTCTCTCTCGCTCTTCCCAGCACAATGTGTGGACAAGTAGTTTGGACACACCTTTACACTCCTCATCACAGTAGTAAATCTTTGTATAGACACATAATACGTCATGGACAATGTAGAATTTAACTTTTGTAGGCTGTTTGTCTAGTGTTGTTACCAAGTATATTTAAAAGTAGGCCACATATTGAGAACGTTTGTAACTAATTCACTAGTTGGATTACATTTAATTATTGAATTACACATGCCACACATAAGCACATTACACCGTACTACAGCATCTTCCCATCTCTATAACTACTTCATTTGCCTAGCAATTTGTATTGTAAATTCTACTTTGTATTGCAGTTGTCTTGGCTGTGTGGTAAAGTAAACATAGGCCTTGTCTTGCATGTCACTCTGGAGGAATGCTGTTTTGTTTCACTGTCTGCTTGTACATGGATTAGATGATCGTAATTTTCTTGACCGCTGAAGAGGTCATTCTAGACTTAACCAAAGTTATAGGAAAAAGTAGCAGCACTGCCTCCAGTGCCCGCTGAAGCCGCTGATTCAGCCAGGCATTGTAATGAGAAGTAGCAAACAGACATTTAAATTTCAAATGCCGCCCGTCCTACCTCAAACTCCTCGGAGAAGAGATAATTGGAATCGGCCTGAAGCTTGGCGAGATGAGACTCAAAGTGGGCCGCTTTGATGGGGCTAATCAAATACAGTTAAAGAGACTGTTAAACCAATATTTATGAAGGAGCTGCATTTAACCAAAAATACATTCACAGGATGGTTTATGTGTAGAGGGTAAATGCTCACCTGGATATGCGACGGTTACTGCAAAAAGAGACGAAGAGAAGAGAATGTGATTCAATTCTGAAAATGTACCTCTTTACAGTCAAGTTCTGGGCTCTTAATGAACCTCTCAACCTGTCTGTGTTCATCACATGTTGACATGCAGCCCACAGAAAGCATGTTCAATCTAGTGATAAAGGAGTATACGGCAAGCACCATATACACCTTCCTGGCTCCGCCACTCCTCCGGACTCAACTTCCCAGAGGGCACCACTTGATCACACCCACGCGCCCCCAGTCATCCAATCATTCCCGCTCTAGGTCTCCTGAATATCAGGCCCACCTGTTTTCCATTTACTGCCTGTATATAAACCCCACTCAGACACTTCCTCATTGCGAAGTTTTGCCAAACCTCTGTTTGCAATCCTGAGCGGTCTTTCTTGCTGTTCGTCTACTCTGGTTCTGACCTCCTTTCTTCTTCGACTCCTGATCTCTTCTTTGTCCCCTTTGCCTTTCTATCTAGTGTTTTCTCTGGCTGTTCGATCTCCGTTCGTCCTCTGACTCTTCTCCCTGTCTCTCCCCTGTACTCTGGTTGCCTCGCTGACTGTCTGCCCTGGTTCTGACCTTAGCCTGTATCCTGACTTTGATCTCGCCTTCTCCTTTCATGTTTGATTGTGTTTTGCTGCTGAGTTCAACTGCCTGATTGTTTAATAAAGCTTACTTGACTTTTAGCTCTGCGCGCGTCGGTCCGAGTTCTTTGTCTGTGACATTAACCTTGCCAGTGGTTTTAGTTTAATTAGAATTTGCTGGGTAATTCACAGTCGTTACTAGTTTTGAGATCTGATAAGCCTGCAGTATTCCTTTTAGCATTTTTTTTTTTCACCGCATCACTCTCTTTCTCCAAGAACATAGCTGACTGACTGTAAGGGGACCAGATCAATTCACGGTTGTCCACAAACAGACGGGAGTAATAAGCAGAAAAGGATTTAACCTCATGCTTCTACCTCTGTGCCATTGATCCTCCATGCCTAATCTCTCTCTCTCTCTCATCTCTCTCCTTCCTCTCTCTCCTTCCTCTTCTTTGTTAAGCACAGGAATGACACCGGAGTGATCACATGGGAACCCCCAGAGCAGCTAGAGTCACCTGAGCATCAGCTCCACCGTGGGTCTCCTGCCCTGTTTCTCCAGTTCATCACCCGGCATGACAACAACATTTAAATGACCAAGCGTCTGGCTCTGATCATGAACTGTATCTTTGGGTCGGCTCCGTCTTCGCAGTTACTACCATCCTGGACTAATCAGACTAAATCTAATAGATGTTCTGNGTATCTAATAGATGTTCTGAGCTCTTTTTCCTGTTAGTTCTGTCTTTTTCTCTTCATCCTGAGGAGGTTGGGTTCCGCCCTTGAGCCTGGATCCTCTCGAGGGTTCTTCCTTACTCAAGGAGTTTTTCCTCGCCATTGTTGCCTCTGGCTTGCTCACGGGGGGTTCGGACCCGGTTTCCCTTTCCTACCTCTGTACATGGACTCCATGTTTTTCTCTTTGCTTTTCCTTTATAACAAACTGATTTTCTGTGAAGCTGCTTTGAGACAACGTGCGTTGTAAAAAGCGCTATACAAATAAATATTGATTATTGATAATTGTGGCCATTATTTTAACCAAACATGCACATACACAAACAGTTCTATAACAGTGTATTGGAACTTTGTCATATTAGTTCAGATTATTTCAAAATTGCTTAAAAACTTTTGGCCATGCTTAAGCTGTGTTATCAATTCATTTTGATTATTCTGTTCATGCTGAGTAATTAAATTACTTTCAAATGCAGCAGTTATTTGTTTTATTTCTTTTCTGAAAGAGCACAGTTTGAGAGGTCCAAGCTCAGCATCTTATTGAGTTTTAAATGTTGGATTATCCGATTCAAGGTCCAATTAAATGTTGCCTGGAAAGGTAAGGAGATTTGACTTGTCTCAGAGTTCAATATTTCTGGCCAGTTTCCTTCAGAGTCCAAGAGTAATAAAGATGATAGATTTGCTCTCTGAGGCCTGTGGGCTAAGTTGCTGAGGCAGGAGTGAGCATTTATCGCCCTCTGAATCATGGCGAGGGTTAGTGTGTTTAAGTCATTGTTATGACTGTCCCCAGTTCCCAGTTCATTCTGTTTAAAGCTTCATACCCGTAGCTAACTGAAATTCCTGTCAAAAGGAATTATAATCGTTTAAATTACAATCATTTAAATTTTATGAAGTTGAGCATCCAGCATCCAAAGGGCAGGCTTGTTCCTATCAGTACAGAATATAAGGGTAATATCACAGCACCCCGTGCAGACACACATATACACATATTACCAAAATACATGTGTCATACCTCCTGACCCCCATGTACATTCCTGAAGTTGGCACCTCCTTCCACATACTCATCCTCACCACTGGGCTTTCCTGCACCGCTCTGCATGGATGGACACACATACTCAAGATCATTGGTCAGGTACTGATGTTGCATGATTACCTCTGAGTAACAAACATCACCGCAGCTCATCCCAAAGATTCTACGCTTCATCATTCCAGAGAACAGAATTTCACTACTCCAAAGCCCAGTGCTAGGGCTTCACTAGCTCAATCATGGTACTGGGCATGATGAACTTTCTGTGGAGACTACACAAGCTGTGAGCACACAATTGAATGTCTGTGTCTGACCAAATTTACTCAAATTTGTCGCTGTTTGTGTATGTTCCACAAGAATTACATATTGTACATATTGTATGCTAAAGTTGGAATACTCCTGATCAAATTTCATGTTCTGTTGATTCACATCCTCTACAGATTTAAATATTGAATTTATTTGCTGAGCTTACCATAACAATAATAAAAATAAAAATAAAATAACAATAATAATAATAAAAATAAAATAAAATAATAATAATAATAATAATAATAATATATTTTATTATTTTCCAATAGAAAATCTAATAAAATCTCTCATGTATATTATTAGACATGTAAATTATCAGACATGTACAGAACCAATTTGTTGATCCTGATACTGTAAGTTAGCTTTGTCCAGTCTTTCTTCATGTTCACACACGTCACTGGCAATCTTTTACTTTATAAACCCGGTGAATGATTACCATGCTGGAGCATACAGAGCAGCCCATTAGGCTGATTTAATTAGATTTAATTAGTCGACAGGAACTGGATCTCTTGTTTCTCCATCATTTAATTATCTGTGTTCTCCAGATGCTTGGCTTTTCCTGTTCCCCTTAACAATGACCCCTCATTAGCTGCAGCTAACGACTGGCCCTTAAAGAGAACATGGGAGTTTACATGTTTGTGTGGGTTCTTGTGATGTTCATGTGTATGTAGATGCATGCACTTACACTTTGCGGACCCTCTGCCTATAGATGAGTAAGGTAGCAATAGCGATCATCATGCCAATGAGAAACAGGCCGGCGCTGATGCCTTCCACAATCCCCCCTAGCGGTTCTGATGGGGAAGAAAGATGGATTTGTTGCGCTTCTGCAGCACAGAGATAAGTAAAGACATAAGCAGGCAGTGTTTTTGTTACCTCACCTGCTTGTGTGCGCAGAGGGAGGGAGAGGTAGGTGTCACTGAAGAGAGGCTGGGAGACCTCCTTGTTCTCATCGTCAAAGAGTTGGGTAAAGGCTCGAATGCTTAGTCTGTAAGCGACAACAGCTCTCTTACCACAGGTCTTAATTGACTTGGAATTCCCATACATTTTTGGGGTAACGTAAGTTACAAGTAGGAGACACTCAACGCCCCAAGGGNATGCTGGCTAAATGCTGTAGGCTGTAGTTTCCATATATGGACTGTCAGGACTGGTGGTAATACATTTTTTCCCGGATATGAGCCCTTTAAGGCACAGTTAAACCTAGTGTTGGACTTTTGCATTATATTTATTCCACATTTGCTTTTGTCAGCAACACCTGTAGGACGTTCTGGATTTCAGGGGTCCATCACAGAAGTAGTTTCCATGACGTTCAGCCTCCAGGTCCTGTGCGCATACTCCACCCAGCTTGTCCATACCGGCCCCAAGGTTTATCTCAAAGACCTCGTTCCTCCCATTCAGCTCCTCTGCACACTGGCTCTGAAAGTAGCCAGTCTGGTAGGCTCTGATGGTACTGTTGCGCTTGTAGTCCAGGTAGGAGGGGAGAGGATGCCTGTGGTCTGGTAGCATGGGCTCAACACCTGCAATTTTTTTTCAGGATTTTAATTATGAAGGATTCAGGCCAAGATGCACTTTTATGGGTACATTCACAATAAGCTTTACATAGAATATAATTAATCAAACTTATTCAATATTTACATTTTTCCACACAACTTTGTCTTTTTAAGCATGTCTAAGCATATTTGGCAATAACACAGCTCAAATCCAAAGTCTGCAATGTTTGTTAAAAAGTTTGTGAGCATACTGTACCGTCAGATTCGGTCACGACAATGGTGAAGGAGCGGATGGCCCCATTGATGTCACTGAACCAGCTACAGTTGAACTTGAAGAAGATGGTGAAATGGGTGATGTGAATGGCCCGCTCACTGACCCGTACCAGGGGAGGTGGCACTGGAGGCCCTGCAAACACAAACACTCATATGAAGCATCATCTACAAGTGGATTTAGGTCTGTGCATTTGTTTGCTGAGTAGCCTATAAAGTTTACATATTGTCCCTGGACAGCGACGATATGAGTTTCAACCTCCCAATCAGCCAAAACATGTCACTTCTGTAGTAGTGCATGATGCTAACTGATGGCTATGAGGCTATTGAAAGTCCAGCAAGCATCACTCCCATCTGCCCCAGGCAGTAGCAGCTCTACTCCTAGCTAATCAGCAAAATGACAAACATTCCTTGTACGATCAGAATATGATAATTTGATAATTTAATCATTTTAAATCAGGTTAGCAAACTTTCTCAGTAGTCCTGATGCAGATGCAGAATAGGCTTTTGGTCTGGAAACCATGGAGCAGTCCCTGGCCCTCCGATAGAACTGGGTGGTAAAGACTTCATATAAATCCTGGTATCTTTAAAGAGAAGCGCCACTTCCATACCAGAAATATTCATCACTCATCATTCATCTAATTCTGTTAGCTCTTCTCTTCCTTGCTCCTTTGCAGCTGCCCTCTTGTGTTTCTCCAGATAAAGCTGAACACTGTTACTTCTCATGAGCCAGCTTCTTGCCAATACTGCTCCTCCTCCTCTCTCCCTCTTTCTGTCATTCAGTACTTGCTTGTTCACAGTGTTCTCCTCCCAGGTGGCCTGGTCTATTTGAGTGGATCTTTATTTAAGCTTGCCTGCCATGGAGCTCCCATGAGAGGCCTGTTGGAGAGGTTTGGGGTGAGCTTGGGGCCAGGGATGCCCCGCCTTTATGCTGTGCTTACATAATCCACCTGGACGCTCGCTGGCCCTTAACACTGGCTTCAGGTCCTTGTGTGCCTGCCTTCAGTTTTGTGCATTGTTCTGTCAACCAGCAGTCTGACCTGATTTACAGTCTCTCTAGTTAGAACAGGATTACAATACACAGGCCAAAGCACGGAAGCAAGTAGTTGTTATTTTTTGTTTATAATAAAAGGTTATGTTATGGAGAGTCAGCTATAGATGATCCATATGTGCTCATATTATAACTTGGTAATAATATTATCTTAAGCGTTAGAGTTAATTGTTATGGTTGAGAGCAGGGTTGGGGTTCGGTGAGCATGTGAGCATGTTCAACTGGCTTTAGTGCAGTCAAAATCATTGTAGTTGCAGGATTGTGATGGTGAAGACGATGGTGATTATTATTATTACTATTATTATTATTGTTGTTTTTTTTAAAATATGTAGCACTTCAGGTTCTATTTTGTCTGTTCCAGCTTATTAAAACTGGAAAAATAAAGTGTTGTATCAGAAGTCATATTACGAAGTATCACAAAGTAATATTTCAGCCACATTGCTGGTACAAAACTGGTAAATTTTAATCTTGGCTTTAAGGGATGAAAGCCAAGAACAGCGAAAGTGACTTTGATGACCAGTTCTATAAACTGGGTGTCATGATTTTCAGTGGTGGACAGCAAATAATGAACAATTATTATCTTATGATCTGACTAAACAGCATAATTTAGAGGGCTAATAAACACAGTTTATAGCAGTATTGATGAAAGTCTGTCAAAAGCGACAATAACTGGAGATATGGAAAAATATACCAGGTCTTCTGGGGCACACAGATGGTAGGGTCAGAATTTGGCACAAACACCATGAATCCATGAACCCAATGTGTCAACAGGCCAGGCATGTAAAGGTGGAGTAATAGGGTGGGGAGTGTTTAATTGGCACACTTTGGGTCCGTTAATGCCAATCAATCATGGTTCGTATGCCACAGCCTATTTGAGTATTGTTGCTGACCATGTGCATCCCTTATGTTACTACAGTTTACGCTCTTCTAATGGGTACTTTACTATGATAATGTCACAAAGCAAAAGCCATCTTTCATGACCATGACAATATGTTCAGTGCTTATCAGTGGCATTCCCAGTCTCTGAGTCTGAATCCATTAGGAAACATTTGGGATGTGGTAAAGTGGGAGATTCGCAGCATGAAAGTGAATCTGAAAAATCTGCATTCATTGTATTATGTAATTATCTCAACAACAACCAGAATCCTAAAGAAATATTTCCAATGAAAATCCTGAAAATCCAATGGAAATTTCTGAAATCCAAATATGGGAAGAATTGAGGTTGTTTTGAGATTAAAGGGAGACCCTCCCAGTATTAGTAGTTTTCGATTTCTAGTTCTAGTTTCTGGTTGTCTACAACATTAGAGGACTGATTGAAATGTGCATTTCCACTCACCGAGCACTGTTTAGAAACACTACACTAATACCGAGCAGGGCCTTAGCAAAGACACATCCTTAATATCATCTCTGTACTTTCTCCTAGGCAGCAAAGAGGCCAGATAGAAAGACAAAATAAACCCAAAATGAAGTCTCCGGCTGCTTAAATATTTCTTACTGGGCAAATCCCATGTGTCTTCTCCTGAGGTAAATCCCTAAACCCTAGTGAAAAACACTATAAAGTCACACACTGATTTCAGAATCACCGTTATGTCCCCTGAGCCTTCGAAGAGCAATATTTGATCAATAATATTTTCCTCTTGGCAATCAAATCTATTTGATCTGTTTATTCATTATCATAGGCTCATTGTTAATAGAATAGTTGCACCCAGAAGGAAGTGTCAGATTACAGTGCTATCGGAAGGAAGATAAAGGTTGCCAAGACCAATAAATGATAAAAATTCAGACCGATATGGGCAATATTTATTGAGGTACACATGCCAGACGTCTCGGCATGGAGTTGTAAAGGTTCCTAATGGCGTCCTGCGATAATCCATCCCATGCAGCTTGAATATTCTCACACAGTTCCTGCAGATTTTGTGGTAGGGGTGGAGGTGGAGTGACACCAGGCTGACCACGCTGCCCCCACACACAGGTTTGTTGGTTGTCTCCACCAAGACAAAAGTGGGACTCGTCACTAAAGCTGACATTCTGCCATTGTGAGTCACCCCATGGCAATCTGACACGACACCATTGCAGTCACTTCGCTTGAAAAGGATGCTACCAACACAACAGCATGAGTCAGAACAGAAGGCATGCGCAACAGGACGACCATATAGTCAGTCAGGTACAATCCCGTCCTTGCTTATGTCACATGCATGGCCGAGCGTGAAACTTGAATCATTCGCATGTCTCATGAATGTCAGCAAGAATGACGAGTCAGCATACAGAGAGGAAGTGCAATGGTTAACGGACTGGTGTAGAACCAACAACCTGTCTCTGAACATTGTCAAAACCAAAGAGATAGTTGTTGACTTCAGAAGGACAAGGTGTGACCACTCTCCACTACACGTCGACGGCTCCACTGTGGAGATCGTCAAGAGCACCAAGTTCCTTGGAGTTCACCTGGCAGAGGATCTCACCTGGTCCCTCAACACCAGCACCATAACCAAGAAAGCCCAGCAGCGTCTCTACTTCCTGCGNTGACACCAGGCTGACCACGCTGCCCCCACACACAGGTTTGTTGGTTGTCTCCACCAAGACAAAAGTGGGACTCGTCACTAAAGCTGACATTCTGCCATTGTGAGTCACCCCATGGCAATCTGACACGACACCATTGCAGTCTTTGGCAATGTCCGCAATCATGGCTGTCGGGTCACTCTGCGCATGACGGACAATTGGTCAGTTCTCTCTCTCCGCAGTTCGTGTAGGTTGCGCAGAGCCTTCATGTCGTTGGTGCGTGCATTCTTCTAGCCATTTCCACTAACACCGTGCTATGGTAATAGCCGCACAACCAGCAAGGTGCGCAATGCATCGATAAGACCATCCTGCTTCCTGGAGCTCTATGATGTGACCCCTCTCAAACTCTTCCAACTGCTCAAATTGCTTTCGAGCTGTCCTCTGAGGTACACTTCGCTTGAAAGGATGCTACCAACACAACAGCATGAGTCAGAACGGAAAGCATGCGCAACAGGACGACCATATATAGTCAGTCAGGTATAATCCCATCCTTGCTTATGTCACATGCATGGCCGAGCGTGAAACTTGAATCATTCACGTGTCTCATGATGGCAAACCTACCCACCAAGTTTCATTCCTGATGGTTGATTCCTTGTGGGTGCAACATTTTCTCAGTGATGAGTGTATAAACAAATGACTTTCAAACTGCAGAATTTACTGGATGAGGTTTTAAAGGCACGTCTTTGGCATACTGTTAGAGTAGGCGGGTTTCTGTCTAGAGCCTACAACAGCAGAAAGACTATCTCTATAGCTGCTGAGGTTCTACTTACATTGCAGCATAATTACCTTTAATTCCCTATGAAAAGAATATCTAAGTTCATATTGCCAAAAAAGTTACTTTCTTCTGGCTGATTGCTCTTTCTCTCGCCTTGCCTCCCTCTTTTATTTTTACCTCTTGAACTCCACTTATAAATCATGTTGACAGAACTAGAATACTCAGCTTCAGATGAACATAGAGGGTCTTTTTTCACTTTTGTTCCCGCTTTAAAAGAGGGTTTCAACAACAACAAAACAGACTGATCATTGGAGTTAATTATATCAGTGGTAGCTGCACAAATTAGACATACAGCTTAAACTTAATTCTCATGGGAGTTCTACCCTTAGATCTTGCAGTTATCGCTAATGATAAAACAGCTTGTGAACATTCAATATTATTTCTCACTTGTTGCATATTGATGATTATTGTTGTCTGTTGTCATCCTTTACCCTTTTGCCACAATTTAGCAGCTTTTGTCATTTTTTGACACACACGCAAAAAAGATTAGACTACTTTTCTTCTTAGAAGATCATATATAGTAGATGCTTCATAGGTGGCACATACACTGTGATATATAATGTAGATGGTATAGAATATACCGGTATATAAATGGTTTATATATGGTAGACAGTAGTTTCTTCCTCTGCTCTGGGCCATCAGGCTGCCAAACACCTAGCAGTGCTGGTGTATAGGCCATTGGGCTTGTCACTACACCTCTGACCTGAATCATCATCGTGATGACCTTCATAGACAATCCACACCGCATCCACCCCAATCCAGATTCTCTCTAAATCTAGCAAATGTATACCCCCACATATAGATTGACATCTTCTATCCATGCCTTGCATAATCTGGAATATATATACTCTTTTATGTCTTTTATCTACCTCAGACTCATCAAATTGCATATATGGAACATGTACATCTGTATATACCATAGGTTCTATTTTATAACTTATATCACTCTTATATTTAAACTGTATATTTGGAATTTGCAATACTGGTGTATAGTAATGTGAATATATTTATTGTCTAACGTGTTTTTTGTATTGAATTACTGCAAGGGACTACACACCTAGGTTTTTTACATTTTTACTCACCTTCACACCTGTGTAAATGTAATATGAATAAACGGGATTTGATTTATGTAATTTGTCTTATTATTACATTATTATTACCATACAGTCTAAATAACAATTAAAATGATATTTAACTGTGTAAATATTAGGTTATACATTTTACTAATTAGTTGGATTTGGTTGGTCTTGTAAAAGGATGTTTATTTAAGAAAAGTTGATTCCATGGTACTTTTGTGCTTTCTGGCAACAATTAAACAACTAACCCCTTTAAAAAAGCATTTTTCCAAATATCTCCATTATGTAAGCAAGAAATCTAAAGCAATAAAAAAATATATATTTTAAAAAATCATGTTTAGGAAATAAATTCATCCAATTGGGGTTTAAATACATACACTCATCATCAAAAAAAAAAAAAAATAGTTGCACCCAGAAGGAAGTGTCGGATTGTAATGCAACACAGCATCACAATTGTGGCTGTTGGGTCACTCCGTGCATGTCGAACACTCTCCTAGATCCTTCATGTCGCTGGTGCATGGCTTCTCATATCCACTGCCACTAACAGCGTGCTACAGTAACATCCCCATTACCCGTATGACACACAAGATGTCGATAAAACCATCCTGCTTCCCCAAGCTCTGTGATGTGGCCCCTCTCAAACTCTTCCAGCAGCTCAAATTGCTTTCAAAGGTTCCTTCGGGGCACACTTCACTCGCAAAGGATGCTACCAACACTACAGCATGAGTCAGAATGGAAAGCACGTATAACAGGACGACCTTATATAGTCAGTCAGGTACAGTGATAAGGCCCATTCTTGCTTATGGCACATGCACTGCTGAATGTTAAACCACTGAGCGTGAATCATTCACATGTCTCATGATGTCAAACCTACCTAGTTTCATTCCTTTTGGTTGACTCCTTGTGGGTGCAACTAATTTTTGACAATGGGTGTATTAACATAACTAAACATAAATATTTCCATATGCTTTAAATCACAATTTACAATATATTTTAATATTAAATGAGTCTTTAAATACATAATTCATAGTCATTCAATCAAATCTTACCTGATAAGATCAGCTGTTGATTCTGAAGGATTTTTTTAATCAGCTGAAGCAGCAACCATCTGTAAATTTCAGGATATCTTCTCAAGTATGCTAGCCTATGCGCTTACTTTCTGCCCTAATCGATTTAGGCCTTCGGGTTAATGAAAGGATTCCACTTATTGACTATCTGAGTATTAAGACATCCACTGGGGCAAGGCCTAAAATCAATCAATGCCACAAGTGAGACAGAGGGTGACTCAGCAACCTGCTCGAAGGAGACAAATGCCCATAGTCAGGCAGAAGATTTCAGTAAAGAAACCGTTTGTTATGGCAAAGGAAGTCCCCTATGCCCTGAGATGTATTCATCAGGCTGGCCTTGGCAAGGACGCCACAGTGAGGACCCAATAAACTGTGATAATCGATACTGGCAAAAAAAGGCAAGTTTAGGTTCCTACTTTATGGATAGGCAGTCTAGACAGTTGGAAAAAGGTTTTATGTGTGGGGTTCCCAGCATTACCCTACCGCCCCTTTAACTCTTTCCAGTCCTATATTTCCTTAAAAAGGTTTAATTCTATTTCCTTCCAACATTATTGCGAAGAGACACATTTAAAAACATTACAGACTTCTTCATGGTGTAATATGTTAAACATGAAGCCAATTAAAAACCCTTGTCCCCTTGGGCTGAGCATTTAACCCCAGCATAGTTAGACAGCAAAATCACACACTTTCCTAGAAGGATCAATAAAGTGTGAATGAGGTGGAGAATTCTGAGGTGTTGGTAGTATTACTGAGTCTATGTTAGACAAGCCAAGGGAGTTAAGTAAGTTACTAAAGGGCAGCAGTCTGTATATTAGTATATATTCTTGCATTGTATACGTGTACCATAAATCCGTAAATGGAGCCAAAAGAGACTAAATTCAATAGGTTATAATTCTTACAGCAACTTCAGAGTCTTGTGTATTAACATAATTTCCATTTCACCTAGAAAGGATTAAAATACCTTAAATGCTGTTTTACAGTGTTATGGTGCGTATATAATCAATATTAGTTGGCCAGTTATAAAAACAGGCTTACAGGTAAGACTTATTTTTAGAGGAAGGCTCATAACTCATCTGAGTCTGTAGCTCATGCGTTACCCCTGTCCACTAGAGGCTGGATGTTGAGTCCCACATTTAAATGCTATTCTCTATTTCTGTTTGCAACAGGTTAATAAGACTGCACTTACGGTCAATCATGGTGACTGCACTGTCCTGGGCCGCTGAGCTTCTCTTGTTGCCGGACATCACTGTGACTGATACGGTGTAATTTCTGAAGGGCTCCAGCTTGTCAAAATGGTGGATGACAGAATCTTGGCCAACCTTGAGACTGTAGACTGAATCTTTCGACCCTTGCCTCCTACACTCCACCAAATAAGTGTCAAAATCAGCAGCTGGAGGCTTCCAGGAGCACGAGAGTGAGGTGGAGCTCAAGGGGTGACAGTGGATGCTCTGCACCGGTCTCGGAGCTGAGGGGAAAATGATGATTTTTTAATGTAGGTTAATACAACTCATCATTACAGCAGCGACAAAAAGCACTTAGTTGTTGTACTTGAGTAGATCAGGGACCTGACGTACAGGGAACTGCAAATAATTTGGGGTAATTTTGCAGGCACTTTATTTGAGAAAGCGATTCTACCTTGTGCTCCAAATGTATTTAAATGTTGTACCAGCAAAATAAAAACTGGATAGCAAAATTCCAACAGATTCACACATGAAGATTCATTCTGTAAAGAGAAAACTGGTAAGTGATTCATTTGAAAAAAAGAACACCTTTCAGCCAACCAGATATTACATTTATTGTAAAAAAAGAAAGATTGAATTTACCAGTGTCTACCTTTTCCTACCGATTCTATGCTCACACACGCACACACACACACACACACACATGCACACACACACATATATACACACACATATACATACATATATATATATATATATATATGGGCCACATAATGGTGAGTCAGTGGCAGCAAAATTCATCTTCATGTATTTAGCTCAGCTAAAAAAAAAAAAAATGCCTGTAGCGCTTTAAAAACACACTGAAGGCTTGATTCATATGACCTATGANATATATATATATATATATATATGGGCCACATAATGGTGAGTCAGTGGCAGCAAAATTCATCTTCATGTATTTAGCTCAGCTAAAAAAAAAAAAAATGCCTGTAGCGCTTTACAAAGACACTGAAGGCTTGATTCATATGACCTATGACCAATTCATCCTTACTGGTTTGGTTTCTTCACAAGTCGTAATAAGGAGCTTAAAGAGGAGAGTAATTCAAAATTCAAGAGGGGAATGGCATCTTGTTTTCATATTGAGTGAACTGCTATCACTCAATGTCTCGAGTCTCTACTTCAACATTTAATCACTACGTCTGTGTTGAGAGCTCCTCAGACAAAAGAGTGTTCTCTCTGAGCATGACCATGACTGTCAAACCTGTGAAGCATTTCCACAGACAAGTTTTTGTTGTCTACCGAAGACTAGCAAACTCCATCACTGTCATCCATGTCAGTTTGAGTCCTTTAATGTGTGCATGAAAAGCTATTCGGTAGCTATTTTTGCCTTGTAATTGGCTTTTTTCATTTAATAATGCGATGTCTCACATATTATTAAAGTGACAAAGCTGGTAAAAAAAACAGGCAAACAATAATTGGAATATACTTCACAACTTCACCTTTTATCTTTACTGAAATGAAATAAAAAAGCATGTACAGAGTGATTTGATGTGTGTGTGTGTGTGAATAGCAAGGGGTGGTGGCAAAATTTGAAGGTTGAAGGGTTTGGTCTGCTCATTTTTGAACTGTATTATAAGAAGTTGGGCATTATGTGAAAGAGGAAAGCATTTTGTTGAACGGTGGCCGCGTACAGAGTTAAAAGGCAAACTCGTTTTATGAACAGAGCTGTAGCACAGGGCAGGACGTGTAGGCAGCAAGATGTAAACAGAACACCTGGCAAACATACCAATCAGGGAGAGACAGAACCAAAACCTAAAGACAGTCCAAGTAGTAACCAAATAAGCAATCAGATCGGGCAAGCTATCCAAGGGCAGAGACAAAAGGCGGAAAACCGAGAAACAGGGCAAAAGGTCGAAGCACGAAACAAACAGGAATGAGTTTGAAAAACCGCTCAGTGGTCTAACAAAGTTGGCAATACCTCGCCAAGAGGCAACAGAAGGGAGGGTGTATATATACTGAGAGGGTTGATCAGGTGCAGGTGCGTGTGGTTAGAACTCCAGGGAAGAGGAGTGGGAATGTGAGGTGTGATTGGCCGCTGGTGAACACGTGACTCTCAGAGCGGTTTGGAGGAGCACTGGATGAGCCCGGAAGCGTGACAGCGATACACGTTTTTATGCCATTTGTCATGCCAATAGACAAGCTACATACTGAAATCAATATTTTAAGAATCAAGTTTCAATATTCAGTGCTGAGTAGAAACTTCATAAAGTATGTGAACATTCAGTGGGAATTAATTACACTGGTTGAAATATTTAAAAACTATCAGGTTTGATGTCTTTTGCTTTTAATGTGGACGCTGTAGCACCCCACCTAATGCTCACTCAGGAGCTATTGCAGTGTGTTCAGCAATAAAAGCAATATTACAGTGTCAGCCTTTAGCGTGTCAGTCATTAAAAACAACACAATTGTTAAAGCTTTCATGAGTTCCGTTTTTGTGTTATGACATATTATTTTACCGTTAAATGGTTGGATCTGAATGTATTCTTTTTTTCTACCTCATTAATGATGATGTTGTTTTGGGTGAACCTTTACAAATGTAAGCTGTTCTTTCATGACCATATAAAAGCAACAGTGGTAATTTAGCAGTAGTGTTATTGCTGATACAGGACGATGTTACCAGGCAACTTGGTCCTGGCAAAGTCTAAATTACAAGGGCTCCAAACAGAGGAAAGACGAATGAGTGAGAGAAGTGAATCTATCTATAACTCTGAGCCAAAATAACTCGAGTATGAGGCTGGGCTTCTAAATCAATTCAAAGCAATTTCTTGGCCTAGGGAGATGCAGGCAATTCATAGGAGCTCAACCTAGAACATTATGCAATACAATATGCAATACATATGCTCATCTTGTCTGCAGAATATGGTCAAGAAAAAAAAATATTTTTTATGAAATTACGTTCTCACAAAAATGAACAAATATTCTGTTCTTATTTTACATTTCAAAAAGGAATCCAGAGCTTTGCCATTACATGGTATACCACTGCTTTATGGACTGCTTTAGCAAGTTACATATAGTCACCTCAACTAATAGACAGCTAGATTCTATTAGGTCAGCTAGACCAGAGAAAACGTTGGGCCGTGACTTTCCTTTCAGTATCAGCTGAAAATCATATTAATTTTGTGCAACGCTAATTCACAACAGTTGTGAAGTTGACTGTTGTTAAAGCCAGTCTAAAAAGCCACAAGATGTGCCTTCAAGTGTGGTTTACAACACTCAAATGAACAATTCAGTAAACCAGGGAGTCGCATGTTAAACAAATTATTTTTATAGTGGGTGCTTCTGTCTAGACATCCTGATATGGCAGTCACATTAGTTTGAATACATATTTCCAAGCGCTTAAGATTGTCACATAAGATAGAGGCCTAAAGATCAGCTGCATCTAGTCAAATCATAGATTGTGGGCATGAAAATCAAGCTAGCGCCACAAAGGGCAAGAAGCCCTACAGCTTTAAACTCACTGTTAAACACACAGCTGATAGCAACATGTATTTGGGTTTATCGCTCCATAGTTCTTTTTCACAGCACATATGAGTGATATGAGATGAGTGGGAAGTTCTTCATACTGTTTTTTTCCCTTCATGATGGTACTTAATGAACATCCCAACGTAAAACGTTTTTTAGCACAATGTTAGGATCATCTAATTCATTTAATACATTTGTGGTACTAGCAGTGGTATGGTGTTAATAATCTTAATCGGTTATTAGTGTCCATCTAGCAAGGTGGAGACACATGATATAATTTAAATCAGATGTTGCTCTGACCCATTACTGCTGCTGAACAGATGTAGCTATGGTTTAGTTTTTAATAGGGCACATTAGCTTATGGCTCGTGGTAACACATGAAGGAGTCACTCTTTGTTAAACCAGACAAGCCTATATCATCAGTCATTCACTAGTCATTCACTGGTCAATACATCAGACCCCCTTCATGACCTTCTGGTCAGACAGCGGAGCACTTTCAGCAACAGACTCATACAGCTCCATTGTAGCAAAGAATGGTACAGGAGATGGTTTGTACCAACAGCGATCACACTGTACAACACCTCTTCACTGTGCCGGGACATTATTGGACACTGAACAGTTCAGGCTAACTGAGCACCAGCTGGACATTACACTTCTCCGTACTCATATCACTGTGCACTGCCACTTTGTCTATGCCCTGTAATACTGCACATTTATTAATAATACGTTATCTGTACTGTTGTTTACAGGGTATAGCTACACCTTACTGTCATCTGGCTTTCTGATTGGACGGTTTTAGATGACTTGTGAATGGGAAATACACAGCTGCACTGTTCTCCTGCGTAATATTTATGCTTTATGTTTTTATTATTGAACATACACTCTCCATGGTAATGATACTTTCACGGCATTATACTTTACATAGTCACTATACTTTCATAGCAGACCCATTAGACTTTCATAACAGTTTCACTTCGATCCCACTCATAGTGGTGCTTATTATTATTATTATTATTATTATTATTATTATTATTATTATTATTAGAGTACTTCTTTTTCTTCTTCTCTTTTATTTATACACATATTCTATTATTGTATTATTGTTCTTTACTGTACCTGGGTTGCTGCAATACGTGACTTTCCTTCTGGGATTAATAAAGTGTTCTATCTATCTATCTATCTATCTATCTATCTATCTATCTAGTTGAAAGCAGTTGTGCCACATAGATTTAGTTTATGTTCTCCTCTATTTTTGCTCCTCTCAGTCACATTCATTGCTACTGCAATGTGTTTCTGCCAGCAAAGCAAGGAGTGGCCATAAGGAATAAATCCACAAAATTAGGCCACGGTCTAATAATGTGCTCAGAGCCTTGCCGTTTCTTCTCCAGAGCTGGAACAGAAGCCTACAAACAGCGAGGAACTGATGCACTGAATAAAACATTAGCCATACTGTCTGCAGCATGTTCCTGAATGAGTTTTGGGGCAAGCACATGTCTGTGCATCTAAGCCAAGGTACTATCCGTCACCAGCTGCAACAGCCGTGTGCCAGCACCATTTTAGGCTCTTCAAACGCTGCTGCTTTTTCAAAGTAGAGGAAAGTGCAGACAACTTTTTCTGAAAAAACTAAACAAAAAAAAAAAAAAAAACTAGGCCAGGATAGCTGGACCCTGATCACCAATTCTGTTTCTCTGGCGCAAACACATCATGTTCCAAGAGCAATTCTCCAGAGCAGCCCCAGACTCGCCATGGATTTTATTAAAAACTTCAAAAACCACGGCCCTGCTTTCTCTAGGTCTCAAACCGCAAACTCTGCTCCTCTCACTTTTCACATAACTTCCATGACAAATCTGATTTAGGTCAGAACCATCAGGATGTTAGGGGGTGTATGTGGAAACTGGTCAGTGATAAATTTGGCTAGATGGTAACCCGCCAACAAGAATTTTGAGTAGCTGTCAGAGCCCTAGAGTAATGGGCAAAAAAGATTTTGACTGAAATAAGGTGTGACTGCCAAAACCTGACCCTTACATGGTTTTCCTGACCCAATATGCCCTCTAGTGGCCACAGTAAGACCTCACTTCTCTTTTAACACTACAAAGGAAACGGTGCCTTCCTCATGTCATTAATTCACTTGGCTAGACATCACTCTGAAAATATACCTGGAAAAATGGAATTCTTTTATTGACGGCATTATCAACAACAATGACTAACTGTTCACACCTGCTGTGCAAAAAAATCTTTTATTGCAAAAAAACATTGAGTTTTCTGAAAGCAGATGATTTTTTGCTGAAAAGTCGACTTATTATACTGTATAATGTTACTGAGAGATAAAGAAAAAATGAATTTGCCCCTTTTTCCAAAGGGAGTAGGTCCAAAAACATGCGTCTGAATGTGTACTCACCAGTCCTAATAGTGTGGTACACAAATGAGCTGTTGGCCACAGGTCCAGGTGGCCCTCCAGTGACAGTGCGCAGGCTGATGTTGTAAAATCGGCCAGGATAAAGACCTCCCAGGATGCGACGTGTAGGGTTTAGATTCAGCACCTGGAGCGCGTCCATTGGCAACCACTTTATTTCAAAGTCGTCATAGTCACCATTGGTTGGGGCATGCCACGTCACCTCCACTGTGCCACCAGGACCCGCATCTTTGATAAACAATGATGTTGGGGGCTCAGGAACTGAACAGAAACAGGAAGAATTCATTAAATGTAATGCAAAATACAAAAACAAGGATGCGTCTAAATGATTATGTGGCACAGAGTTTTCCCTGTCGCTGTTTCCCTCAGCTTGCTCATTTTTAGATTAATTTTTTTAATGAGACAATTATTTATTTATCATTTAGTACCTGCTCATTTAGCAAGGATGGGTTACTTATATAGCTTTTTAAAAACACAAGTGAATCTGAAGGCAACCAGATCACAAGCCAAATAAACTTGGGTTTCATGATGAACCCTGTACATTAAAAAGTGGACTGCTCAGTAGATTTTCACAAGGGTACATTACCAAAGACTATTGCCATCCTGTGGTCATAACGGTTACATATATACCGCCTTTCAGAAGTCTAGAATCATGTTTATTATTTTACAATATTATATTTTTGCATGGCTGCCTATAAATCATTCGAGATAAAGTTGTAGGGTACTTATCATATTAGAATTACTGGTAACACTGTAGGGTATTGTTTATAAGGCTACGTGACATCTACATAAGCTATGACAACTGAGATAACCCTAAATAAATAAATATTTATATATGCTGAATTTCAATAATCGTCATCAGTCATAAACGCTTCTTTAGCTAGGTGATTAAAAGATATAAATGTATTCATAAAGCCTCTATAAACATTAATGTCAGCTGACAAGCTTATGTAGGAGTCATGAAGCTCTATGTACAGTACCGTACAGTGAAGTGCTACCATTTGTTTTATAATTTTATATTTGCAACACAATTATATCACTGGAAACAGCGATACCAGACTTTTTATGGATCTATCCCTAATCTATTCCTAATCTGTGTGTACTGTGGGCTTGGTGACACATACCTGTGCGCCCTACGGCCGTGACCATGTTGGTCAGATTTCCGCTGTTGGTTAGCACAACAGCAGTATATAGGTGGCCTGGCAGAAGGCCCCGGAAAAAAGCTTCAGTGCACTCGGGCCCCAGCTTCTGTTCCGTCTGATTGGAACCCTCTAACAAGACCACATATTCACTCAGCCCCCCAGGAGCACGTCTCCAACTCAACAGCAGGCTGTCTGTGCGACCTCGATTATCGACCTGTAAATCCCTCACTGGGGCAGGGACTAAGGGAAGAAGCGAAAGAGAGGGAGAGAGCACAGAAAAGCATCATTAAGTACATTATGTCATATAATCATTTAATTAATATTAATTTAGATCAACCCAATCCAGGGTCAATCTTCGTTCCCTGAAGTCCACATGTAATGTTTGTGTGGGTTTTTGTACCAGAACTAGGCTTAGGGTTAAGGTTAGCCTTTAATCAATTAATTTCACACAACCGTTTTCCAACAGCTTTATCCATTATGACTAAACAGGCTGTTTTATATGTAAACGATATCTATTTTAATGATATTTTTTATACCAGCCTAATTAAAATGAAGTATTTAAAATTAATTTAACTTCAACATGAGTGTGGGCAGAGCTAAACTGCAGCTCAATAGATATATGGTTATACACTGATTTTGATGACATACAAAAAATGAGTGAAACAGGTTTTTGTAGTTTAGTTTCCATGTACTGTTTGGACTGGGTGAGTGCTTGAATTATTAGATTAGATTAGATTATCCCTTGCTCTCTCACCATGGGATTACAAAGTAATACTGATGACTTCTCAAAGACCCGTTTATGTCCTAGGACATAACTGATAACGTTATTTGACACAAAAAAGACAAAGGTGTGGGGTTACATTCATTCCAGAAGCTGTAAGACTTTTAAACGCCAAGTAGACGGAACCACTGCACTGACACTTTGAGGACACTTAGTCACTTTAACACACTCTGCTGCTACCTTGTCATTTTCATTGCTCTTTCTCTTTCTTTCTATATTCTTTTATATATTTTTATATATTTATGTATATTTTATTTTATTTATTTAAGTACTGCTGCTGGGTATAACTGGGTCCTTGAGTACTACAATTTCGTTCCACCCCATGTACCACATGTGATGCAAATGACAATAAAGTCTCCTTGAATCCTTGAATACATTATCCCCAGTCTTGTTTTCTGAAGGTCATAAATCAAACCTGAAAAGCGACGATGCTCTAAACTTTCAAATAATTTTCAAAGGCATCGCAGTATGTGTAGCACAACATGGCCATTACAGGTAAATGGTAAATACACAAATACATGCAGGGTAATGATTCATGCTTTTAATTTGCATTTAGATAGCATGTACTGAGCTATGAAATTGAAAACGTGTAATTTGCTTGTAGATGGGCAACACTGACGCACACTGGTTGGAAGCGATAAAGGCCAATACTGCTGTGGAATGAAGTCATCAAATTTTGCTAAATGAGGGACAATGTATTATAAGCAGTTCTGAAAAACCAAGACACATACTCTTCACTACTTTTAAAGTTTTTAAATTGAATTACAGTAAAAATACTATCCAGTTTATTAAAAATACCTTGTCACCTCAATGACTAGCCATTTTATCATGTCCATCTACTACACTACTACACTATGGCCCACTAACTTCTACTCATTGGACTAATTGGACAGTTTATGACCACACAACTGCTGTTGGCCAGATGTTACTGGCCATTCCCAACACAGCAGTGACAATCATGTGCTGATGTATCACTTTGCCAAAATGGGGGTCTCTAAAGCAATTAGTACATTGTATTTTAACCCTAGCATTAAACATATTAACTTAGCATAAAACCTATTTTGGGAGACATTTGATGGGAAAAAAACAAAATAGGTTAATCTTGCTTTTGTAGTTACATGTGCTTGCATCCATATTCACTAAGATGATCAGATTTCCAATTCTGTGATCAATATATCATTAAACTATCCAATGTTTAATCTATGAAAACAAACATTGTTCCAGTTTCATGTATTCTGACCCTGATAACTGGTGTACTGTAATAAGCTATGGTAAAGGCAGGCCTGGAGTGTTGGAGGGCTGTCAATCACACACGCTCATCTGAATATTAAAGCCACACTTACACTGTCCTCAGACGGGTCAGATCAGGTCAGGTCTAGAGCTATTTTAAAGCCAGCCTTTGCAGGACGATTAATGTGTCTCTAAAACTTATGTCCTTTGTTCTTATGACAGTGAAGCTACCTTGAGGAGGTCTGATAACAGAGACAAGGCATCTCACCTGTATGTGCCCATAGAGTAGAGTCACTGCTCTTGCATCCTCTACTCTTACTAACCACCACTAGCTTGTAGGGTGCCCCAGGCAGCAGATGAGGAAAGCTGCAGCTGTGCTCATCTCGGCCCACCTTCTTATGGTCCTGGAGCATGTTGTTCTGGTCGTACAGGTAAAGGTCGTAGTGGTCCACCCACCCTTCAGACGAATTCCAGCGAAAGGCCAGCTCTCCTGTGCTGTTGGAGAGCAAGCGGAGGGCTTTCACCGCAGCTGGACCTGAAAGAAAGAAAGACAAGCACCATTTCACATAAGCATCTGTCCAGAGACTACACGGTAACAGCAACAAGATGAGAGCCAGCAGAGAGCTGGGGTGTTTTGTGGATGCATGCTTAAATGAAGGGTGTGTCTTACGTGTCTGCCCGCTTGCTGTGACCTCCTTGCTATAGGTCGAGTTGCTGAAGGTTTTCAGGTGGACGCTGTAGAACCTTCCCGGGGTCAGGTCCTTGAACAGGTGGCGTGTCAACCCAGCAGGAAGGGAGACATTATCTACTACAGCCTTGTCCTCATCCTGTAGTTGCAAGTTGTATCCATCATACACACCTACTGCAGACTCCCAGGTAACTGTTAGGCTGTGGGTGGTGGGCTCAATGTCCGCTTGAAGGGCATTGACAGTGGAAGGAACTGTAAGACACAGAACAGATTCAAGTTACAATGACAGTGGAACACTTCCCTTTAACCTCTCCAACTCACTCGCAACGTGGCTTTGCCAGCAAACCCTTTTAAGTGCAGATCTATTGAAACAACTATAAATTGTATTGCTCCCTTTTCAGCAACTGCTACAAATGTATGATCTCATGTATATGGAGCATGACTATTATTTTTACTTTTCTTCTAACTATTTATAAATGACGAGTTGGGCAACATCACTGTAAAAGAAAAAAAAAAATTAATTGGTAGGTGCTACTAGGAGCTTAACAAAAGATGCCTCATGTTGCTGCAGAATTTCATTCCTAAAATTAGGCAGTTCTTGTGTAGTCGACAGCTGCTTGCTTATAAATATAGTGTAAGACAATGAGAATGGTCGAGCCCAAATGTAAAATATGTAAGGTAAGAACAGACCTGTAGACTGTCCTACAAGTTTAACTGCATAATGTATCAATAATAAAAGTGCCAAGCTGTGACAAGCAGTACTCTAGTAGCTACTCTCACCCTACCTCTTTTGGGAGGACCTGGTACCTTTTGCTATTTAATGTGGCTATGAACTAGCTTCTACTGCAGACAAAGGAATGAACTGACATGCAAAACAACCATTCACAAGCTGGTCATTTGGCAGGACTTATAGAACACAGCTATCTTGAAAATAGAGTCCCAACGTAAACAGTCCCTCGGGAAACACGGAAGTATATATGGACATCCGGATGAGGTTCCTGTTTGCTAGGCTGAACAACAAAATCTTGATTCCCATTGGACCAGTGAAAAATGATGCGCTGAAGTGTGAGGAGTGGATAGCCAATCGGAATGCACCTGGCACAATTTTGACAGTGTGTGCATTAAAGATATCAGACTACCCATCTACATCTAGCTGGAGCGTCTGTGGCTGTGACTACATATTAGCTACCCATACTCATTTGGCCCTAAAGTTCACCTGTTCGCCCACTGGTTGTGCTGTTGTTGGTCAGCTCTCCACTTATTGCTTGCACAGTGACAGTATACAGCTGACCAGGCACAAGATTTGTAAAATCCATTTTGTTATCCTGCTTAGGGATGCAGCGGCGGACCTCGACATGTGTGTTCTGGAACAAATACACTTCATAGAAGTCCACATCTCCAGCTCCAGGGATCCAGGTGGCCCTCAGACTGCCACTAAGAGTTCCAGGAATGAGCTGGAGCTTCTCAACATGGTTGGGTACTGTAGGGTACAAAAAATAAATAAATTAATAAATTAATTAATTAATTACCATGTTCAGCGCAGCTTGTGCATTGTCACTGTTCCCATTACTTCATCAACAGTTACCTTTATTGTGAAATTTACCAGAAATTAATAGCTAATTTTACATTTTAACAGTCTATCTGTCCTCCACTCTCATCTGGATGACAATGTGAACAAAAAAAGACGAGCTACAAGCTGCAAATGTACATCAGAGCTGTACATCACATAGGACCTGTAAGGCGGGTGAACCTCATAAAATGACCAGTTTATCAAAGTACAGGATAAAACAGGTGAGTATACAACTAGATCTTTCTCTGCATTGAAGAATGGTTCTTACCAGTTCTGCCTTCTATGAACAGGGGCCGTACATATGACCCACTTATGGTGGACACCACTATCTTGTAGAGGTAGCCTGGCTTGAGAGAGGAGAAAAGATGCTGTCGTGCAGAGCTGTTCAACTTTTCTGCAGTAAAAACTGTGTCGTTGCAAAGGATCTGGACCTCGTAGTAGTCCACATCCCCTGCCGCCGCACCCCAGCTAACTCGCAACTCTGTGGTGCCGCTCTGGGCCAGGGCCAGATCATGCACTGCAGCAGGGACTGAACAACAAAATGCCGACATCAGAAACCGTCATTGAAATTACACACTATTTTGATACTTGGTACATAACTATGCCATGGTAAGAAAACATAAACGACAATCCTTGTAATGCCTTAATGTAAAATTTAGTTAACAGCAACTACATATTCTTCTGAATAGGTAAGAAACTGTAGGGTATGTTGACACATACAGGATAGTAATTGTCAAAATGATAGCAATTATTAAAATATTATCATTTTACTTTAACAGTATCAAGCTTGCTGGGTAATTTAATAGCAGGTATACATATTTAATACAGGGATGCATGAATACCACCTGTTCCCCTGTGATACTCAACCCCTAAGTTTCGTCCTGTACAGAGTAATGATCCTGATGCTAACTCTATCTAGCCTACTTATGATAGCCAGCTGCTCATTTGCTTGACTCGACTCTTCCTGTCAGCACTCAGCAATCTGTAACCTAAATGACTTCATACTCTGTTTGCAGCACAGGCCATAGAATAAAAGATTCTGAATGAAAATAGTAATAGCTAATAGTTGCATAACTCCTTATATAACGTTTAGTGCAGCCATTGTTCCCTGACCTCTGCAGTGCAATGTGTATAATTCTTCTAGCTGTCAGTGAAGCATTCCATTATCTCACTTCCATGTGTGTGTTCATGGGGAGCATGACATGCTATTTAAGACCATAGGGGGGCAGTAGTGGTAGGAGTTTAATCTGATCACGGTTTAACCACATAGCACACATTAGAAGCTTCTTGCTGACATACAGTTAGAGACTGTAGCCTATATGTTAATACACCGTTTGTGTCAGGTCTTTATTAATGGCCAGTTTCTGACCATAGAGCCACTCTGGGTTGGAAATATTTGGGTGATGGACTGATGTGTGTTAAAAATCCACTCGTATCAGCACCACACACACCATGTTGGTGATACTGTTGTGTTGAAAATGGTGGTTTATTTTTTAATTGATTACTGTTTATTTGCCATGATAAAATAATACATCATAAAATGTGCCTTATGCTATTACGTTAATCTCAGCACATAAATAGCAATGCACAAAAACAAATGTCATATGTAAGTTTGGTCCCTGTGGAGTAAATTACGTTCAAACATTTCATATGACTGCATCATGATGAGAAACGCTGACACTTACATGTTCGTCCATCAATGGAAACCACTGCCTCATTCTGTCCACTCCAGGTACTGACTGTCACTGTGTAGAGACGACCAGGAACCAGATGACTAAAGACACACTCTTTTTGACTCCTGTCCATCGTCTGGTTCTGGAGGAGGGTGTTGTTATGTCGGATTGCCACAACATAATAATCGTAATCCCCAGTTGCGTGGTTCCAGGATACTTTCAGAACATCTTCTTGGGCTAAGTGGATGGCAGTGGGTTTAAGCACTGCAGATGGTTCTGGATGGGGGGAGGAATGTGCGTTACTTTTCTTAACTGGACATTCTCGGTACATGGTATTTATTTCTTGAACGTGTTCTATATGTTCACCAATGTATGTTGTATTAAATGATTTTGTTATGATGTCAATTCTACAATTTCTTCAGCTTCAATGAATTAGTATCTGTAAAAATAAACACATTTTAGATGTATTCAAAATAATGAACAGAGATGAAGATCACCCCATAGTAACTGTGAAGGCTGTAGAGCATGGAAAGTGATGCTTTCATCTGAAATACTCATTTACAAAAACGTTGGGATGCTGTGCAAAATAAAAATAGAATGGAATGATGTGCAAAGAAAACACGGTAAATGTTGAAATGGAGAATTGTTGTTTTTTGAAAAAAAAAAAAAAATTAATTTGATGCCAGCAAGAAGCAGGAGCAGGAGAAACAAAAGACTGGTAAAGTTGTGTTATGCTAAAAACAACTAGTGGACCAACTAATTAGGTCAACTGGCAACAGGTCAGTAACACGGCTGGATAAAAAAGAGCATCCCAGAGGGGCTTAGAAGTAAGAATTCAAGAACAACGTTCCTCATCCTAAATTAGCAATGTATTGACAAATGACAAATTTGAATTTTTGGAAATCATGATAGGCACTACATCATTCAGGTGAGGGAGGAAAGGGATGATAATAGTCCCTGCATCAGGTCTTACTAAATAAACAACAACAAGTAATTCCATACGTCTGAACCAGAGTGAATCTAAAGGCGTAACTTACGTGTTCTTGCCTGAACCTCGGTGACATTTCTGTAACTGCCACTGCAGGCGCTGATGGAGATGGTGTAGAGTCCGCCAGGTACCAGGCTGCTGAATTCAGAGCTAAGTTTGGTCATGGTGAGCAAGTGCACGTTGCGCTCACGGTACTTTAGGATGACCTGGTAACTGTCCACTTCTCCTGCTGCAGCTTTCCATGAGACATTAAGAAAGTCTGAGCGTCCATTGTTGCTGACCGTTATCTCAGCGACAGCCGCAGGCACTAAAACACAAAGAACGTACAACAGAACCTATAAATTAAAAAAAAAACTAGCTTAGCTTACCACTAGGTCTTCACCAGTGGTCATTCAGCTGCTAGGTTAAGACCACACATGTAAAGGCCCCAAAACAATGCTGTGCCCTATATCCTTGTATCAGGACCACACCACTACCATGCCAACAGCAGTCCTATGGCCAGAATTAACCAAAAACATATGGTGCAGAGTGGGGCTAATAAAGCTGCAACAGATGGGCTATGGTCTGTAATTGTACACTTAGTAGGCCATTAAGATGGAAATGGACAGTGAGTATATGTTAACAGGGATTGTTAGTGTATAGTCATATGCAAACGTTTGCACGCCCCCCCAGTTAAATTCTGTTTAGTTGATTTTCTAAGCGAGAATAAAATTAATATCTCTACAGAGAACACTTTTGCACATTCTGTACTCTATTTAGTGTTTTATTTATTTTCTAATGTGTTAAACACAGCAAATAAACACAAACGCCATATTAATGTTAAATGTTAAACATGTTAAATGTTTGTACATGACTGTATATGAAATATTTAACTCTTCTCTCAGCTGTCAGAGAGCGTGCTGTCATCACTGTTATACTAAAGGCACTATTTTATTAGCTGCCGCCTTCAGTGGAAAGCTGTGGAAAGTGTTTTCTGTGCTTCATTGTTTGGGCCGTATTTCTTGACTTCATTAGTGCTGGAAGTCTATAGCTGAAAATAGACACTCTGATCCATGGGAAAACATTTGGCTCTGCTCAGGAAGACTTTGATAAAGTCCTTGCCTCTTTTTTTCTCTACAGCACTTCCTGAAATTCCACAGATACTCTTTGTATTGGAGCACTGCATTGTTTAGCAGAGATTTTATCACATGATTAATTTCTTGGGACAATGGCTTAACATTATTTTGCTCAAGCTCTTATAAGGGGCAGACACGTAGCCTTATGAAATTCAGGTGTCAGTCTTCTACACTTTAGAATTTAAGTCTTTTGGAGAGGTTTAATGTGAAATGCTCCATTCTAGAGAAACTTACTGAGTCTGAATTGTTCACAGTGCTGGCAAAACTAGATGTCCTATCCTGTTCTCAAAGTGTAATGCCCCTAAAATCTCCCTCATCTCCCTTATTTCATCTAATAGATATGAATATGTTGTGCTCTGTTTGTTTCTATTGATTGTGGAGGGGTACATGTAGGTTGTTGCAATGTAAAATCATACACGTTTTTGTAATCACTATTTTACCTTTAAGAATATTACATATAAAATTTCAAAAGACATGTGTAACTCATGGTTTTGGATAATAAACCAAAAAGTGTTGTAAACATCATGACCTCTGGTTCCTATCACCACCACAATAAAGAAATCTTTATCTTTAACAACAAAGAAGGGTTTCACCCCAAATCACCCTTTAATCAAATAATACAGGTCTTTTAAAAACCTATTTTAAACTTGTAATAATTTAATATTTTTTCCTCAGATATTTTCTCATATTATTTATTATTTAGACCAGCAAATCATAATCTCAACAAACATCAATAATCAGGTGTTAATTTCAGTGTTAATGAGCTCTGCTAAAGCCTGAGTAGACTGATAAATCTAGGTGATGATCAGTTAATAATCTCAGCATTATTGATTTTTTTTTTTAAATGCATGGTTATGGACATGTTTACAAGTACTGTACTGAATGGGGTTTGTGGGAGAAGCAGCAACGTTTTTATGAAATGTATTAGCAGCATAATTATAGACAGAATAATAAACACAAGTTTTTACAAAAACGTATTAATGGAATAATTACATGATGACCAGTAACAGCTGTAAAAAAGGTTTTCCCATGTGCCTTTCCAGTGTGTATAGTAAATGTATTTAGAATATGTTATTTTTAATGTATTGAACCAGACAGTATCTAATATTTACATTTACCTCTAACATTTACAGCAGTGTATTCAGTATTCCGACATCACTACTTTTTTTTAAATATTTTGCCCAACCTAAAAGTTATACTCAGTTTTTGTACAAACAAAATGGGATGTTTAATCATTTCAACAAAATAAACATATTTGAGGCATAAGGTCACTCAAAGGAAAATGACTTTTAAAATCCGAGTCATTTAAAAGTCTGAAATTCATTTTAAACTCTGACTTTGACGTAATTCAGTTCAGCACAGAGTTTGCATGACAGTGTCTTAGAGAAATGTTTCTCCTGCCTTTTCTTAGGAGAACTTGAGCTTCTTTAGTACCTCAGTCCAGAGTGGTGCTTGGATGCTAACATGCCAAGGGTGATAGCTACCTGTGCGGCATTCCGCCTCTGCCTGTTTGGAGAATTGTTCACCACTGACAGTGGTTACTAGCAGCCTGTAGAGAGTTCCAGCTGTAAGAGAGGGCAGCTGGACAGACGTGGTGTTGGCCGGAATGCTCATGTTGTGGACAGTCTCTTTGTTGTGAAGGAGTAACACCTGATAAGAGTCCAAGTCTCCTGAAGGCCTGTCCCAGCTGGCACTGAGAGAGTCTACAGCTCCCATGTTTCTCAGGTTCAGGCGTGTCACTGCCTGAGGCACTGCAGAAAGAGAAAGGATCTTATAAGTACTGAAATTTGAATCAGTGTCCTTACAGTATAACAGAAAGCTTAATTGCTTAAAAGCTAAATTTGGGAATTTGGAAACCAGATCTTGTGAAAATGTGGAAGTGTGGATAAACCTTTTAACATTGGTTCTGCTTCTGACCGATCTGATGAACGCATTCACATTGAACGAATATTCAGAGATCTTCTTCAAAACGTGATGAAGAACATGTCTTCAGAAGATGAATGAAGTACTACTGTCACCCTGTCTTCATCAGTATAATGTGGACTTTGCATTTGAGACCTAAACATACTTTTTAAATCTGGGCATGACATTATTATAGATAAAATTATATTATGGTCAAAGTTACACTTAAAAAGAAAATAATAAAAAGCGAAAAGGATTTTTTTTATTTTTAAAAGGGTTTTTAATTATATGTTTTTAATACTAGTGATTTTTCGAGCAGTTGAGTTTCAGCTGCAGTTATGCCATCTGTTCACAGCCATCTTTGTAGCTAGGGGTGAACTGTATTTGCAGAAGGGAGTTCTCACATCTCCCCTTTTTGTCCCTCATTGCTCATTAGCAGCTCAACACGTAGACATCCAGCAGTGACCCAGTAATCTGATAACAAAATTACTGGAAAAATATTTTCCTCAACGGTATTCATTGTAAACATCCAAGACAAATTTCACTCCGAGTTGAATGCAGAAAGAGGTTAAACACGCTATTTGGCAAGACAGACAGAAATACAGACAGAGTGAGAGATTGAGTTCAGTTAGTCATTCATATGGACAGCCTTACATGTCCTTCCTGTTACGGAGGCAAAGCTGTTGAAACTTCCAATTGTGGTTGTCACTACGATGCTGTACAGGCGTCCGGGCGTGAGCACATTAAAGGTACATTCCCTCATGGCACTGTCCAACTTGCGAGTCTCAGTGAAGTTGGTGCCGTAGTGAAGCTGCACAGTGTAGCCACTCCGGGAAGATGAGCCAGGGCTGTGGCTCCACAGAGCACTGAGAGAAGTCTCGTCTGCGTGACGGATATGAAGCTGCGACACGGGTAGTGTGGCTTGTGTTGGGAGGGGACGACAGAGAGAAAAAACAGATTCATATGAAGCAGTTCTGGTGCAAATTTGACTTTGCAGTAACACAGAGCATACTTAAAATAAGCTTAAATACATTTGATTTTTTTTTATTAATTCATACATGCAAAACAGCAACTCTAATACCAAATTCCTTCTGTAATTGTGGTAGAAGAGATGTGTAATTCTTTCTTTAAACATAAAATTCTTTAAAAAGAAAAGTCTTTTTGTTTATAGTTATGGTGCATCACATTTTATAATTCAGCCTTATAGAGCAGGTTTATAGATTTATAGGCCATTTAGCAGGAATTTCATTTTAGGTACCTGTTCCTTGACAGTAGATGGTACTAGTCTGGCCCCCACTCTCCACACTCACTGCTGCTTTGTACTCTCTGCCAGGCTGCAGATTTACTCGAGAGAAGCTGAACTCCGTCTCAGATTTACCCACAGATTCATTGACAAGGGTCTCGCTGCCATTGAAGAGTAAAACGCGGTACTGCTCCCAATGTCCATCAGGGGGTGTCCAGCTAATTTTCCACAAGCCGTTCGCAGCAATATTTTCCATCTTTACCTGGGAAACTTCACCTGGAGCTGCCATTGAGGGAGATAAAGTGTCAAATGGCCTCATTGCAAAACTGGTGTCTGAGAATTACACTAGAGAGCTTGAACAGCATGTGCTCAAATACTATGTAGGATTTTTAAAATTTTTATTTTGTACAATGTTAAAGAAACACATGATAAAATAAGTGAAAGTCATGTGATAACACTGAAGGGTAGCCATTAGTGGCTGACTGCATAGTGTAATCTTTGTCCAGATAAGCCATAGGAGTTTTCAAGTGTGTATACGTCTATAAGTTTGACTGATGTCTTTTCTGACAGATTGAAAAGCTACAATTTCAAAATTACAATTTTTTTTTTTACAAATTCGAGATTACAATTTAACGTTGTTTGATGCTGGTTTGTGACGATGTTGCTCATGCATTGTTAATTGGTAAGATGTAAGTTTGTTCGCCTTGTAGCTCCACAAAACTGAAGAATCGAGCTCCAGGCACCAAACACGTGTTTACTGATCAGCTACATTTGGGTTAAAGGGAAAACTTCAAATTAGAGTTTTCACCCAACTATAACTTTTAGTCTTACTTACTGGTACTGCCTGTCAGATTGACATGGTTCGTTTGGTTACCGCTCCTGGTATAAACAAAGAGCTGGTAGGTGTAGCCAGGGCTCAGGTGGTCAAAGAAAGCTGCTGTACTATCTGGTGACAGAGTTTTCTCCTGTGGCACTGACTCAGGAGCCACAAGCTGGACCAGGTAACTGTCCACATCACCAGGGGATTGATCCCAAGAGACTTTGAGGCTGGTCTGGTTGCTGTCCACTCGTAGATTTGAGACTGACCTGGGTACTGCAAGACAAAATAAGAAATAGATTCAGTCAGCTGGATTTAATGTAAGGCATTGCCTCCACGCGTCCTGTATTTTATTTTTATGTCCTAGGAAATATCTGCCCAAAAGTATCCAAACGTCGGTTCAGGGTCACCATGCCCAATGGCAAGTGTCAGCTAGATGTGTATAAAAGTTGTGCCCTGGTACTCGAGTACTCTTTCAACCATTTGAGCTGCCACTGTTGGAATATTAAAATCAATATCTAATTAGTCTTCACAATCCATGAAACCAAGAATTGAGTGAAATGGTAATTTTATGTTTTAGGAGGACACTAAATTGTGGTGGGTATTAGCGAATATGTATTTTATATTTGCTACTCTAAATCATGAGTACCTCATCGTTGACTAGGGTAACTATGTTAACTGATGTTAAGTTGGTCCGGAAACTGTTTCGACATTAGCATCCAGTTTTGTACAGGTCTGCAGTAGAAATAGTTCATTAGTTCACTGGAGACTCTCTTTTCTACTCATCACACGAAAACTTATTGATTTCCCACTGTTAGACTTATATTTCAATATTTAAATTTGAAAATCAGCTACAGTGCATGTCCCTTGGGCTGGGGAGCGGAGGAACTACATTCTCTACAGTGATGGTGCACTAGTTGGAGTGACATTTGAGATTTAGAACTAGGAACAAGACTGGGAATCAGACTTTTAACGTTTCAAATGTAGCATAAAAGCACTTATTGTAGAGAGTAAGTAAACAGAAAGGTGCAGTTTTGTTTATGTACATTTTTTCATGTATTTATTCTATCAAAATCAACGCAACTTGTTTATCCTAACATGATACACCAAACTGGACTGTGGCTCTATCTACACCACAGTTGCTTGACTGTAAATGTGCTTTTTAATTTATTCTTTTTTTTATGAAAGACTAAACTAAAATGCAGATGAAAATAATTAAACTTGGAACCATTTCCAACTTTAATTATTTTCATCTGCATTTTAGTTTAATAAGCAACCTTTCCCAAATCTCTTAAAATCTCTTGAAAATTCAGAATGCTTTGCGCTGAGGACCATAAACACTACAGAAAGAGGAAAATGTTTGTTGACAGATGCCTGAATGTGTGTTCTGAGTGACGTGCTGTAACTACAACATTGCTTGGACGTTTCGATTGTTTCAAGATCTCGCGGTATGTTTATACTTTGCTCTCAACAACAGAACATTCGGAGAGAAAGGAACTAAAGTATGGGAAAGGCATGAAGGCTGAGATGCTGATTCTAATCTTGGGGGATGTGTTGGGGGAGTGAACAAGGAGCTTTAAAAACAGTTTAAAAGTATGATTGACAAGGCGCAGGGGTTACATAGCACAGGCACAGCAGGAAGGAGAGACAGGGCGTTCCCCAGCTGCCTGAAATATCATGGAAAAGCGTTACACACACACACTAGGAAACTACTAATGAATAAAAGAAAAGCAGATTTATACATGCTCTGCTATCTTTATAGCTTTGGTTGCCAGGTTGGACAGTGTTAGCAAAATCCCCATTCCAGTCTGAGGAGAAACTGTAGCACCTAATGTGATTTCCAAATATTGCATTGTTCAGCATATTGTCCAAAATAACCCTAGAACATAACAAAGAAAGAGAACTTGAGGGGAAAGTGCACACCTGTAGGGATTGTTCTTATATGGTGGAGTTTGTATTTTCAATTTGTTGGGTTTATATAAGGTGACTTTCATGGTAACAGTTAAAACCACAGTTTTTGTCTTATAACTGTTGACCTTTGTAAGGTCTGTAGTTGCTCTAAAATCAACTATTAGAACAAGTCTAAATCAGTTATTAATTATAAGACATATTTCTTCACACCTATTGTAAAATATTCTGAGACCACTATGAAACATGCAAGTTGTTATAAAAGTGAGAAACTAAAACTAAAATGTTGAAGCACGCGCCTAGTTTGAGGCGCTAAAGCTGTAGCTTTAGCAATGAAAAAAAAACCCACATACCTGTTTGTACTTGTATGTCTGTAGAATTCATTAACCCTGCTGCCTTTGTGATGATGGTGATGTTGTAGAGACGCCCAGGAATCAGGCCATTCATTGTATAGGAGGTGCTGGTGTTGGCTAATGTGGTGTTCCAGGTGGAGCTCAGGCCCATGCTATCTCTAAGCAGAATTTGGAATTGCTCTGTTCTGCCTGGGCCGGGCTTCCAGGAAACAGTCACGGCGTCTACATCTCTTAACACCAAAACTCCATTCACAGCAGAAGGTCCTGGGTGATGTGGACAATCATACATAGTGTCACCAATCTGTCAAAATTAGCAAACATTCTCTACCATTTACAGTGTAAACGTACACTAAAAGTACATCTAATTCTAGGCAAATGTTCCTATTGCTTCCATATTTACGAGTAACTATTTTTAGGATAATAATTAAGCCAAATAATGCATATAGAATTATGCAGAGAGCACACAGTGGTGAACAAACCACCATCTGCCGTTTTGTCCCCCTTTTGCTTTGATGCTGTTTCTTGGCATTCCCTCCGGCAATATCATGAGGAGCCACTAAGGAAGACTAACGAAGTTTCACATACTCACATGTTTAATGCAAAAATTGGCATACCAAACTTCTAACAGGCATATCTGGCTCTACACCTGGCGTCAGGTTTCAAGCACTTAAGCACATTAGATCAAAACGTCTTTAATGATCAAAAACACACCTCATTTCTTTAATTGTCCTCATCAATTCTGAGAAAGTTGACACCAGCCAAGCTTCATTTTCTTAACAATTGTACAACTGCACATACAACTGTTCAAGCCACGCAGAACATTTTTCTATTTTCTAGCACTAAAATATTGTCACGCCTCCGGGTCTCCCTGACACCGCCGATCTCCCGGACTCCATTCCCCAGAGTGCACTACCTGATGACATCACATGCACATGTCCCCGCCCGAGTTTTGATTAGCATCACCTGTCATCATTTACACCTGTATTTAAACCCCTCTCTCTCACACGCACACGTTACAAAGTTTTGCCAAACACCGTTTGCAATTCCGAGCGGTGTCCCTGTGACCTTCTATCTGTTTTTCCCGGTTCTGACTTCCCTTCGTCTCTGGCTTTATCTCTCTCGATTCTCCCTTTGGCTCTGTCTGCTCTCTTCTTCCTGGTTCTGACTCTCCTTTTGTGTTCTGACCATTCTCTTGGATTTCCCTTCTGATTCAGTTGCTGGCTTGTTTGATCTCCTGGCTGTGAACCCTGCTTGTCTCTTATTCTGGACCCGGCATTGCCCTGTTTATGTGTGTGCTTGTTATTTACTGTTGTGCTCAGCTACCTGTTTACTAAATAAAACCCCTCTGGCTTTTAGCTCTGCTTGCGTCGTGCCAAGTTCAAATATAGAATTATTCTGCAAATTCAGAGCACATTTTCTATGCTTTTGCTAAGTTTATCATATTGTGTTATATACATGTAACACGTGTGTTATTTCCACTTAGAAAGCAACACAATTTGCCCAGACATTTGCATTTGTACATTTTCTTTGTGCAAACTGTAAATGAATCACTGCCTGTTCATCAAGATGGTAAATTTGAATGAATGATTGTTTTTAAATGCCATAGTTTAGTTTTAGTTCATGAGGAAAATGAAGTCAATAGTAGCTCTGTTACACAACGGCTTGGGAAAGGTGTGGAAGTGGCACTAGCTAAGTCGTTTTTTGTGACAGCGCCCAGAACAGCCAGTGGGCGTGATGTATGTGCCAGATAAGATTGTTCCACTGTTTAAAGAACACCAGTGTTAGCTGGACGCTGGGCCGCCCATGGTGAGCTTATTGTGAGGAAGAAAGAGGGGGGAAAGAGGACCTTTAGGGGTTAAGGGCAAAGGCGGGTGGAGCTGGTCACTGAGCCGCTGCCTTTTCTATGGCTCTTCCTCCCTCGCCGCTCATTAAATCACAAACTGTATTGTAACAATGCCACTATGCAGGGACTTTTAAAGCACTGTAGGCAAGGTCTCGATGTCAATCAGAATCAAAGCGATTCTTCAGACTGGTGGGCAAACAAGGGGAGAATTGACTGTGTGGAGTATCAATTTGACAGATTTAGTCATATTGTTCCTTAGTACGGTCTTTTCCTGCCTCCTGTTATATTTCAGTGAGTGTGTGTTTACGCACTTAATTATCTGATAACAGAAGAAAATCAGATTTTGTCAGTAATCCATTTACCGCTTTTACATGCAATTGAGCAATCAGATAATGGGAAAACTCTGAGTCAGGCAGTAATTGGATTTCTGCTTTGCAACCAGCCAATAAACTCACAGAATAAGTAAATAAAACTTCATGCCACAGCTTTTTTGGTAAGCATAAAGTCACTTTTGTGGAAAATATGAATATCCATTACCTAGAGGATGAAGAATAGATGCATTCTTCTTTTTGATGTATTTTTTGTATAATACATCCAAATGTATAAAATTACACTGAATCATGTGTAATCATGTAAAATTACATGCAAAAGTTTTGGAACCCCTGGTGAAATGGTGAATTTTGTTTATTTTCTAGGTAATAATAAGGCTCAGAGAACACTTCTGCACATTTTAATGCATATCTACTGTTTTTATTTATTTATTTATTTATTTTTTTTTTTACTGAATTTAACATATTAAAAAAGTAATATGTGGACAGTGCAATTATTATAGCACATTAAATATTATGTCTTTTTTCTGACATCTTCATCCCACAAAAATTATGCCCTGCAATTTGCAGAAAAATGCCATATTAAAGTTAGTTCGGTGTTGAGAATGTATTAACCTTTTTTCACAGAAAATCAACAAAACATGACATTTGGCCTGGGGTTCAAAATTTTACATACAACAGCATACATTATATTTTTTACAATTATGTTTTGAAAGCATGAAAATATGAACAAAACATGAAAATATACTAAAATGCTGAGTTAGCTACAAAACTACCTAATGTACCCTTAACAAACTTATATTACTGTATTTTGACCCGCACTCATCTGTTTGTCTTTTTATCCATCTCTTGTTTCTCCCATAGAATCACCTTTTCTTTTGGCTCCTCCCAAATCCTATTGTTTCCTTTGCCCAACAGCCACCAAACTGCATGCACTCACTCAGGGCAGATAGCCCAATAAGATAACTAGATAACTCACAGACATACTGATCATCACTCCTCCATGTGTCATTTATTCATCTCTTTTTCCTCCCATAGACTGCCATTCATTTATGGCAACACCTAATAACCTTTAAACAACCCATAACAACCACTGAATAAACACTTGAACACTGTGACTACCGCCTAGCAACACCCTAGCAACCACCTAAAAATACCCTAGCAACCACCTAGCACCTTATCACCTAAGACACCATAGCAACTGCATAGCAACCACCTGGGATACCACAGCAATCACCTAGCAACACCCTAGCAACCACTTGAGATACCATAGAAACCAACTACCAACACCCTAGCAATCACCTGGGATACAATAGCAACCACCTAGCAACAAGCACTGGCTGCATAATTACTCTGAATTTTTCTTGCATTCCTGAAGACAATATAACAAAAATACTGAACAATGATGAATACTGTAAAATGAGCCAGCCCGACTTGTGGACAAATTTAATTTCAGGTATCTTCACTGTAACCAAACTGTAACCATGCACAAAGAGCCACAAAATCTTTTTCTGGGACATTCCTGACCATAAAGCACATGTATTTTTAGACTGGGCGTGGACCACTGATGTGTGAATATCTGAGAGATTCAGGTGACAGGATCAGACTGCATGTTATGAGAGGTCAAGCGCGGAGGCTGGACCGCTTGACCTGATCAAATCTCCAATTAAAACAGAATGCAAGCCTCCCCCTCCATTTCCTTTTGGACAAAAGAACAATGGGCGGGAAAGGGCAGGGGAGAGGGCAGAACCGTCTGGAAATACTTAGGGTCAGACTTCTGTTCTGGAGCTAGGCCAAACGCCAGACAAAAAGACCCATGAACACACATACACTCACCCAGTCCCATATACGCCCTGAGTTGAGTCAGAAGACCCACCCCAGGGTCCGCACAGATACATGTAACCAAATCTTTTTCAATTTTAACATCACTGTTACAACAGATTCTTATATCTCCAGAATGGTAACTTCGGGAGGGCTGGAGTGAACTTTTTGTCTCCATTTCATTGCAGTGCAAATTCTAATCTGAAACATTCTCAAACTGTCCTTAGAGAAACCACCATAGTGTGATATGAAACTCATGAAGAATGTAACAACCTCATTTTAATATTAAAATCCATTTCAACAGATGAACTGTTCGGTTCATCAATGGATCTCTTCCAGTTACCACAGCAGAAATGAACGGTTGTCTGATTAATGTTCATTCAATGGTGCATCAATCCGTATAGGTCATTTCAAGCTTGCCGTAAAGCCTTGCTCTAGTTTCTCTTGTTTAATTATTTGGGTTAATTGGTTTAATTATTCATTTTTTGGATTAATTTTCTTTTTTATATGTGCCAGATTTCCAGAATGCACTGCGGTTTGTTCAAAAGCAGAAACACCAAACCAATTCAGGCCTCTAATATGGTTATTAGTCAACCGATTTTTTGTCCTTTTCCAAGTCCAGTAAGACATGGTCAATTATTGTCTTGAATCGTCTACTGAAATTAGGGCACTAAATAAGAAATAACTCTTATGGCACCTTAGAAGAGTGGAAGAGTATTTAAATCACCTTATTTAGAATAGTGATGAAGAGTGATATGGAGCTCATGAACTGGACAGCAGTAGTCAGCAACGGTAAAGTGCACCTACATGGTAACTGATAAACTGGCTACATAATAAACTACATAATTAGGTCAAAAGGTACATATTAAATTTGCAAGTCAGTGTAGATGTTTTTAGCACACCCATGAGACAGAAGGCACATCACTTACTGGTTGGTAGAGATATGTTCTCTTGTCTCCCATCTGTTTTTGATATCACAGTCAGGTTGTACTTTGTTCCAGGTTCCATATTTTCTAATTTGCATCGAGCTGCTGGTCTATTTTCCTGATCGGTTTTACAGTCTGTCTCCGGCCTGTCCGCGATGGCCAGTCTGAACTGGCAATCCACATCTGAGGTCTCTAGTGTAAATTCTATAGATTCTGTCGTTGATACAGCCTCTGTAACGTTGATGCTACATTGCTGGGCATCTGTCAAAACCACACTCTGAAAGTAGTTAAAAAAAGATAGTGGTTGGTCAAAATCAATGAACTCTTATTTGTTCTGAATGGCACAAATCAGCTGTTGGTATGTAAGTTCAATAAGACAAGGCCTACCAGCATTACATAACTAACAACTATCCAAAATGTTGTTAAGCAACTAAACATTAAATTCAAAATACTCACCAAGATTCCACATGTTATCCACACGGCTACACAAAGAGCTTTGGGTTTCAGCATTTTGATTGTAAGATGTTTAGATTATCTTAGTCAATAAATAGAAATTCAATTTAAAGAGGCACTTAAAAACATAATCCAACTGTTTTGGAGATGAGTGAAAGTGTAGACTCCCCATGCGGCGGATATTTTCGTCTACAAGCAAATTTCCCAAACGTCCACGAAAAGTCGTAGTGCTGGATGCATACAAGCTTCTTTGGAGGCCTTAGGTCCGTTGTCTCACGCTCATTGGCCAAAAGCAATCAACGGTGCGTGCGAATAAACCCCTCGGTCTTTAACGGATATCCTCAATCAGCGCAGCCTTGCTGTGGAGATGTCTTAAGTTCAAACCCGGGTGGCCAAGGAAAACAGCGATGGAAAACAAAGTCTCTCTGATGGAGCAATGCTCTTTTAAGCTTCTGTCAGACTGGCTTTAGATTGAGTTTTTTATTCACTACAAATGCTGGACTAGGATTTTTCTTTTCTCCCCTTTGCTGTTGAGTGAAAGCAACAAGAAACGCAACTTTCCCTGGACTGAAGGCCATGGGCTGCTTTGTTGTCTTTGAAAGCTTTCAGCCAGGCCACCTCCTTTTCCTTCCTGTAGCCCCCACACAGCAGCATCCAGGCGGTTAAAGCTGCACTGATTTCTCAAAACTTGCTTAAAACAGGAAAATGCCCTGTTAAGCTCTTTACTCAAGTCAGCCCCCTTAATTAAATATCTTCACACTGTTGGTCAAAAATCACAAATTGTACTTTTAAGCACATTGGTCCCATTTTAAACAGTGAAATAAAGATAATTTCCAGCTGTAAATCGAACATTAAACATCAAGCAGGATGCTCTTCTATATTTTAGTCTTGACTCTACTGATGTGACAATATTGAATCACAGCACAGAATGGAACTGCCTTGGGGATGGACAGGAAATGAAGAAAATCAGAGCACCATGAGGGTCCATCGCTCGTTTAGACGCTGGTCACCTGTGTAAAGCATTTACCAACTCTTCTTCTACAGCCATGCCCCCTGCATTCTGTGTAGAATGTGGCTTTGCATTGTCTAGTTGAAATATGCATGAAAGGGCGCTGATAAAAACCTGATACCATGACAAACCTGTTTTTGGACTTGTAGCTGGTAACAGTCTGCATAATGGTTTTTCGTCTTCGGTCCAGAACACACGGCATCCACTCCCTACAAAAAAGACCTGAAATATATTTTCGTCTGGACACAACACACGTTTCCACTGTGTGATGGTTCAACCCAGACGCCTCAGAGCCCAGACAAGCCGACGTCATTTCTGGACATGGATTAATATGAGGCTTCTTTTCAGCAAAGATCATTTTTAACCGGGATTTGTGGACGTAACTACATATTGTAGTGTTTAAGAAAGTTTTGCCTCAGTCATCGTCGGTCCATGTGGTTCTATGACTTGAAGATGAATGACAGTTCTTTTTGCGGGACAATCTAAGGGATCAGATCAGAGCACAGTTAGGCTTAGGCTTACGTCCTTTATGAATCTTCTCATTGTTATGCACTTTAGAGGTTAAACTATCCAAATCACTTGCAGACTTTCTTTGAGTATTGTTGTTTTTAAATATTTCAATAATTTTCTCACACCTTTATGAGTTAAAGTAAATTTTACAAACCACTATTTTGTTTTTGTATCTGTATTTTATATCTGAATATCATCCCAATTTTTTCTAACAATTTTTCAGCTTTTTATTCATTAAAAAATGTTACATATCTCTGTCATGCTAATCAGGGTGGATGCAACAGGGTGCAATATAACATGGGGCAAAATTGAGTTAAATTTGAAGTGAAACATGACTTGGATATCTTCTTAAATTCCCATAGCGATGTCAACTGTATGCCACAGGGCAGGGTTAGTTTTAACCTAATTATGTTTATTATGATCCATATTCTGACTGAAAACTAATTTCAGTCTAATTCAAGCAACACAGAACTGTAATGATTTTAAATCATCCAATCTTTAGGTTGCTCCTATAAAAATATTAATCGTGCTCAGATACTTTTATATTATTTAGTAAAAGCCAAATGTGTAATGCTCTTCCTACAATAAATGGTCACAAATAAATCAAATAAATATGGGAAGAGGTATCAAAGAAAATGTGTGCACAGGAAAAATAAACATCAGTTTTGACAGAATTGGTTTATTGGCAGTAAAGACCATAAAGCCACTATCATATGTATATAGGACAGACTGAGTTGGCAAAAGTAGCCAGATTTCTCCACAAAAGCACATTTCTCCACATTACAGGCTTTAATAAAGATAGAAGAGGACTCCTACTATGAACACACAGCACGTAGAACCTCGGTATTAGATATTATGGCTTGCGTAACACCATAGTCCTGTGAATTTATATACATCAGTATATTTTAGTCACTTGAGTAAAGTCTTCACCAACTTCAAGAGTTCTTATTACAGGGTGAACTATGTGTACAGTCATGGCAGTTCAAAAGACCTCAGATCAGCAGCTTCATTACTGCAATACTAGAGGCGTTCGTATGTACAGATCCTAGTAGCTAGAAATATATATTATAGTTATGCTGGACAGTTATCTTTTCACAACATTCAGGTTGATACAGGAAAAGTCATCAACTGGCTTAAGCCAAAATAATGGAAAATAGCTACCAACAGTAACCAGTGTACACCAACATGAACTGTTTGACCAGATCAGATGTTCTTTCCTATGCTACACACATTAGAAAATCACAAATATATATATATGTATATGTTTTCAAAACCTGTATCAGAAATAATCAGAATAAAAAAATCTGACAATACAAAAAAGTGTCCTAGAAATGTTCATAGTCATACAACAATCATCCTGCTCAAAAAATGCCTGCAAGATAGCAGCAAGATCCTTATGTGGTCCAGAGACATACTGCCACATAATGTTAATAGCACTTATGTATGTACATTGATCCAAGACAAACCTGTACGCAATTGAGGATTTTATTTTTTAGAGAGGCAAGTGAATTATTTTCCATGCCAGCATTATCTAGAATGCCAAAATGCCACTCATATCACTCACGTTAATGCTGAGCCATTTTATGTCGGATCATCTAATGAAATATTAACCCATTGTTAAAAAGCAGCCATGCTATGCTTGGGGTACAGTCTTTGCCAAAAGTTTGAACACCCCTGGTCAAATTACGTTTAATTAAATTTTGTTGTTAAACTAAACATACTGGAAGAAACAAAACAAACTGCCACATTTTTTTCTTTCGCACAGGACATTTTCTATGTGTTACTTTTTCCATCAGTATGTTAAATTAATAGTACTTGTCCATTTACATGTGTTCTCTGTAGAGGATGTGTACTCATTTGTACTCATTTGTACCCTTTAACTTCCAGTCATTTCATAACCATGACTCAGAATTGCTGATATTACAGTCTGCTGATAGTTAGTTAGTTCATTTATTAATTCATTTATGCATGAAATTAAATTGCTAACTAATTTTTCAAATCATTCAGATAAGCTCCTACTGTTCTGAAATTTATTTGAGATGATAAGCTCTGCAAACCCCTCGTAATATAGTCTGCTTTGCAGTCTCAGGACCACGACTCTACATAATCAAGTAAAGTGTGATTGCATTCGTGCAAAACCCGTAGAAGGAATATTTACCATTCCTGAACTTGGAAAACAAACTACCACAAACTTGCGACTTTGGACGCAAGTGCTGATGCATTGTCACTGACGCAGGTCAGTTTGTTTACACCAGCAGGGGACGAGATGAATGAGAACACTTTTAAACAAAGCACTCGGCTTTACACAGTGAAACCCTGATGCTAATTTACTTGCTTAAAACCTTAAAAGCATCCTGAATTCCCAAAAGCTTTGTAAGACTAAGTACTTCATTAATTAAGGTGTGTTTACCAAAACTGTAAGTAACTAAAGTACAACAAGACTACTTATTATTTACTAAGCATTTCTTGAAATGGATTTTGCCTGCAGTTGAGCACCTAAAAGGAAGAGGCCACCAATCTGAGGGAGGGGGGGAGGGATCTGCATGTTCCACAATAATAGAAAAAGAATAACGACAATAATAAATAAAAATAATAAATAATATCAATGCAAAATTATATGATGTAGTCTGTAGTCCAATCAGGCACATTAAACCAATCAAACTCGTAAATTATGCGCTTAAATCAGTCAAATCCATAAACGGGCCACAGGAAGATTGGTGACTGTGATAACTCAAACCTCACTGGCATCAATGCTTCTCTGCTTTCAAATCTTAACCATCTAGTTCACTTGAGCGATGATGAGGAATATAGGCTGCGTGAGGTGAAATAATGACCCTACTCAGTTTGGTGTAGGAGGAGCTGGCGAGAAAAGCCTACTGAACTTTTGCCTTTAGTTCCACCGTACGTGGATTCCTGCAGATAGCCGGCGATGCCCATGGTCTTAGCCAGGCTGCTGCCTCCAAGTCTGGCATTCTGTCACCTATAATCATACTTCTAACAGGCCGGGAATTACAATTAAATAAAATCAGTTTCAGATTTACACCTGTCGGCTATTAAAAACACTACACTGTTTAAATTAAAACTAATTTAGATTTAATTTGAATTATGTAATCATTTGGTTTATGAGTATTTTACCACACCTAACAATATCCTTCTGCCCATCAGATTTCAGTTGAATTAACGTTTGAGGTTCAACTGAGCACACTGTTTGAGGGGGAGGAGTCAACAAAGAAGTTTTTTAAACTCATTTGTTCGGTTTCAACTTATGAAGCTCTTGGGGAAAAACTTGCTAAACTGACTCACTCTTATCTCGCTCCGTGCATTAGTTGGTTTGTTATTTGCTAAACTGGATCACTTTTGGGAAAAGCACCTCTGAACAGTTTCACTTTGTGAATCAAGTTTCACAAAACAGCTATTCCAAATGTCAAAACATTTTTGTAACTGGATGCGGTAAAGAACTAGTGCCAACTAACTTTAGCCTGTTGCTATATGATTCATGAAGTTAGATTCATTTTCTCTTAAACATTTAAAAATAAATAAATAAGAGGATATAACCTTAATTCGTAGTTAAACATTATTTTTGTCAAAGGCTTAAAATACACACTACAAATGAAAAACTCAAACTTACAGTAAAGAACGCATGATGGACATAAATTGCTATATACATATAAACTATACATATAAAAAAACAGCAAAGATGAATGGAAAAATCATTTAGAGTGTATAAAAAAGATGCAAATATGTACATTACTTGGAGGTAAAAACACACAGCGTATCAAAAAACATAACTAGTGGAGTAACTAAACATGTTATGCCATTTTGATTGTGTCATGTAACTGTCAAGTTGACCAGAAATTATGTTGCAGGCAGCTCATAATATGTAAGTAGTACCATTAAAGTTTCACCGTGTAAAGTCAGCGCTAGAATCAACATAGAGTAAAGAACAGAATGACCGTGCAAGATTCCTGGCTCTGACCGTGCAAGATTCCAGGCTCTAAGATTGACTGATTCCTGGTTGTTTCTGTTTAAGGAAAGAAAAGTGGCAAAGTTGTTCTCCTCACTCAGAACCTCTCACAGTGTTTTAAAATAATTTATTCCCGTACTTTTATCATTTTATAATTTTGATTTTTATTAAATGTTCCATGAATTAAATACAAAGTAACCGGTGAAGTATTTTGTTTTTTTTCTGCACTGAAAATGTCTTAGGCACCTAAGAACATTATTTATCTTGGCAACACGTGTGTTCTTGCTAGTGAAACTACATGTACATACACATCATGTCATAATGAATTAAATTATTTTGTTGTATTTGTTGTTTGTATTGTTTCAATTCCTTCCATTACTTTGATTTGATTTTCATAATATATATATATATATAGGACACATGAGTTTGGAACGTAGTCCCTTTCAAACTAAACATCATTTGAAAAACTGGAAAAACTGCAATTTTACATTTATTAATAACACAGTGTGGATGATTATGTTTTTCCTTAATCCTGTCCATCTACCACTACTACAACTAATGTCCTAATCTGAGCCATGGAGATGAAATTATAGAAAGCTAAATGGCACCGTTTTATAGACTGAATAATTTCTTTCAATTTGAAGATCATTTTCACAGTAACAACTGAAACAGCATCTTGAGCATCTTTGCGTGAGTGTATCTGAAACACCTGGTGATGGATTTTAAGATGCAGGTTTCTATATGAATAACGGTCACCTTAAGTGAACATTTAGGCATTTCACAGATTTTACCAAATTGAAGAGGACCAAAGGTTATCGCGTCATTTACGCTGTATATCACACAATAAAATAACACCTCCAAGTGTTCAGGGTTAGAGAACTCTAACCATGCAGGATAGACTTACTGCCAACTCAGATTAAAAAATATCAAACTGTTATTTTGATCAAATTGTACAAAAATAACATTATCATTATTAGCATTA
>CM067474.1:10035295-10052061 GCA_034552555.1 Semaprochilodus insignis | reverse complement strand
ATCACATGAGCTGCTGTTTACACTGTGTGTGAATTTCATGATGAATGGACCAGCAGAAATGGCCCAAAGATCGCTTGGAAAAGGTCTGGTTCCATTGGCTTACATTAGAATTAAATTAGGTTTTTGCCCTCTCCTGTAAAGTTGCTATTTTGGAGATACTTGTTTTTCATTGGACAACGATGATATGCTACTTCTTTTATTTTGCTTTTATTTTAAATGCACCCAAAAACCTTTCAAAAATGCTAAAAATGCTAAAAAAATGTATTCACGTCTGATCGCTGCTGTCAATTTTAGTAGGACATAGTTCAGAAGAGTTTCTTGCACAAAACACGCTGCCTGCAAACAACATCCTGTTTTTGCCTGGGCTCTTGAGATGTTTGACAGTTCATCTCAGTAATGTCCACATCTCCCCTGCAGAAAGACACTTCCATGAAGCCGTGTCTTTCTTTTGCATCTTAATCATAGAAACTTCCCACAATTTTCAAGATTTGGTCCACTTCCAAACCACTTCTGCCCCTCTGTGTTTACTGTTAATCAGGCCTGTCAGAGAGGCGGAAAGAATACTGCCTTGCGCATATTGATAAGAGAACCCCTCCCCTGCTGGCTCAGTGAAGAGCATGTTCCCAAAACGGGAAGCTGTTAGCAAGCAAAATGACATAGCCTCCAGGTTACATAATGTCCCTTAAAGTGAACCAGCCTTAGGGAACAAGCTGTTCCTCAGCCTAATTGTATTCAAGAAGGAAGAGAGGAATAGCTTGTTAACCCAAGACCTACACCATCTCAGCCAATAAGAAGAGGCCAACCCTTCCTGGCTAAGAGGTGGACAGATACAAGGGCATTGGCTGACCAGAGTTGGATAACCCACCCATATTTTCTTGCTTCCTGTCCTAATATGTACTCAGATCGACATAAGAACAAAAGCAGGAATGTCACCTCAGGACAAGGACCATGGGTTAATACGTGTTTAACGTTTCATAATAAAAATCGTGAATTACATAAGCACAAAGCAGGGCAGACGTGGGTGGACAAAAGAATTCTCTGAGAATTTCTAAATTCTAAATGCATGTGCTTAAAGGGATCAGAAACGCCATTACCTAGACAAATCATATGTGTCTTAACAGACAAATTTCTATTTCTTGCTGTAACACTATCATCAGTTTGGACATGTTGACTCTCTCTGGCACTGGTGAGGTAATGACTAAGGGAGGCTCCCCTATTTTGCTGCAACATGCCATCCATCCAAGGCAGCAATACATCATCTTGCCTGAGAAGCAGCTGCCAAGTAGATGATGGTGGAAAATACACAAGATGGTGATATAAGACAATGCAGTCACGAGATACTAACTTGGCAAAATGGTCTTGTATCTGTTCTTGGTTCCATGACTGGGAATGTCCAGGTCTTTTGGATCCACAAAGTTCATTGGAATTTCCTAGGGGGTGGGGAAAGCAGAGGCATAAAGACAAGCATCTAAGACCTCTGAGCAAACCACAGAGATTTGTGTAAATCTCAGACTTAAAACAATTAATATGCAAAACATGTGGTTGCCCCTGGTAGAGCTCTGTGTGAAAATAAGTGTCCTCCACAGAGAACACCGTTTTATACAGTTCATGCACAGTTACTGTCTTACTGTCTTTGTGCTCAACATATTTGCTAAAGGAGAACATATTGCTAAATGTCACTCACAGCAAACTCAGCATGAAGTGCCTGCGTGTTGAGTGTGACATCTCGGAGCTGCTGGCGTGAGAGGGGCCGACCCGCCGTCTGCAGGTACTCCTGGGCTGCTCGCTCCCGAGGTGTGGCCACTCCACAATTCAGAGGCTCCACAGAGCCCAAAGCGCTCATATCCAGCACCAGGGAAACATTAGAGCCTCGTCTGCATACAAAAATCGGGCGCATGCCCATCAGGCGAGGAGCACACATGAATGAAACTTAATATCCATCCATTTTACTCCTTTGGACTTAAGCAGATGTGTTAGAGCAAGAGTAAGCTGTCATAGAACAGCTCAAACATTTAGGGAAAAGTAAGGAAAGCAAGGAAAACACATGTTGCATACATAAGCACTTTTGTAAAACACGGTAAAGGTACAAATTACAGCATTTTTGTTCTGTGCCTACTGAATGCCAGACACACTCACTGTACATACATACATACCTACATATCGTCACTGTCCAATGAAAAACATGTATGTCCATTTTTGTCGATTTTCACTTTCATGCATCATTTGAACACAGCAGCTGCTGTTTACACTGTGTGAACGTTTCATGATGAATGGACCAACAGAAATGGGCCAAACCGTCTTGGAAAGATGTCTGGTTCCACTGACTTGCATTCAAATGGCCCTCTTCTGTAAAGTTGGCATTTTGGAGATACTTGTTTTTCTTTGGACAGCGACGATATATGCATAGACACTCATAAGCACTTTAAGAGTTGAAGAGTTCTACTGAGTAATATAGGTGAATGTGTTTTATAAAGAGTTTTTAAACATGTGACTAATGTCAGGCTATATATCTTCATCTCACTATTAATCCTCCCTTAAGAACATTTACTGTGGGTTTGGATTCAAAAAACAAAAACTCCCTGTTTAAACTGTAAGTTGTTGTTACTTATTTGTTATTTATGCAACAGAAATGAGAACGTGTTAATGCTACTGAACAATTTAAACATGTTGTGTTCACTCTGAAAAATCCTGGCTGTTTAAATAATGACTAGTGTTTTAAATTTTTATCATAAGATCATTTTAGCTTCAGCATTGAGACCAACATGCTGTCCTGTGACAACCCTAATAAGTGCCTCCATTCTGTGTGTGCATGGATATTTTGTTTTGCAAACAAGAAGATGATCAGCTTTGATCAAAGTAAAAATAATGTACTCAAATGAAACGGCGTCATTAATCCTCCATCTTGCTCTCCTGCGTGTTTGGCGTCCCACTGTTTCTCTCTCTACATCGCTGATATGGATGCTTGTATAGAACGCCATACTACGGAAAGCCAAACGGTCCAAAAACACCTCGAGAAAATGCGCTGTATTTTGAAAGTATTTTTACACCATTAAAATATGCTGGCACATTTTGCAACACCGCTAAAGACACCGCTAAAGGCATAAAGGTTTCTTAAATATGGTAATAAGCTCGAACTGCCGGGTTACAGAGCCAATAGCTTTAAACTCCTTCCATCCAATCCCTGACAGATGCGGTCCAGACTAGCTCAGTACGAATCTGATCTACTTATAATCGCGGAGCTCTCTGTTTATTATTCCAAACTTCAACTTCTGTATCTTTATACATATAGTCCTGCTGTGCCTTTCATGTTTCTAACCTTGATGCTGTTTAAGGTACTTTAGATAAAAATACCAAATTTTCTCATGCTAAAGGCAAGTGCAGGTCTGTTACGAAACGTTTCTCTTTATATTATTTTAATGTGTGCTTCTTGATAACTATTGTAGTGAATCGTTATTCCGAATCTGTTATATAAAACATGTTAAAACATAATAATAAGAATAATAAGAAGAAAATAGAATGAGAATAAGAAAAATATTACGTCAAAGAAGAACAAGAAGACTTAACAGCTATTCTAACATTATGTTTTAATTCTAGAAGAATTTATTCTTTACTGTTGATAATGATGTGTTCTACTTCATGTACTGATCGGATCCGTAGTGAGCTAGTCCAGCTTTTAACAGTGTCAGAGTGGCGGAAAATACTGCATAATATTGCACGGCATTTTGAGGATAATTTCCAACGCTTTTCCAGCGTTTTTGTGCTTTTAGGTGTGAAATATTGCAACATATATTATGCCTTAAAAAAACACTACATCGGCATATTTTACATTGCTTTCATATTAGAAACTGCCTGTTCTATCAGACTGTGGTGTCCAGCTGTCTCTTTTATGCTGTGTGTGCTGGGAGGAAGCATTAGGACGAGATGCGACTGGACAAGCTGGTCAGGCGAGAAGGGTCAGTTGTTGGTGAGGAGCTGGACTCTGTGGTGAAGGTGGCAGAGAGAAGGACACTGCACAAACTGCTGTCCATAATGGATGATGATGGGCACTGACTGCACACCACCATCATGGACAAGAGGAGAAAGTTCAATGGCAGGTTACTGACACAGAGCTGCTCTACAGACAGACTCAGGAGATCCTTTGTCCCGAGAGCCATCAGGCTTTACAACTTTTCCCAGTGGGACCGGAAGAGGGAAGAGGACAGATGAGGATCGAATCTCTTCTGTTAAATCAGAAGTTTATTCATCAGCACTACTGACACTTCTGTTCATACTGTACCACCCTTATTATTGTTTTGTATTACTGTGCTTTATTGTGTTTTCCTTCAAGATCAACAAAATACCTATCTACCTACCAATCTGTCTATCTATCTATCTATTTATCTATCTATCTATCTATCTATAATGTGATTTCTCTGTGCATTTTTTGGACCGTTTGGCTTTCCATAGTATGGCATTTGATACAAGCACACATATCAGGAATACAGAGAGAGAAACAGCAGGACACCGAGCACACAGGAGAGCAAGATGGAGAATAAAGATGGCTTTTCATTTGAGTTCATTAATTTTACTTTGTTTGATAAACATAAACACAAAGCCACATCCTCTGCAGCGAGCCATTTTCTTCTGGTCTATGAGATGAAGAAGTAGGTTGTGTGAGCGAAGTTTGACCGCTGTAGAATCAGAGGGGAAGGAAGCCATTTATCAAGACAAAAGAGTCAAGAACTTGTTGCGTGCAAATCTTTCTTTAGACCATGTACAGTCTTTAATTATAACTGTGTAAATGCTGCATATTTCACTATTTGTTTTTGTAAAGTATCACAAGTTAATCAATGGCTCAGGGTGGAATCAATAGCAAACATAAGCACGAAATGGATTCAGTAACTATGCTTGCACACACGCCAAAAATGGTGTATGACCTGGTGCATGACAGCTAACCATCAGAAATGTACATTTAACAGTTAACTCGGTGCTCTGGGTGTGGAAAAGGAAATACACACACACACACAAAAAAAAGAAAAATAAACCTTTTTTTCCATGTTATCAAACTGAACTGAATACTCCAGACTCAACATCCTTAAATTTAGTTGGGATTACGTCCAGCAGAAAACGCCACCAACTTTTAGGACAAAGAGAATTCTAGGTTGTGGAAAGGTACCTCTGCAGAATTCTTTGAAAAACTGAGAGCAAGTCTCCGGAAGGGAATGAAATCCGCAATAAAGGCAAAAGGAGGGCACGCTAAATACTGAATGAATTATACTATATTCATATTTCTGTGTAAACCTCCATTAAATACATAGCGGCTGCTCTTTTTCTGATGTAGGAATGAATAATGAAAAGTGAATAACAAATGTCTTGACAAATAAATGAAAGGTGGACTCTGGTGTTTGCACAGCGCACAGTGTGAACTGTAGTCAGAGTAAAAGATGAAAATGCTAGATGTACATCCATCTCTCTTTCTCTCTCCCTCCCTGTACATCCTGTTTCAGCCTTTCAGGCAGGCCATACCACATAGTTGTGTATGCGTGGGTGGCTGTGTGGGTGTATGCACATGTGTGAGTGAAAGTGGCAGATGTAAAGGTAAATGAAAGCACATATTCACACCTGGGAGCAAACAGCTGCACTGATAATGAACAAGTAGTCTATATCTACAATAAACACATACATCACATATACCTCTGAAACTTAACTGGAAGGCAGACGTGGCTAGTGCGCTGGCTCAGGGCTAATGTGCTAATGTTTCTGTGCTGCTGAGAACCCGGTTTGAATGGACCAGGTTAAACTACTATTCCATACGAAGGTCTCCAACACTGTTCTTCTATAATGTTAAACTTTATATTTGAAAATGAAAACATTAACATCTTCACATGCACATTTGCATTATCTTTCTGTATCAGATTAATTAATGAATTGCTATCAAATTGATTTTATGAATCTTTATGCACTACGTAGCAACACGTGGACAGAGGGGTATTTTTTACATTCCTATCATTCTCTTAATTGTACAAATAATTGCCTGCACTAACAAATAGTCATTTTATTCTTGTATGCTTTGCTTATTACTAATAAGTGTGCTTAGTATCTATATACAATATATTGCACTTCCTGATCTTTTCATATTTTCTGTTCTTTTACTGTCAAATCTGCCCATTAACATGAATTAATTTAGTTCTATATTCTAAAAAGCATAAGGAAACATTATTACCATTTTGTTGGGTCCAAAAAATAAAAAAATTAGCAACTAATACAGCTTAATTCAGTTATCACTGCACACCGGAGTAAAGGCTGCTGTGGCACTGAATATGCTTGTGCAGCCAAACCTGGGCTGAAACCACAGCCATCGAACAAAGATGACTTCTCCCTCTTTTTCCTCGCAAGGCTTCCTTGCAACACTCACATGCGTTACTTTCTATACACATGTTTCTGATAACCTTTTCCGCTCTTCCTGATCACCCTCTTTCAGCATCCGGCCCATGCTTTTCTAAACGACGAGATAGGAAAACAAGTAAAGGAGGCCGACAGTGAGGTCCACACGTACACCACACTCACACCTGACCCCAGTCCTTATTAAAGGTCACGGGCCACAAAACTTGTGGCACCTCCCTAGAATAATAAGACTTTATGTACAAAAGAGATTCTAGAATATAAAATGCAGACCTATTATTACTCCATCGGACCGAAGTCAGTGCACATGGTGATGTTTTAAAACAAGAACGGACATTAGTATATTTACATGACAGCAAATAATAGAAAAAGCCGAACCCAATTTTGACCTTACGTCAATGAAGTCATTCTCCCACGACATGTTAAGTATATGAATTTGCTAATTTAGTTTTGTACTGGAGCTACAAGGCTAACGCAGCCAGGCATGTGCACCTACCCCTGTGACCATAGCCTGAACAAGTACCCTCTTGGCTGGTGTGTAGAATAACTATAATCTATATTGCATCCAGCATTCTTCAAGGTTAGATAGACATATGGGATTCAGCCCTCTGGCACAGTACAGACTGACTGTGGTTCTCCTTAGTAACTCTGGTCTATCAGTTGTGAGCACAGCACTAAAAATGCAGCTAATTAAATACAGATAATCTAATTACTGCAGCATTGTAACCCATATGTGGTTATTTTTAAAGGCAATAACATTTTTTTGCAATAAACAATGTTAATAATTTTTAACACCAATTTTTAATTATTGTAAGGAAACAGAGACCCTGTAGAGCTAAATACACATAGAACTAAATACTATGCATCAATCACTGTCGTGAATAGTACCATGGTTATGTCGGATGGGGATTAAAATCCAGTATAGCCAATCATTTTAGCACCTTTGAAAAAACTGTTATCACTACATTTGGTGATTACATGGTCTCTCGTGATGGTAGTGACTGTAATATACTGTCCACTGTATTAAGCTTGATTTATGTTGAGCCCCTGCCCCCTAAATGCACTGGTCTAAAAGTAGATACCAAGTATGACCAAGATGGCATCGCGAGCACACCGCGAGGCTCCGCGTCTGAGCAGTTTTTGCAAATTAGTGACCTCAGATGTTATTTTAATTGTGTACATATGGTCTACTTGCACTACTCTTACAGTTCAAAGATTCATTTGTTGCTGCTCTTATAAGATAAGAGATATAAGATACATATACATATATATATGCATATGTATATAAGATATACATATATATGCATATAGATATGCTTATATTATGTGTATATATTTATTAAGTGATGTTGCTAAGCATTTGATAGCACCCTTCTGTTATAGTTACTGTTCAGTAATGACCAACACTCGTACGCTGCAATTAGATGAAAGTTCTGAAACAGCATTTTGATTTTGGAATACAGTGAATGGGCCGCTCACCTCTCCTGCAGGCCGGCAGCCGCCTTCATCTTAAATGGAGAAGGACTGGAGGACAGGCAGGGCTTGGTGTCAGACACAGTGGGGCCGGGTGGGTTGTACGACTTGGGGACAGAGACTGCGGTGTTTGAGTGTGTAACCGGGGTGGTGGGGTTATGGCTAGGGGTTGTGGCAGGGGTGGCTAGGGTGACAGTTGTGCAGGCAGGCTTGGGGGCCGGGGCAGCCTGCACCATGCTGCTGGTCAGGCTCAGGGGCGGCTGAGCTCCATGTACTGCGACTGGTGCCAAATGAACCTCCTGACCAGGCACACTCGGCCCCTTCAGCTGCTGGTCTGAATACTCAACCTTCTCCTTCAGGCGATAAAGCACCTGAAAGAGAGTAAAAGAGTAACATCAGACAGATGCTGGGAAACTGTAGATCTTGACCCCACACTTACATATCCATTAGCATTTCTGTGTCATACGCATCACACAGATAAACAGCACCGTTATTTCGTTAATTCAAATGAATGTTTTCTCACAATATTAGAAATCTGACAATCGAGATTGTACAAGTTTATATATCTTATATTTGACTTAAAATAGCAACAAAAACTATTCAAATTTTCAAGACGTACGAAAACGCATCTTAAATAGAAAAGCGCTGCCTCTCACAGGTCTGTGCGCTGACCTCGGCTGCGTGTGGATGGTCAACACACTAACACTCCAAGATGGAGTCAGGGAGCGCTCAGAGGTGTAAGCTCGTACCAAAGAAAGGTGGAAATATAATTTCAGTGGTATAGAATTGTACAGATTTGCAAAAAAAAGTCAGATGTTAAACAAATTCATGTAAAATTTTAAAAAGTCAAAATACAGTTGCAACCAAATACATCAGTACAACAAATCTGTTCCAGCACTTATGACACAAACACCCAGTGGAGCAATGCCTGAAACAATGGGATGATAACACAAGCAGCCTTTGACAATCAAAGCCCCCGCTAAAGATATCTAATGTTAGCTGTAACGTCTACTGCTGTCCCGTACAACAAGAAGAGCTCCAGGTGGAGAGAAATGATTGAGGCGGCGTCATCATTTTACATAGCTAAAGACACTGTGGAGAAATAAGGCTTTATCAAGCTGCTATAAACAGTCGACCCCAGGGACGGTTTGCGAATATTATGCTCCCTTGGCTCCCCTGTCTGTACACAGCTACATGAAAGTGAAAGAGTACGGGAGAGGTTGGAGAAGGTTCTGTATTATGCTACCACGACAGAGCTTTGGAGCAGTCGTACCATACAGCCGTACGTGAGTCTAACGGTTCACTACGTTAATGAAAACTGGACGCTGCAAAGTGTTTGCCTCCAGACATGTTGCTTCCCTGATGACCACACTGGTGAAGTAAGTAGCCAAGGTCTTAAAGACGCCTTGGCTGCTTGGAAGCATAGTGTAGACAGACAAGTACGCGTAACTACTGACAGGTGAAGTAATATACTCAAAGCTTGAAACTGTGGAGCCATCTCCAGTGTTCTGGATATAGACTCCACAATACCATTCGTTAGTTGTTTACTATTTTCTCACATAGAATTTCCCAGCTAACTTAACTGTGATTAATGTGTTTTCACATTCTTATAAATCTATCCCTAAAATGTAAGTAACCAAGTAACCAACATGAAATACTGAGTTCAGTGAACTTCTGAAATAAACAAACTTAAAACACAAATTCATCTCCTGTTACTTAATATTACAAGTTCAGTGAAAAGGTCATTTAAAGTTCACTTTGTTACCTACTTTGCAAGGTTTTAAGCTGCATAACGGTTAGACTGTTCCTGGTTTAATAATGGCTATACTTCAACTACATAAATATGTATTTATCTTATCAGTTGTTTGTCTGTGTGTGAGAAAAAAGAGACACAGCGTGAGTTTTTACATGCATTAGCAAATAAAAGTGTGAAAATCCTTTTGCTTTCGTTTAAACAGAAGATGGTGTGAAAGACCCATGGGTTAACCGTGCTATTGGGGTGTACAAGAAAGTTCTAGTAAGTGTGTTTTCCTTTAGCTGGAAGAGAAGAAGAGGGCTGGCCTTAGCACACACTGAACTTGGCCTACCCACTCATCAGCTCATTACTGAGTCTCCAACCACGTGGGGCTCCAGGCAAAAAATGACACATCGAGTTTTGGAGCAGGGTTCTGGGATCGGCAGCTAGTACCTACTTGGCAAGACACTGAAGTATAAGAGTCAGTAAATGAAGGTTTAAGACCACTACAGGAGTTCACCGACGCATTGTCGGGTGAAGAGTATGTGAGTATATCCTCACCTCATCTCAAACCAGTGCTTCATCTGTTTAACAGCAGCGCTCCAAGTCAATGGAGGATGAGAATGGGCTCACAAAATACATCAATAGCTCCACGCCTCAATACATCAACAGTAAATACAGTGACCCCACCAAAGAATAACTCTTGTCTATTGCTTCTCTTATGGATCCCCAGTATCGGACATCTTACATAGAGCAAGAACAGGTGGAAAGAATCAAAAAGCGAACCATTACAGAGTTGATGTCTTTACTAGCAGCGAAAAACACAGATCAGCCTGACAACTGTTCAGGTGCAACCAGCTAACAAGCAAACTTGCAGTCAACAAGATGAACATGAAGTTGTGAAAGTCATTTTGAAGAAGACTGTGCCACCTCCATCCAACCCCCAGTCACAAGAAGACAAAATCAAAGCTGAGCTGACTGCTTACTTGATTACCCCAGGCATGGATCCTGATACAGACCCACTTCATTGGTGGAATCTAAGCAACCTCTGTATACCTGCAACCAGTGCGGCTGCAAACAATGTTACCTGGCAGAGGGCGTCTCTCAAGCCTGAATCAGCAGAAAGGCTTGTGTGCCTTTCAAGAACCCTGTAAGGAACTTTGTGGTTTTGCACTTTTCTTATGTAAGGAGGTTACGCTCGCACATTATTTAAAGTGAGGGTCGCTTGTGAGCTTTAAGGAAGCTACTTGCTATTCTTAAGTATCTCGCTAATTAAGATCTTTCTTTTTTTTTTTAATTATTGGGGTTTTTTTGCGCCTTCTTGAAAGAACATTAAAAAGCAACTGTTATTTGCACAATTCANATAATAAAAAATAAAATAAAAATAATCAAGAATTTACATTTTTGCAATATCGCCCAGCCCTAGGAGGAGGCCATAAGGTACCCCAGGTTTTATTGCCGATATCTGCCAATTTTGCACTTCTTTAACTGAAAATGAGTTCGTATTATGTTTAACTGTCAAATCTCTTTAATGTTGTCCTTGTAAACTGTAAGGATGTGAAACAAAGCAAAAAAACATTACTGGCTGTCAACATGTTGCAGTAGTAATTCCATAAAAGGGTGATTACTAGTAATTAGTTATTACACCACTGGCAGACGGTTGCACGACACAGGACTACATGCACGCAGACTGTTATGACAACTGCCCTTAACACCACATCAACGTCACCAAACACCACAATGGTGTCATGCCAGACAGTGACTCAGAATGGCAGCAGATGTGGATTCACTGTGGTCAGCGTCAAGACGAACAGGTTTTCTGCCACGCATTAAATGTCGAGATGCGTGGTGTTACTCCACCTCCACCCCTACCGCAAAGTCTGCAGGAACTGCGTGAACATATTCAAGCTGCCTGGGATGAATCAGGACAGCATCACAGGACACCATTTGCATACTCCATGCCGAGACGTCTGGCATATTGCGTTAGCAAACATGGCAGCCTGACACCATACGTACGAACACTACTTCTGAATGTGTAGCTCAATAAACATTGCCCATATCAGTCTAATTTTATCATTTATGCTCCTTGTAACCTGTATCTTCTTTCCAAATAGCAGTGGAGTCTGATACTTCCTTCTTGGTGCAACTATTTTTGACAATGAGTGTATAATCTCTAAATATTCATGAACCTAAATGTATTGTTATCTATAAAAACAGACACCAGGACCTCACTAAAGGTGATAAAACAATAGTAGCAAGTCTTCAAGCCAGAATTATGTCCATGCTGTAGTCCGTGTTTAGAGACTATAGCATGTTGTACAGTTTGAGAAACCACATAAAGTAAGCAAATGTGTGAGATATTACTTAACAGCTTAGTGCGGTTTGAGGCGAGTGTTAGACATGCAGTTTGTGTAGTGCTAAAGGGCGAACTTTAGGCTGGCTGATAAACTGCATTTGGGTCATTCTCACATACATAAGAAATACTGGGACCTAGAAAAAATCAAAATAAGAAAAAGACTTTTTTCTGTAACATACAAATAGTCTGCATAGTGCAGCTGGACGATATGCTTATATACATACGTATGTGCATATATTTTCTGTGATTAACAGATTAGCACATACTTTACTGCACAACGGTCAGAGAGACCAATTTGCCAACTAATGGGGAAATACATTCTGACTGCAGTTCTGGGTGTATAAAATCGAACACCTTTAAACACACTTAAAATACTATTTATTCTGCACATATTAGTGCACAAATATGCCATCAATACGTTCACGTTTTATCTTCGATATTTCTTCAATATGTAAAAAAAACCAAAAACCCAATGAAAACAGTGCACTCATTGTGCAGAAGGATGTTCGCTATGGAGGATGTGTTAATGGATTTTCGTTTAACGAAGGAGCCCAAAGTAAAGCAGCCCTTCCAACAGTTCAATACATGCAGTGAATTTTGCATTAAATGAAGCCAATCAGAAGAATACAAAGAAAGAGCAATAAAAACAAAATGATGAAGCTTTAGTGCTGTAGACGAGTGTGGAAACCTTTTAAAAGTAAAATGCCTGTCTCCATCTTGTGGTAATGGCAGAAATGTCTCAATAGACAAAACAAAAAAAGAACCATTTGGAGATTAATGCTGTAAATCAGAAGACAAATGATTCTTTTAATAAATCATAACAACATGAGGGACAACCATGATTAAATATTAAAATTATGGAAGAACACAAGTTAATAAGTCATTACTGATCAAAAGGTCAAAAGTGTAGACACGTTTTCTGTCCATGTCAGCACAGGACAGTTCTTTTAAACTAAAAAAACAATCATGTTAACTTTAACTTTTTTTTTCTATTTTAAAGCTTTTTAATTATTTATTATATTCTTATAGTATTAACAAAAGGGTAGCGATTTATATACTCATCATCAAAAAACTAGTTGTACAAATAGTTGCACCCAGAAGGAATGAACCGACAGGAATGAAACTTGATCGGTAGGTTTGACATTGTGAGACATGCAAAGGATGCATGCATGTGGTATAAGAACAGACGGGCCTTACTGTTGTACCTGACTGACCCGACAGCCACGATTGTGGACATTCAGCGAGCAGCGATGCCCTCCATTAGTCATCGCGTTAGTACCAGCACTATTGGCAGACGGCTGCACGACACAGGACTTCATGCACGCACACCGTTATAACAACTGCACTCAACACCACATCAACATCGCAAAAGACTGCAGTGGTGTTGTGCCAGACTGTCATGGAGTGACTCAGATATCGTTAGAGATAACTCTATGCCAAGAAGACTGGCATGTTGCGTTAGCAATCATAGCAGCTTGACGCCATACTGAGAGACACTACTTCTGCTCAGTAAATAGTGCCCATATCAAGTTTATTTTATTTAAATGTATTTTTATTTTATTTAAATGTATTTTTATTTTATTTAAATGTATTTTTATTTTATTTAAATGTATTGTTCCTGGTAGTCTTAATCTCCCTTCCAAATAGCATTGCAATCTGCAACTTCCTTGTGGTTGCAACTATTTTTGACGATGAGTGTATTAACGTACTGTACTTTACTGTACCTCAATTTCGATAAGTAATAAATTTGTTTTGTCCACTTTAACTTCTTTTCTACCACATTTTCAAAGATCCAATGCTCTATGTTTGTACAGAAACCTATACAGCTGAAAACATTATTTGCAAAAAGTGTTCCATGTCAAAATATTTGGCAACATAATCTTTACCGCTCAGTTACAGTAATCTGTCTCTCTGTGAAGCCAGAAACAATTTCACAGTTTTCTTTAATACCTGATATGAGCCATGTTGGTATAAAAACTCTTCAAATGTGATTTTGCAGAATTGTGGAAGCTTATTCAGAACACTTAACTGAGTCATTTTAGCAGATTACTTCTACGTCAGCTCAAGCTCAAACATTTTCAGCACTTCTTTCCTCTCACAGTCTGTTGAGGCGAGGCCTGCAGTGCTGCAAGCCTTCACAGGAACCTCTCACAACTTTGCATGTAACACAGAAATTCCTCTCTGGTCGAACTGATCACCAACGTGATCAATACAGCTTCGATCAAACAAGTTGTTGATGTGAAATCTTCTGCTAGAGCTTTTCCAGTAGGTGAAACATTTTTGTGCACACTGCAGACATGCAACAATGCAGTTTAGTCACCATAAAGAACACAGCATTAATGTAAACAGTGTAATCAGTGAACGTCCTGCTTCAGAGAGGCGCTTACAGGTGCTACACAAATGGGCATGATTTCAGGTTGGTCAGCACAAATAAAATTTCAATATCGTTGCCAATATACGCCCATCATGACAAGAAGAGTTGCACCCAGAAGGAAGTGTCGGAGTGCTATGCTTTTGGAAGGAAAAGTTTAATATATGATACGAGCAATATTTATTGAGCTACACATACAGAAGCAGTGTTTGTCAGTATGGCATCGGGCTGCCATGTTTACTAACCCAACATGCATACGTATCGGCATGGAGCTGTAAAGGTTGGTGTCGACCTTTAAGGTGTGACAACAAACTGTTCACCTTGGCAATAACCACGGTGCCTCCACACACAAATCCGTTGGCCACCAAGACAAAAGCGGGACTCGTCACTGAAGATGACTCCATGACAAAAGGTACAAAAATTCACATAGAAGGTTTTTGCATTTGACGATACATTACATTAATTATCTCAGTTTTGACATCAATAAGCTATAATTAGCCATTTACATCACTGTACTTCACTTTTGCATCAATAACCTATAATAACGCATATAAACTATATACCTCACTTTTGACATCAATAAGCCATACTAAGCCATATGCATTATTATGCATACTATGTGCAGGTATCTATCTGTATATATAATAATCCATAAATGCATTCCCCAATTCGGAAAAAGGTTCGGGTCACGTTCCCTTTTCTCTCAGTGTCCAGCGCTGACCCGAAGAGCTCTCTACTGTCAAAACACAAAGAGGCAACTACCACCCCCCCACACCCCCCACCCTAAGCCTCTAGCTTTAGGCTCCCAACTCACTTTGAATGGCTTACAACTTAATGGGCTAAACGCTCCTGTAAGCTCCTCGGCCAGTCGGTGCAGGTGAGTAGGCTGGTGGTGGTGATGTCATCGCCTGGACCCGTTAAGACGGAATTACAGTGCCGGTGAGGGTGAAGATCCGCCAATCAGAGTGGGTTGTAATGATGAGCGAGAGAGGTGCGAGTGCTGATTCTCGATTCTCTTGAGGTGTCTGGGGCACGCCGAAAGTGCATCAGCGCCACAGAGGAAGAAGGGACACTACCACTAACTTCCTCTCTCTCTTTCTCGCTCTCTCTCTCTTTTTCAGACACCGCTGCTCATTTCCTTTTTCTCTCTTTCGCTTCCGTTGTCTTTCACTCTCTCACTCTCAGGCCCTCTCTGTGACTGTGACTCACACCATCTCGTCTTCTCTTGCTCAGCCCTTCTGTTTAACTTGCCTAACACACTGTACAAGCCCCTACTAGTCTTTACTAGCTTTCCTTTCTTGTTTATTTGACCTCCAGTGATGCGGCTTCATGAGAGCCCTCTAGAGCAAAGTTTTAGATCTAGCCAAATGTTTGAGCGTCCTCTAAGGCAGACATGTATTATTCATGTGAAGCAGGAAGTGGTTGAGGTGCAAAGCGTGGGTGGATACTCAGCGTCTTAAGCAACTAGTTGAGGGCTGCAGCATCTCTCTCTCTCTCTCACACACACACACACACACATGCAAACACGCACACACACACCAACATTTAGAAGGCAAGTCAAATCAGCTGACATAACTCTTAATCCTCATTAGTGTGAACCAGTCAGCTTACTGTGTAGCAGAGCGAGAACGTGTAAGACAGAGTGAAACCTACCATTAAACAGGTGATGATGATGACAAAGATGGTGAGGAAGATGACCACGGCATAGAAGCCCTCTTTGCTCCACACGTTGTCCCACTCGTGATGCCCTTGAAGCACATTCTTCTGTCAGAGAAAGAGAAGAAGAGAGAGAAGACGACAATGAATCCTCCAGGACTTCTCGGTCTATTGCATCTGTTATCGGACAATAACTTTGACAGACATTCCTGTACTTACTAAAACAGAAATAAAAAACACTTTGTGACTCAAAACACAGAGCAGCATCTGCCCACTGACTTCTATTATGACTGTGTTTTGAGTCAACAAATTTTCTGTTCTTTTCTAAGTGCAGAGAAATAATTAGCCCAGTACTACAGAACTGATATGCTGAAAAATGCTGAAGTGTTCCTACAACATGATTAAAACCCATAAGCCATAATAAGTTGTTAGCATGATGTACAGCTCCCTCAGTGGCCGTCTTCTACTGGCTCACCTGTAATAGTCGCCGTCCAGCAAAGCCTAAGACACGCTCCACCCCCCCAGCAGTCTAGACTTGCATCCGAGTGCTACAAACATGTGTGTGCTGTCTGCGTTCACAGGTTATGCAAGGATTAACGAGTGGAGCATTCAAGAGGCAAATCTACTCTGACATTGCTTCGAGTGAGAGAGACAGCAAGCTCCTCCCTTAGGCCTGCCCACATGCAACCCACATAGACACACACGACCTGGCCCTAAAACAAAAACACAGTAACCTGCAAACATGGCAACCCACCCCCTCATCTACCATCCACACCAGCCCCCCAATACACCAT
>CM067474.1:10017903-10034795 GCA_034552555.1 Semaprochilodus insignis | reverse complement strand
AGACACTTTACTGTATATCCTGTACATCTGCACTCCTGGACACTCTAGACACTTTACTGTACGTCCTGTACATCTGCACTCCTGGACACTCCGGACACTTTAGACACTTTACTGTATATCCTGTATATCTGCACTCCTGGACACTCCGGACACTTTACTATATATCCTGTACATCTGCACTCCTGGACGCTCTAGACACTTTACTGTATGTCCTGTACATCTGCACTCCTGGACGCTCTAGACACTTTACTGTATATCCTGTACATCTGCACTCCAGGACACTCTAGACACTTTACTGAAATACCAATATATGCACATATTTATTATGTTTATTCAGTATTGTCATTATCTGCTGATACCTGCGCCCCTTTAACATTTTATTATTATTATTATTATTATTATTATTATTATTGCACTGCCTTTTTATCTCTGGTATCTCAATGCATATTTTTCTACATGTTTTCTACTTGTCATCTACAGTGGTATTTGTACTTTTGTAGATATAATTTCTTGTATAGTTATAATGTTTGCTAAGCGGGTACTTATTTACTTATGTTCATACCGTATGCCTTTTTGTATTGTATTACTGTGCTGTATTGTGTAACTGCTACTGGATGCTAAATTTCCTTTGGGATCAGTAAAGTATCTTTCTACCATCCGTCTATCTTTTTATGAACTGCTACTCTTTAGAGACTATCCATGAATATTAACCCTTGCAAAGACAATCTGCCAAATCTGTGGTAAAAACCACTAAATGTGAAAAACAATAGAGAGAACAATATGGAAACAACGGCTTTGCAAATGCCATATGTTAAAATTCACTGCTGAATTTAGAGCACATGGTTAAGATTATTAATCTGTATTATTCTGACCAAAACTATTAACTTCTGTCATCTGGAACTATGACAGGTCACACTAAAGACACTGTGACAGTGTTTGCATTTCAGACATTTCAGAAAGAATGCAGTGGGTGAAGCCAATAAGCTTATTTTTCATTTACTGAGAGAGGGGGCCATTTATATACACAAAAAGGAAAAAGCAAGCAGATTGAAGACCCTCTTTCCCTGCTGGTGGCTTCTCCACCTGTGCCTCCCACTGATGTGAGATAATCCTAGCTTTTCCTGCTCCAAAAATGAGCATGTGAGATACACAAGTCCCCTACCTGAACAAACATAAACACAAACACACACACTCTTCAAATGGTGCTAAATAAGTACATTAATAAAAACAGTATTTTAATATGAGCTACACTTGCACAATTGAATAAACCCACTGCCACCAATCTTTAAATTTCAGACCAAAAGCAGTAACTGTGCTTTATGATACAGATTTATTTATACATGTCACAATATTTACTTTTTCTGACATTTAAACAATAGAAACAGGCAAAGTGGTGGGTGCTACATAATACAGGACTAATTATGCTTTCTATTTTACCATCTTTTTAATGTAACATGTTTGTCAGGGTTATCCACAGTGTACTCAGAAAACCATACTGTAATTTATCATAATAACTATAAACAACAAATCCAACGAACTGACTAGCTACTGTAATTTAGCACAAGACCTGATGATGAATCCACAGAAATTTGCAGGACACAAATATAAGATTTCCAATCTTATCGACTCAAAAGAAATTTTCACTGTAACAACAGCCACAAAGAACTACATAAGCCTCCATTAGCTTTGTGCACAGTGGTGTTGCATCACACAGCCTCAAATAACAACTCATTAGAGCTCTGCTCCACCTACTGTGACCCCACAAGGCACTTACCATGGTGACAATATGACGGGCTGATACAGGAGTGTTCTCCACATGGACCTCATGGTCGGTCCTGGCTAGGAAGCTGACTCCTGAGTGGTCATGTGAAACCTGCCGGAAGCGTGACTCCAGAAGTGCAGAGGGCATCAGCTTGGCTATCCGGGCACGGGACTGGGCATGCAGAGATGCACTGTTAAATTTCAGTGCATGCTCTCGGCCCTGAGAGTCCACGTGTCGATACGCTGGAGCGACTTGCACCACATGACGGTACCGCTGTGACCAATAGCTCTCATCATCCCCTGAGAAGCCCTCTGAAAAAAAGCCAGAATTCAACACTTAGCACAGAGGAATATAGACATGCAAACTGTTTTGGGTCAATACATAAATAAATAGGTAAGTGGTCTATAACCCCAAGTATTTTTAATGAACCATAATTGCAATTTCATAATTCTTTGAGTCTGGGTGGGGGAAGGGCTTTAATTTTAATATAGTGCTGTTTTATCACATATCAGAACCGCTGACTGTCTAGACTTTGCAGACTGCTGCTTAACCCCTACAGCTCTACGAGATATGATTAATTTCCAACTTGAGATTCTACAGTGCTGAAGTAAGGGGTTTGGGTGGCCCATGCTGTCTTGCCCGGGTTTACAGGCCTATGTTTAGATGCAAAAATTATTAAGCAACCTGATGCAGTTGGGTCATGACAGGATATCATAGCTGTTATAAACCATATCTACTGTAGGACCCCTGCAAGAGTATTTGGACACTTCAACTCCTAAGAAACATTAATACAGTATTTGGGTTATTCTCGCGAAATCTGACTTATGTAGCATGAAGATTTCAATATATAAATGAAATGATAATCAAACAATAAATATAAAATCATAAACATCTTCCTGTCTTGCACATGAAATGATGCTAATGACTGAAATGGATATTATAAGTATATTTTTGTTGTGTTCACATTTTACGGTAAAATTCTAATTTCCATGACATGTCCATCTCACAATTTCAGTACGTTGTTCAGAAATGCTAATTTAAAACAACAACAACAACAACAACAACAACAACAACAACAACAAAAACAGGATTGCATGTCATACTATAAACACTTGTAGTGAATAAGGAATAATGGGAGATTTTACTATTATTAGTGAAAGCATTCAAATTAATAAGGAACAACAATTTTCTTATCATCTGCTACAATTTTAATCATTTAAATCAACAAGGAAGTTCAATTTTCAGTATAACGAAACACAGTCAGGCTCCTTCTCCAGTGCAGTTATAAGAATATATGTGTATATATAAATAGTGTAGTGCAAAGACAAAGAGACAAAAACTATGTGCATAGGACATGTGTGTAAGGGCTGTATCTGTACTAGCACTAATGTGCAGTTAACATATGCAGGAGGCAAAAACATCTTGTTAGTGTACATGTACAGTGTGTTGAGGTAGCAAGTGTGCGGTTAAGTATGTGGTTGTAAACAGTATGAATATATAAAGTGTACAGTGCAGGTAGGAGAATAGCAGCTCAGTGTTCAGGTGAACAGCTAAACAGCTTACAGTACAAGACTTTATCAAAGTAAGGGAAGACACTGGCTGTGAAGTTCAACATGGCTGCCAGGTAAGCAGCTCTTCTCCTATCTCTCTAGATAAAAGTTAAAAGTTTGTCTGTCACACTGTTGTTCTACACGACTTTCTTGTCCTCACTCCTGATACATCAAGTTTCAGATTTTATTTTTGATTATGCTATGCTGTACTAAGGTCTAAATGTAAACAGTGAGTGAAGTTTAGCCATCATAGTGCCTCTACAGTTAGCAATGAATGCTAAAGTCACTCATCCTCCACAACAGCATTCTCACTTACTGCTAGAACTGAATACCTGTTGCAGTGTTCTGACAATGAAGCAGCATAAAGATGACTTTTGTTTACTTCCTGATTGTCATAACAAGAGTGCTGCCTGGAACGTTTCTTAGAGCAGATCATGTAAACTTACCTACTGCAAACCACCTGTAGAGGGCACTATTTTTTTATTTTATCTAGTCCTGACACCAAATCACAAGATGTTAAAAAAACAGTATTAAATGTCAGATCACATAGAGTTATATACAGACAGATAGCTATTGAGAAAAAAGGAAGCAGCAAAAGCTAGCTCCTCTAGAATCCCTGCACTTCCTTCACTCTTTATTTGACGTTGTCTTCATTGTCACGTTGCGAGTGATGCAAAAGACACTCTGAAATCTTATTTGAGCACCCAGAACATCCAGGCTGCATCTGTAAAATCAGATTGGAATCACCTTTCAAACCACCTTTAAATGTGCTTTCACCTTGCATGTGCTTTTTTTGCTGTTCAGACTTTTTTAAAAATCTATTTGGATACAATTTGGATCTCAGAGAACATTTGAGAAAAATACTTCAAATACTGTCCAAATACTTCACAGCACATACTCCAGAAGTGTTTCCCAATGACAACCCTGAACTCCCTGTTCTCCAGCCCATCCAACTTATTGAGTTTTGACTTTCACTGAAAAGCCAATTTCTTTTTCCTTCTGTAAATTATGGCAGATCAGATGAGTAGTTCAAACCGATATAGCCTATATATTCCATAGGAGCATTCTGGTCCCACTCCCTTATACCCCTTTTTAGCCATGTTTTCATGGGAGCTTCACCAGTTCTTCTGATTTTTGGCTTTTGCCTGCCTTTGTTTGGTGACTGTTTGATGGTTTTGCCTGCATTTGGCCTGTCTGCCTTGTGGTTGCTGCATTTTGAAACTGTCCAGTGAAACTACTTAGCATCTGGCTCATTTGAAATTTTTAAGCATCATAATGCATTTTTGTTAATGAATTAACTAAAAGGTACACTTATTTTTCAATGAAAATTAAATGATAATATCACTAACATGGCTAATTTTGGGAACTATGAATGGAAAAAGCCAGAATGAACATCACTAAAGGAAAACACAAACACAGCAGCAGCATTAATAGCACTAATATGACAGTACTAATATAATAGTAATTTGTACAGTAGACTACTAACATGACATGTGAACGAGGCGCTGGATGAATAAGAAAACATGGCCAAAATGGTTATTAGACTAAGAAACATTTATGACCACTCTTCAGCCACCACGTTTTCTCCCCGGCGACCGAGACATTTCCGCTTGAGTACCTGGCAGCCAATCACGTGCGGCTAAGGGCGGAAACCGAGGGCGTTGTACGGATGGATACGACACGCATTCTACCTCCTCCCACTAAACCCAATACAGTGCGTTTGTACCGCAAAACATGTTTTCCCATATACAGAGATCATAAACTGATTTGAGGTGGCATGATATCTGACCACACAAGTCGAAGGCATTGTGAACATGATACTTCAGACACAGATTAATGATGACCGACCTTCTAGATTACAGTGGATATTCTATATCTTGCTCTATTTTACGGACGTGTATGTTGTCCTCCCCCGCTGTCCTCCATAAGAGACATCTGCGCGGATGAATCGTCAACGGATTGAATGCCCCTGAATTAAAATTGAGACCTGAATTATATCTAAATATTAGAGATCAAAACAGAGCTCCTGCACCCACCTGCAATGTGCAGTCCAAGCAGGAAAGAAAGGAGGACGCAGATGCCGTTTCGTCCATTCATGTCTCCGTGCACTCACCACACCATCGAAATGATCGTTTGTCGGTCTGGGTGAGACGGTACTGAGGCACGCCTTTGCTGTCGCGTTTTACATCAGCAACGGGGAAACGCACGCGTCTAACCCGCTTACAGTGCTCAATAACACCTCGAGTCGGATGTGGTGGAGAGACGCGTTCACCGCATCAGAGGAAAGGTCCTGTACAGTAAGGGAGGAGGGCGAGCATCAGCTGGACGCGCAGGTTAGGGGTGTGTGTGTGTGTGTGTCTTTGTATTTAGCGCTTTAGGGGGACCACGCTGATTGAAAACATTAAAGGGTCCTGTTTTGTTCTTGTTTTTTTCCTCTTTTTTTCGCATTTATGACGTCCACGTGATTTTAGGTACCAAAACTAGTCAAATTTATTTTTACATGACCGTCTGCCCCAGTACCTTTTTATCCTTTAGAATAAAACAGGTTGTTTCTATTCCTTAAGACTGGTGATGCGAATTGCCAACGAATCTTTGACAAATCATTACGAATGTTTTTAATGCAATTTAAGCAATTGAATTTGAGTAATTGTAAAGAACTGTAAAGAACGACCCAGTATGCTGTTTTATCTCCGTGGATGGGGCTATTGCTACGAAACATATCAGCTTTTGAAACTGGCCAACTTGTGTTACTGCTGTAACTAGATAGACATAACGACTTGAGAACTGTACAGAAACCATGTTGAACCATCTAGAACCATGTTGCTTGCATGCCATGCCCAGTAAACATGTCCCCTGGACCAGTAAGGACCCTATATAAGCAAAGACATTGGGCCTTTGTGGGGATTTGCACCTCAGCGCATCATTGGTCTCATGACAGCCCAGAGTGTGGGCATTAGCCCATTGTGGACAGGCACATCGGGCCACTGGGGATTGCTCATTGGTTTGGCATTGGCCCTGTGGCATTAGCCCAATGTGGACAGCTCACAGCGGGCTACTGAGAGTTTGTTCATTGGTGCCCCATTGGCCTACTGTGGAAACCCTACATTGAGTCACTGGTGATTTGCTCAGTGGTGCATCATTGGACCCATGGCCTGATTTTTGTGTGAAAGTGTGCTACCCAACCAGTGCATTACTAGTCAGAAACTAGTGCAATGCTGAACTCCAAAAGACGACCGCTGCATCTTCTGTGGGTGGTGTACTATTTTTGACATACTATTAATAAGGTACTATGCAGTTGTGGATGCACCTGCAGTCTTTAACAATGCTTCGAGTCCATTGTTGAATGAGTCAGTGCACATGTTAGGTTACCTAGAGGGTGTAAAATGGTGCAGGCTGAATTTTGGCTCCCCACAGTGGCCCTGCATGGGATTTGTGTTGTGTTGTGTTGGCTGCCCAAAGAATATCGAAGCTGGTCTTATGGGGCCAAAAAGTGCATTGTCCCATTTCGGGCTAACATACCTTTCATGGGCTTTGAGTGGGCACCCTAATGTGCAGACTGTCCACAGAAAACCCATCAGGGGCCTGTTGGGGATTTGAATAGGCTAGCCCCTGCTGAGAGTGGCCACAGCAAAGCACCAATGCATGCATTTTTGGGTACAGTCACTCATGGGTGCCACTGTTGGCAGTGCAGCATAGTATATGTTATTATTTAAGAATTATTTCTTTGTTAACTTAATGACTAGATCAGCATAATTAGATACTCAATTGATGTTACTTTGAACAATTATAAAATGTAGTTTTGACNAGAACAAAAACAAGGACAAGGCAAAAACGCTGTCAAAAGCAAGGAACGGTAAAAACCCACAACAGAGGATTAGGCAAATATGCTTGAGAGGTGATTAAATTTATAAAAATAAAAATAAAAGTTATAAAAATATATCACACTTGATATGGCACAGAGAGCCATTTTCTTTCTCTTTCCCTCTCTCTCTCATCTGGCACCTTTGGCTAAAAGACAGAGCAGGCAGAGAAGAACACAGAACCCCAAAATTACTCCATAGGTCCTCGCTGTATTCCCTTTGCTAAATCACTGCTGTCAGTCAAACCAGGAGACCCTGAAGTCCCACCAGACTCTTTCTCTCTTTCTTACATCTAACGGCTCTGTGTGCCTGGGTTCGAGATCCCTGTTTTAACTAACTCTAAAAAACTACCAGTTTAAATTCAGAAAACAGTCAAATTGTGATAGAATTGTCCCTCCATATGTTTTGAAGTGTTTGATTTCCTTCTGCCTCCCTTTTTTTTAGTATTTGAAGAACCTACCAGAAGAAGGAGGTTACTACCAAAGACATATGGCATGACAATGCCAAGCCTCATTCTGCATGTGCTATAACGGCGTGGCTTCATAGACACATAGCGTGTGTACAGGATCTCTTTTTTTTTGTTTGTTTATTTAATTTCCTTATTTACTGCAGCCTCTCCTTTGTATGCACATACAGAATGTAAAACGTTTATTTTGACGACTGCCTTTTTTTTCTTCTACTGCCCGTTGTTGCGCATGTGTGACAATAACGGAGGGAAATGCGGAAAATGGAGACGGACTCTGAACGGTCCTCACTATGAAACTTAGCTCCTGGATGGACAGTGTTATATTGAGTTTCTTATGTGGGAGACTGAGAACTGTCCTCTAATAGCATTTTATTAAAACATGCTTTGTTGAATATTCTTTTTGTTCTTGCACAAACAAATGGACATGCGTTTTCTTTTTTGTTTTTTTGTTTGTTTAATCCAGCTCTTATGGTGAATTCATGAACCAGAAAGGAATAAACCTTCATGAATCATCAGTTTTCCAGTTGACCATTATTCAGCTGGGGTAGCTACAGTAAGAGCTTGACCCTCATCAGTTCTGACAACTGCTTGCTGGTGTAAACGACTAAAGGTTTCCAAGGTGACGCTTCATCCCGCGTTGCTGACTTTCGGTCTTCCCACGGATCAACGCATGGTCTTCAGTGGCAGCTTTGCGCCCTCTACAGGCAGCAGCAGTAATTCAAGGTTCAAGTGTTTATTGTCATATGTATAGAGAAACAAGCAGTTGCACTGTACAATGAAATTCTTACTCTGCACTCCCGGACTACAAGTACTAAACAATTACTATATAAATACTAAGTACTAAATAAGAAAGACAAGACTAGAGAGAAGAAAAATATATGTATGTATTTAAATTAGGAAAATGTACAATATATGCTATATAAGACAGAAAGGAGCAGAACGTATGTACGGTATGCAGTATTAGTGCAAATGACAAAACTGTACAATAGCAGCCAAATATAGATTCAAGTATCCTTATTAAGTCTACATGTGTCATACACACAGTGGACATATGCAGGATAAACAGAATAACACTGGTCCTTATATAGGAGTGATAAACTGAATCACCAGGGAATGTGCAATAAGTGCAGTCTGTGCAGTTAAGCGGTCTGTAATGTTCTGGTGGTCAGTCTGTGCAGTTAAGCTGTCTGTAATGTTCTGGTGGTCAGTCTGTGCAGTTAAGCTGTCTGTAATGTTCTGGTGGTCAGGCTGTGCAGTTAAGCAGCCTGTAATGTTCTGGTGGTCAGGCTGTGCAGTTAAGTGGTCTGTAATGTTCTGGTGGTCAGGCTGTGCAGTTAAGCAGCCTGTAATGTTCTGGTGGTCAGGCTGTGCAGTTAAGCAATCTGTAATGTTCTGGTGGTCAGATTGTGCAGTTAAGCGGTCTGTAATGTTCTGGTGGTCAGGCTGTACAGTTAAGCGGTCTGTAATGTTCTGGTGGTCAGGCTGTGCGGTTAAGCGGTCTGTAATGGTCTGGTGGTCTGTCTGTGCGGTTAAGTGGTCTGTAATGTTCTGGTGGTCAGTCTGTGCAGATAAGCGGTCTGCAGTGTTCTGGTGGCCAGTCTGTGCAGTTAAGCAGTCTGTAATGTTCTGGTGGTCAGTCTGTGCAGTTAAGCGGTCTGTTCTGGTGGTCAGTCTGTGCAGTTAAGCAGTCTGTTCCGGGGGTCATCTCATAGGTGAGAGTACTTAGCATGGACTGCTCAGGACTGGTCAGATGCTTGTGGCAGAGGAGCATCAGGTAGAATGTTGGAGGAAGCGAGGTGTTCAGAGCTCTGATGGCCTGGGGGTAGAGACTGTTCTGTAATCTGGTGCTCATGGATTTGGTGCAATGGTCAATATATGGATATGAACAGCTGCAATAAACAGAAACCGTGAGTATTATCTGCAAGATGAGAACTGATCAGTAAAGGCTATAAGAAGAAAATATATTTTTTAAAATAATAAGTTTCAGTGACTACACATCTAGGGCTTTGGAAGGCATTTTGGTAAATGGATGTGTTTCTGAAATTAACACTCAGTTCATGGAACGCCATTTCACAGACAGTTGTGCAGTTCATTGTAGTCTAAGCATCTGTATTGCTGTGTCATAGTGTTCGTTTATTGCAGTTTATATTTCTTCTTTGAGGTGTTATTGATTCTGGTGGCTTTATGCAGTATTGTGCATTTATATTTCTAAACTGTGCTACAATCCAAAAAGTAAAATGACAGAACCAGTTGCTTTCTCCTTGCGTTCTGAACAGTTTGAGAAGCAAACCAACAGTCTCCAGCAGAACATTCAGAAACATAAGAATGTGTTTCAAAATGAACCTGAAAATTCAAAGAAACAACACCTAGAAGGTCAGTTTAAAGAATCTCAAACGAAAATTAGCTTACCTCGCCGCTCAGAACGCACACACCACCCTACGGAGAAAATGCGCTTCTTTCAAAAAGAGGAGGCTTGTAAAAAGGAAAGAAAATTTATGTCCATGTACAACCAGTGGAAAATTGAGGCCTGTGATGCATGCCGGCAGCTCAAAACATTTCAGAGAGCCAGTTGGCCATGCTGGTTGATGGCCTAGATAAGGCAAAGCATGACGTTGTGGGCATTTATGACAAAATTAGGCATCACATGGCACCTTCACCTGAATTACGACAAGTCGATGCATGCATGTCAGTAACAGCAGATATTACCAAAATCATCTATGAATGGATAGCAGGTGTGACCTTGCTCATTCCATCTATGGATCCACTGTCTCACGAGTCAGTCGTAAGTCCAGCACTCATTCCAGTCAGTATTCCAGTCATCACTCTATGACGTCATGCTTGGCAGCTAAATGTGCAGATGCTGGCACGGATGTGCCAGCTAAGGAAGCTATGTATGAAGTGTTACTGGAAGAAAATAAGCGAAAGTAAAGAATCCAACATTTGGAAGAGCAACACAAACGAGCTCTTGAAACTCAAAAACGTGAATTAGAACGGCTACAAGCAGAGAAGGATTTAAAGGCGGCTCAGGCTAGGTTAGGGGTCCACAACCAAGAAGTGGTATGCAAAACTAGTGACTTATCCATCGCTTGTGAACCAGAGAGAGAGAAAAACATAAATCAACCCTCTGTCCAACAATCGTCCATCATTGCAGCTACAGCACCACAGACAGACATGTCTTCCCTTGCTCAGGCCTTTCGAGACGGGATAGCTCTAAACAGACTTCCAGTGCCAGAACCATTCATCTTCAGTGGTGATCCAATACAGTTCATTGAGTGGAAGAACTCCTTTATGTCACTTATTGATAGAAAGAGTGTATGTGAGTGGTCCAGCCCGTAAAACACTAGATGTTACTTTTTACAGAAACGATGATGACGCCTATCAAGATGCTCTGAATAAACTGGACCATCGCTACGGCCAACCATTTCCCATACAAAGGGCGTTCAGAGAAAGACTAGCGAACTGGCCAAAAATTCATTCCGAGGATGCCACAGAGCTGCGAGACTTTTCCGACTTTTTGAATGCCTGTCTGGATGCCATGCCTCACGTTAAAGGTCTCCAAATATTAAATGATTGCGAAGAAAATCAGAACCTTGTGCAGAAACTGCCAGATTGGGGATCTTCCCATTGGAATCGACAAGTTACACAAATACTGAATCAAAGCTAAGAGTTTCCTAACTGTCAGGAATTTGTTACCTTTGTGTCGAGGGAAGCTGAGGTTGCCTTTCTATGCTCTCTGTTCTTCAGAACATGCTCCTGAGAAACGAACTCTCAGGGACTTCAAGAGAAATAAGGCCAGTGTTTTCAGCACTCAAACAAACACAGACAATGAAAGATTAGTGAAGCCTTCTGCTAAACAGAAATGTACGTTCTGTCAGGACAACAAACATCAGCTTCACAACTGCTCTAAATTCACAGCCAAGTCTCTAGCAGAGTGTCGAAAATTCGTTTGGGAGAAGAAACGCTGTTATGGATGTTCAAAGACAAATGACGTGTTGTGTTTGATTGTTCAGCACGGTATGTTTGATTGCTCATTCGGTTCCACCAGCACCCTATCGCACTGATGTGTGATATTGGAAAAAATGTTTCATCAGTTTCACATGGATCCATCTGATCGAAACTACCTGTGGTTCCTGTGATGGCAGAATGGAGAGTTCAGTGCCCAGCCCCGTGAGTTCTGCATGAAGGTTCATCTATTCGGTGCTATGTCTTCCCCTGGCAGCGCAAACTACGGGATGAAGCATATAGCCAGTGAGGATAGTGACGTATACCCTCTAGGAACAAGCTTTGTGATGAAGGACTTTTACGTGGATGATGGCATCACAAGCATAGACAGTACAGAAAATGCCATCAAGCTTGCAAGGGAGGCACAAGAACTCTGTGCTGTGGGTGGTTTACGGTGACACAAGTATGAGTCTAATAGCAAGGCTGTTCTTGAAAGCATACCACCATCAGAACGACCAAAGGATGTGAAGGATTTTGATCTAGCCTTTGGTGACTCACCTTTGGAAAGAGGCTTAGGTATTCAATGGCACATAGAGTCTGATTGCTTCAAGTTCAAAATAGAGCTCTTAAATCAGCCAGCTACTCGTCGTAGTACACTGTCAACAGTTGCTTCCTTGTATGACCCTTTAGGGTTTGTGGCGCCTGTAGTGCTAAATGGAAAACGAATCCTGCAAGAGATGTGCAGAAATGGCACAGGCTGGGATGATCAGTAACGGCGTGGAACAGTATAAGTAGGGAAGAAACACAACTGCTGATGTCTGTAGGTTCTAGAATTCAGGCAGTCATTGAGTGTATTTACATGCACTTAATAATCCGATCATAATCAGATTTCTGCAAGTATTTATTTACTGAAGTGGTCATGTAAACAGCACATTCCGATTTCTAAGAATAGATTAAGGCCTGGAAATCTGATTGTGAAATAAAGAGCGCTGGCTCTTAGCTTAGTAAGTAGGTTGCTCTGCACCCATACACTTGGATTTCATTTGTCTTTCTCAAGTTTGCGCATGGATGAAAACAGACTACAGGACCAGAAATAAGCGGCATTCAAGATGGAAATAAAACACTTTTGGAGAGAAGCTGAAACTACATAATTGACAAATTGAATCCCTTTTTTTCACAGTCACAAATTGAATAATTGACCTTTTTTCCATCTTTTAGACGTCTTCATCTTTAGATATATCGCCTGCTCGGTTTTGAGTCATAGCGGGGAATTCCAAGGAAAGAGAAGAGAAATCTTGTGGAATTTAAATGAGTTTGTACATGCAGTAAAAAAAGTACTAAATTTCTCTATTTTGTCAGAGGAGGATGCCTCATAATCAGGGTCCTCCTCAACATTCTCCTCCATGTCACTTTCATGGTCAAAGACATGTGACAACACCTCATTGACAAAAAACCCTTCCCGTAGAAGTGATTTTCAGTTGAGAGAGCACACAGAGCACCAAGAGAAATGGTTTAGAAGGCTGCTGTGCAAACCTTTTATGTTTGCTCCACCACCTGTTGTGTGAACAGTCAATATCTTTGTGTCTGAATGTGTCTGAGACAGAGGATGATGTTGAGGAGGACCCTGATTATGAGGCATCCTCCTCTGATGAGAATGAGATCCTCAGTGTTGACCCTCCTTTTGTCTCTCAATCACCAGTAAACACACTACCTTCCAAAAATCGAAAGTTATTATGGTCTGTCTCCCCACTTGAACAACAGGGTAGACTTAGTTGGTTCCAGGCCCCACCAGGTATGCTGTCAGTCATGTCCAAGACATTACATCAGCATTTAAGCTCTTCGCTGTCAATCAAAAAGGACATACTTCAGATGACAAAAAGAGGGGAGGCGTGTGTATGGGGACAGATGGAGAGACTTGGATGTGACCCACTTGCAAGCCTCTAAGTCAAAAGGCGAAGCAACAGCAAGCCTTTGGGCTGCTGACACTGGAAGGGCAATATTTCCAGCCACCATGCCTCGAACACATTTCATGTTCTCTCCCGTTTCATACGCCTTGATGACAGAGGAACAAGGCAGGGCCGACGAGAGTGTGACAAACTTGCAGCAATACGGGATGTATGGGACGAGCAGGCTCAGTGATTTTTCACATTGTACACCCTGCAGAAAAGGAAGGTGACCATGTTGGGGACAGTGAGAAGAAACAAGTCGAAGCTTCCCTCTGAGCTGCTTGTGATGAAGAACAGGAAGGTAATATTGCACTTACAGATCACAAAATCTGAAAAGAGATAAAGTCAGTTAATGCAAAGGGAAAGGTAAAACGATAATGCCATCCCAAGGCAACATCTGTAGCAACAGAGGACGAAACTATTTTAGCTATTAATAACTAAAACCGTTAAACATCAGATACGCAAATCAGATACAATTTAACTAAGATACATACATCAGAACTAACAAAGAATAGATTACTGATGGTTATAATAACAATAATAACAATAATAATAATACCTCTGTGCCTGACTGGTTTTAAATGACTCACCTTCGCATAATCCCCCTTGTACAAAAGACAAACGGGACAATGCAAAGCATTGCAACTCGCATCAGAGCACCTGAACAAAACATTCCTATTGGTTTATATGTCATATTTTACTAGTAATGAACATGGTCACAACTTTTAACAGTCAAGATTCTCTGTTTCTTTCAGTTTCTGGTAGTTTGTCTTGTGCTTTTTTTTTTTCGTTTTTGGGCTCATATCACAACGTAAAGTATCCTAATTGTTTTAACAGATCACCTACGACTGATTCCAGATGCATGTGTAACAGGTATGGCCTTGGTTACTACTATTTCACTAGTCAGGGTCTAGGCTCGGTAAAGAGGTAGCTGTATTTAATAAGTTATTTAACTGAGACCAAGGAGCAAAAAAAAAAAAGCCATTTAATTAAGATGGCACTTGAGATGCAATTCACAGATTTACAATTCACAAGGAAACAAATATATAAAGCAAATAAATACAAAAACAATACAGAAGAGGAGTGGTGTAATACTTCAGTGTGTGTGTTTGGATGAGTCCAATCTGCTTTCCCAGTTCCTGTGTGTACCCTTTGTGTTTCAGTCCTACCAGTGAGGTACTGGTTCTTCTGCATGCAATTGTCTTCTCTTTTCTAGACTGGCTCACCACTCCTTACCAGAGGAATCAAGAACATCATAGTTCACAGATGGTTCAAACGGATCCCACAGCCCGATGCTCTCAGCTGGTCTCACAAACCACTAAAACCTGACCTGTACGTTGAACAGGCATTAAGTCGTGTGTTCATTTCAAATTAGATTTTCCAGCTTTGAGTTCCCAATCAAATATTTACACCAGCACAACAGAAATCATGAAAAGTGAAATAAGAATGTGCAATTTACATGAATTCAAATAGCTTCAGATTGCAAAATATAACATACAAACTATATAAATCCAGTACAATACAACATTGAATATTTCCACTGGTTTCCTTTGCATATAAGCTCAACTTTCTTTTTCTTTTCTATAATAAACATCAAAACACTATAACCACTTTAACATAATATATAGCTTTTACCCAATTGCTTAAAAACAGCTTAAAACATACAAATGCTTTACATTGAATCTCAAAAAGTCAAAAAGTTAAGGATAAATTCCACATTTAACAGATTCGACATGTCCTCCATACTCTTCGTTAAGCTAAACGGCGGATTTGTCTGTGTCTGCATTAACTTTACAGCTCAAGATTTTCTCTTCCCAAAGCTCTTCCATTGGTGAGTACAGAGAAGAAATTAGAGTTGTAGAACTTCTCGAAGGCGTACAGCGCTTCAACAAGCAATCTGGCATATATTTAACACGTCATTTTGTGTTATCTATACATTTACAGCTTCGCCTCCACTCTAGTGCATCTTCACGCAGAACGACCAACAGGAAAGAGCCAGTAGAACCTCGCAGCACTGCGTATATACTGTTGTGTCTGCCTGTTTTTATCCAATACATTCAGATCCACACTGTTGTACTCAATCGGTTCCTTTATTTCTTATTCCCAGCCTCTAAACATTCATTCACGTATATTGTGTCCTAACTCTGCCCTCTAGTGGCGAATAATCCTTACTGACATCAACATAAGAGTCCCATTTAAATATGTAACCAAACATTACATATACTATATTAGACAGGAGGAGCTTGAGTGGGGTTTGTTCACTACAGTGGCCTACAATGAAAAGGGTAAGTTATTTATTTTTTTTAATTTTTACTTATTCATGAATCTTAGCAGCAATTTTATAGTTATATTAACAAGCTTAAAGAGGGTACATTTTGGGGTTTTATCCAAAACGGGATATTTTTTAAAGCTTAATATTGATCTCTCAATAAGTTCTAGAGATAAATATCCATAACTGGGTTACACATGTCTAATTCTTCAATTGAAAACTAGTGTTTTTCATGGTAACCATTAATCTAATTCCCATGAGGAGGCAAAAACCATTAGGTATTAATCCTAATGGTTTACATGGTCTTTCTTTCAGCAGCTTCTGCCAGCTTGCACAGCATTGTGAAGTTGATTTTCGTTGACTAGTTAGTTTGAGCAGTGTGGCATGGTGGGGCAGTGGGTAGCGCTGTTGCCCCATTGCAAGAAGGACCTGGGTTTGATTCCCGGCTGGGCGCCCATGGTAAATAGCCATTTCTGGGGACAAACGTGCTTGCAGACCCACAAAAACAAATGACAATCACAGAATTTGTGAACCTTATCACAGCTTGTTCATTCTGGCACCACTGTGGATTAAAAAAGGGTCTACATTTATTCCACGCCGATTCGTTTGTTAGCACATGCTAGCTAGCCAACATTGAAACCCACTGGCACCAAACTTCATTTTAATTGTAACTCTCATTATCAACTGCGGACTTGTCTTTTCTTTCCCATCACATAGAAAGCACTAGAATGATAACTGAGTATTTTTTATTCAGATCTATTCAAACAATGAGAACCTCAGCCAGTAGAGATGCATTGATGCAAATGGTTTACCATTCGACCTGATATCAAATTATACCAAAGCTAATATCCCAATACTGATACTTTAAAGTACACGCTCATATCGGAATATTATGAACTCTTCCTTATATCTACACTCACTGTCTATATCACCAGCTCCACTTACGCTTTGTAGTTCTACAATTACAGGCTGTAGTCCATCTGCTTCCCTGCTTACTTTGTTACCCTGTTCTTCAATGGTCAGGTATTATTTGGGGGGTGGATCATTCTTTGCATTGCAGTCACACTGATGTGGTGGTGGTGTGTCAGTGTTTGTTG
>CM067474.1:10000827-10017403 GCA_034552555.1 Semaprochilodus insignis | reverse complement strand
AATAATAATAATAATAATAATAATGATGATAATAATAATAATAATAAAATTGCCTTGTTTAAATATGAATATTATAGTCTGCTTCTCATGTTAGGAAATTATATAGTCTCTGCAATAAAGAAGAGGTGTGTTCAAATTCCACTACAACTCCATATCTTGTGCCTCATCTTCTGAGAAGTCAGACATGGAGCTTTCTGATGAAGAGTCACCCGCACCCTCCTCTTGCTCCTTTAGAGCCTCCTCTGTTGCATATTTCTGAATGTATTCTGGAGAAAGAGAAAGACAGAGAGCAATTAAAACATTAACCCTAAAGAATCTATAAAGGGAAAATATATATATAAATAAATATATGCCTACAACTTATTTAACATCTGAGGTTTTTTGCAGAAGCTTTTCAGACTATTATTTTCGGAATAATAATGTCATTTTAAATAGATAATGTCAACAGGTGATTTTAATTAGGATTTGGTACAAAAGGATCAACAACAAAAGGCTGAGTCTGTAAAGAACAAAGACGGGCAAAGGATTTCCACTTTCTTAAAAAGGAAATTATTGAAATGTTTAAAAACAAATGTTCCTCAAAGAAAGATTGGAGGGCATTTGCATATTTCTCCCTCTACAGTGCATAATATCATTAAACGATTCGAGAAATTAGGAGAAATATTGGTGCATAAAGGGCAAAAGCATCAAAACCCATTCATCTGTAGCTCATATAGCCGCACAGGCAAGGGATTACCCTAACACATGTCACGCCCTACAATACAAACTTACATTCACAAACGCCACTTAAAACTTTATTGTCCAAAATGAAAGCCGTATGTTAACCATGTCCACATGCGGTGTCAATGTCTCTGTGTTCAAAGGCAACATCACACAGTGGAGACGTGTACAGTAGTCAGACGAATCAGTATTGCGGATCTTTTTGGTAGAACTGGACTTTGTGGGCTGTAGACCAAAGACGAAAAAGGACCATCCAGACTGTTATCAGTAATCCAAAAGCCAGAGTACATCATGTACTTCTCTCACGGCAGCAATAAAGCAAATTGAGAGCAACATATGCTGCCTTTAAGTAGGGACGTCCATCCGCTTTTCAAGAAGACAATGCCAAACCACATTTCGTTGTAGACAGTATGAACCGAAGACATTTCATGCTCCGTCTGGTCTTCTTCCTTTCACCTGCTAATATACATCTACTCCTGCTTTTCAGATCGGCAATGTATTCCAAAAAATGTTGGAACAGTAAATTATTGACCACTTGATGTTGCCATGCCTTCTCACAAAAAAAACACGTTTTGGGACAGAGGATACCAACTGATTAAGTGTTTTAGGGTCATTTTGTCCCATTTCACAAACATGACCCATTACAAAAGCATGGCGGTGGAATAATAGGGTACAGGTACTGGACTAGTCTGCCTATGGTCATGATCTGTCCCTAATAGAGAATGTGTAGAGAGTTTTGAATGTTGCTTGGTATTCTCTGTGTCTTTTGCTGCAAGACAGAATGGCAACATTACAAAGCGGCGAATGATTTTCTGCCCCATCTTCTTTGAAATACACTGCAGACTTCAAAAGCAGGAATGGATGTACAGCTCTGGAAAAATTTAAGAGCCCACCTGAAAATGATCAGTTCCTCTAGTTGTACAGTTTCTGGGTTTGTGTTGGACCAAAATGAGCAGTTCTGTTTGATTCTATACCCTACTGGAAACACGTCTCCCAAATTCCAGATCAAATATTGTATTTAGATCTGTTTATTTAGAAAATCACTAATGACCCTCCAGAAGCCTGTTTTTAGAACCATGCTCGCTGTGCATTTCACCCCAGCCACCGCTCGCCAGTCTCTCTGTAGGTCACTTGAGGTCATCTTACGGTGGTTAAGGGACATTGGAATGAGGTGGCGCTCATCACGGTCAGTAGAGAGGGGTTTTGGCCCTCTGCCAGTCTGTAGCTGTGTTGTCCTGTGTGTTTGCTGCTTGACCTTGTTCTTATGAACCAGACGCTCACTGTATCTGCCAGTAAAGCTAGAACCCAACCTTCTGTTCCTCACTAAGAACCTGCTGTACATGTGGAGATGCTGATTTAAGAAGAAACTGGAGTGGGCTCTTATTTATTTACAGAGCTGTATATTAACAAATGAAATGAAGATGACCAGACAAAGAATGAAATACCTTCGGTTCATACTGTCTGCAAAGAAATCAAAGTCAAAGACTTTAACCCACCCATACCGTCCTAAACTGTTCTGATTAGGATTGCAGTTTGAATCTGTGGAGGTTCCAGTATATTCAGGAGGGAGAGTGGTATGCGTAGGGAGAGTGAGGCTTACTGCACAGAAAGTAAAAAAAATGTAACAAAGCAAGCAAATAGGTTTTTCCCCTTCAGGGTGATGCCACCAGTACACTTTTATTCCTATTCTAAGCAACCTCACTTACGTAGTCCTCAAACAGACACTTCGAGTCATTCAGTGTGAAATGCCCAGTTCTAGAGAAACTAATCAGTAGTGATAGAACCCCATACGTCTGAAGACGATATTTACCAATACTAAGCCAAAACTGGAAGACAGCCAATAAGTCTAGGGCGCATGCTATTGCAGGCCCTCCTCCAACTCCCGTATATAAATTCTTTGATAAGATTGGTTTTGAAGATCTTGATTGGTTAAGCTGAGAGGTCCTGAGCTCTTTGCTCCCACCATGCTATGAAGCTGGGAGAGTAAAGGCTAGCATGTGCTTACCCTGAGTTATGTGGGGCTTCCCACCACATCCTTTTCAATGCCATTACGCAGCTGGACATGCTTGGAGGGGAATGCTACTTAACAGTTCAACTACGTAAGCCCACGTTAGCTAGCACCGACTTGAGTGATGAGGAAGTGAGTGTTGGCAGGCTTCCCCTGGTGAGCGGTGCATCTTGGGAATGTGCTGGTCCAGGCAGAAGATTTTAATGGGGCGCTCACAAATTTGGAATTGGTGATCCATGCTATCGAATTTGCGAACCTCCAGCCTGCACCCTAAGAAACGTGATCTCGACTGTAATCATTGTAGACACAGACGCTGGAAGACAAGGAAATCAGCACCGATCTTTCGCAGGGACAGGAGGCTAATGAGAGGGTTTTAGTGTATTACGGCCCGTGGTTGAACATCTACGAGCACAATTAACGCTTAACGTGAAGGAAATTGATGGCTCCATTTGTGCTGTGCACTGATCACACTACGTTGACATGACTTTCGTAGTTTAAAGAGCCGGAGGTCCAGAGAAAGAGGTTCAACATGTTATTACAGATTCTGCAGTGCTTCAAATAATGTACAACAAGCTTTGTTGAAAGGATGAAAAAAAATGGCAATGTCTGCATCTTAACATTTGGGTTGAAATTTAACAATTTTTTTTTTTTTGATGTAAAGGTTTATTATCCTGTGTAGATTTAATCCTTACTATCCATTTAATCCTTAATAACCAGGAACATCTGATGAAGCAGAAGTATTGCTGTTGGGAGCTCAATATGAGTCCCAAAAAAGGTTAGTGTTAATTATTTTTTCCTGTGCAACCAAAAGCTATAACCTTGATGTAACCGTGTATGTTACTTTGATACTTTGAATGACTGTTAACTGTTTACATTACAGCTACTACTGAATTTACTTCCACACGCAGGGTGATTCTTCCACCAATCTCTACTTCTGATATTTGTAAACAGTTTACTCCCATCCCCTATTTTTTTAACTCTTACTCTTAAATTTTTCTATCAAACTGAAAAATGTATTTATTGAAGCCAAGACAACCTGTATTACTGATTGTACTTGTGGGGTGTCGGATATGATTTGTGACCCTATTTTATTTGCCTGTTTGCTTCTCCTTAGCTTTTTCATAACAGAGTTCAAGTTTAACAGAGCTCATGGAATTTATTTCCATTTTATGCAGATGACAGTTAAATAAATATAGAGTAGAGGGTTCGACTGCTGGGATTGGCAGGTAGTTGTCTGCTCACATCAAAAGTAACTTATGAATGCGTGTCATTAAAGTTTTTAAATCCTGTTTTTTTTCAGCTTAAGGGCCCTATTACAATAATACAAAATGACTGCTTATCATCAACACTGTGGGAAACCGAACAACGCACACTCAAGAAATCACTAGGAACTCACTTTCATATCAAAAAGTCTTCATTCAGTCGACACTGGATTATTAAACCAAATACTTGCAGTCTGTAACCAAACATTTTTGTCTTTCTCCTGCTAAACTACCACATAAAATGATGGCATCATATCTGAAGAGCCTTGCTTTTAATTGTCCAGTTTTGTCCAGTCCAAATTTCAAAGCTGGTTATTAATTACCACCTTGATGAGAGGAAGAAGGGAAACCGTCCATCTGGTTACATAAAAGAATTCACCATGAGAGTGAACTGAGGGAACAGCAATTAGGTAAACTTCTCCACTTCCAGCTTTTCCGGGAATAGTGAAACCGAAACCCAGCTATTAATAATTCTTCTTTTTTTTTTTTATGTTAAAATGTTTACAAACTGCAGCTCGGAAACAATGATCGTGTCTCGTATAAAGATGTGTTCATATGTGCATGTACAAAATGACAATGAGATGATGGAGACTAGTATAGACCATATCGTTGCTGTCCAAAGAAAAACAGGTATCTCCAAAATGGCAACTTTACAGGAGAGGCCAAAAACCTCATTCATTTGAATGGAAGTCAATGGAACCAGACGTCTTTCCAAGCAGTTTTAGGACATTTCTGTTGGTACATTCTTCATGAAATTTCCACACAGTGTAAATAGCAGCTTATGTGATCAAATGAGACATAAAAGTAAAAATCAACAAAAATGGAGATACATGTTTTTCTTTGGACAGCGACAATATATGAGCATGATGGCACACTGCTCATTGAAAAGTCCCGAGGAGGGAAGCTTGGCGGAGCACTGAGGGGAAAAAAAATTATACTCGCTGGCTGATGCGTTTGCACGACTTGCGTCTTTCTCAGTGAGCTTCTAAAGGGTAAGGACGTACTGTGTGACTGCCTATGTGTCTGCGTGTGTGAATCTGGCCTATAGGTGTGCACACACGCACATGACTTTAAAACAAAACTACGTTTATCCATTTTCTCAAGGTTTAATTACAACTCCACTAATTAAATACTGTTAAAGGTCTGTATAAACATTGATGGAGGATTATGTCAGTTGTCATGACAAACTTCTGTAGGTGCCATGCAGCCTTATGAACATTAACACTAAGTGGGGAATCTTAAAGCTACAGCCTATAATGACCATCTAGAGAATTGAATGCTTTTAATTTTGTAACAGTTTGAAGAAGGCCTTTTATTTAGTATGCAAACGCCCCATGACCTCAACCCCATCAAACACCAGCTGCAGGGCCAATTCCATATAGAAGGCCATGGTTTTGCTATGAGACATTGACTGATGTTACGAGTTTTATATAAATTACTCAAATTACACCTTCTTCTAGGTTCATGGCATGACACGACTCACCTTTGATTTTCTGCTTATACTCCTCTGGCCGGTGCAAGTACATGGCTGCAGCATCCCCATTCAGGGGATCAATGGGGTTAGGGTATGCCAGCAGCTGTGGCAGGAACGACTCAAAAATATTGGTGAGGTCTGTGAGGGGTAGAAATACAAAGTAAACGTAAGTAAAATGTTACTGTAAAATTGCACCCACTGTAAGCTGATTTTAATGTATGAATATAAAACCAAAGAATCAGCATTCAACTCTAAACCTTAAGAGACAAGCGCTGGAATCACAAACCAAACAGTGATGCACGGTGATACGTTTTTTTCGTGTGTGTTCAGAATGAGTGCTGCAGTGCTAAACACCCTCTGAGGGCACAAACATACTTGGAATCAATAATTACGGTTTAACACGTGCTTTAACACAATGCTAATGAACTTGTTTATTGTTTGTCCAAATTACTGTTTAATCATTCAGACTTGTGACTAATACAGTCAGGTGTATTTCAGGTTTGACTAAAACAGTAGATTCCCTACCATTCCCTTACAGAACTGCACAGGACAAAATATAGAAGTAATTCTCTTGACAGATGCAAGATGCTGTCAAATTGTCTCCTCCAGGGGGCATAGGGGAGTATTATAGAACTGTATTTAGAACAGGTAAAGGAGGGGACAGGTAGGGTCTAACTAACCTACACTTTGGAAGAGCTATTTGTTTACTGCTATCTGTTGCTCTCCTTTATACTCTTACCAAGGAGCCACTTTCAATATAGAATATCTACACTGACATACCAAACGGTGTCCAATCAATCCACAGTGCCACATGCATGCTGGGAATTCATCAAAGACAGCATTACCACCCACAATGGACAGCACAGTGGCTCCCCACAGGTGTTTAAAGACCGTGTCTGGCGGCATCTGGCTAAAATTGGCCATGCAAACAGACGCGCAATCTAGCAGAAACCAAATTCTGAATACAACAGCACTGCAAAAATATGTGGATTCTAACCGCTGCCAAAATAGAGTTTGCTGATGCAGATTAACTGTGTGTGTTAAATGTCTAACAGGTAAAACAAAGGGTGGATTACATGGGCTCCAATACAGCATTAGCATCAAGTCAGATATTGTCACTTACACACAGTTTTGGCGATGGGAATATGATAACCATCCAACATCAAAAATCATTTCTAACACGTGGCTACTGAGTGGTGTGCACTAGTAGAAGGAAATAAACACATCAGTGGTGTCGGTTTATAAGCAGCAGCAAAAACTGCTGCAATGGAATGCTGCTACTGCAGCGTAAATGGCTGTAACATTTCCGAATCCCTTCCATAGTCTGATGCTTGGAGATGCAGCGCGAGTGTACAGGATGCATGTAGAAGACAAATGATTTGAGAAATTCAGACATGAAACAACATTTAGTGCCCTTCCCCCCCTTCAAACCTGATAAACTACTGCATGCTTATCATTTATACACACCATATGTTTATCTAATTATTACTCAGAAATAAATAAAATAAATACTAGCTTGCCTTAACACACTACTTAACGAGTAGGCCACTCCCACCACACCTACAGAGCTGTAAATGGATACATACCATAAAGAGCAGTCCATGTCTGATTTATCACGTCTAAACACACGGTCCCAGATCTGTAGTGGAGACAGTTCCACAGCACCATATTTTATAACATTTCACACAAAATTCTCATTCAAGTGAGAAAATAAAAGCAAATAATTAAACGATACTATGTCATGAGGTGATGCCACTGATGTGGAACAGTTCAATGGTTTCTGCCTACTTAAGATCGGAAAGAATTAAGGTATTTTTCTTTTATGAACCTTATGAGTCAGCCAAGTCAGTCACAAGTGTCTTGACCGTTACTGCAATTCATAGTTTTCTACAGACATTACATGCTGACACCATTTTGTTAGGCAAAAGTGTTATGAGATACACTGATCATCCAAAAAACATAAATAAATTAATTAATTAAAAAAAAAAAAAAAAAAAAAAAAACAATGCACCCAGAACCAATCAACCCACAAGAATAAAAATAAATATATAAACAAATAAATAAATAAAATAATAAAAAACGCCAAATATTCAAAGTTTCACGCTCGGCCGCATGTCACATAAGCAAGGATGGGCCTTCTCGCTGTACCTGACTGGCTACATAAGGTCGTCTTTAGCCCGTGCTTCATATTCCGACTCATGCCGTTGTGTTAGTAGCGTCCTTTGCAAGTGAAGTATGCCTCAGAGAAGAGTTCGAAAGCAATCTACATGAGAGCAGCTGGAAGAGTTTGAGAGGGGTTGCATCGCAGGGCTCAAGAGAAGCAGAAAGGTCTTATCAATGTACGGTGCGCAATACCGCTCATCTTCAGTGACAAGTCCTGCTGTTGTCTTGGTGAAGATGGCCAATGAATCAGTGTGTCGAGGCACCGTGGTTAGCAATATCGGTTATACAGATTTACCATAGCATGCTGTTGGTGCCAGCGGATAGATAAAGGCATGCACCAGACCCATGAAGGATTTGGGAGACCTACACCACGAAGAAAGAAAGAAAGAAAGAAAGAAAGAGAGAAAGAGAGAAAGAGAGAGAGAGAGAGAGAGAGAGAGAGAGAGAGAGAGAGAGAGAACAGACAAATTGTCTGATATGCACAGTGACCCAAAAGCCACGATTGCGGACATTCAGCGAGAAGGGATGTCTACCATGAGTCATCCTGTTAGTGCAGCACCATTGGCAGATGGCTGCACGAGTACATGCTCGCAGACCGCTACAACAACTGCCCTTAACACCGCGTCAATGTTGCCAAAGACTGAAATGGTGTCGTGCCAGACTGTCATGGAGTGACTCAGAATGGCAGCGGGTCATCTTCAGTGACGAGTCCCGCTTTTGTCTTGGTGGAGACGACCAACGAATCCGTGTGTGGAGGCACCGTGGTCAGCACCAAGATGAACGGCTTGCTGTCATGCATCACACGTCCAGAAGACCTGGCGTCACTACACCTCCACCCCTGCTGCACCCCTGCGGCCTGTAGTGTATATAGCTGTCTTTATCAGTTATCTAAACTGAGATTCAAAAGTATCTTTAGCTAAATTTACATACTGGTCATGCTCTAGTTACTAGCTCCGTTTGCAAATACAGCTACACTGATAAAAAGGTCCAACTTACGCTTCATCAATGTTAGGATGAAAGATCTTATTCATGAACCCTGCAGAAACAACAAAAAGGTAAGTGCAGTAAGGACATTTAAATAGCTTTATTTTTTCAGTCTGGCTGATTGAAAGGCTCCGCATCATTATTTTATTGACACTGTGGAGCAAAAATTACAACAGCACTATGTGGGTAATGTTTTCTAGCCAGCAGATTAACGTTGTAGTTGGTGATACTTTACCTATAGATGGAGATTTGAAGGGGTATTTGTCGGGAAGATCTACTCTCACCTTCCATACGCCCCCTTCATACGGTGCTGCAATGACAAAAGACAAAATGCTTAAAAATACGGTGTGATGTAATTCAACACAGAACAGCTCTCTGCAGAATTAACTTCATCTCTGGGATATAAGGGTAAATGTAAGGCACTGTGAGACCTCGAGTACAGTTTGCACTTACCCATGTACCAAAAATAAATAAAAATAAAATGGGGCTTTTTACACTACTCCACTGAAGTTTAGAATATCAGTTTATTACAATAAGATAGATAGATAAATAGATAGATAGATAGATACTTTATTGATCCCGAAGGAAATTTAGAAAGGAAATAAGCATACACATACAAGTATAAACCAATCGGTTTCAACAGTTTGAAGCTTACAGCTTAAAGAAGAACAGTCATACACGTTATCTGTCGGAACTGCAGGTGCAGCATCACGCCAGAGTACAAAAACGAACAAATCACAGTCAAAGCCATTTTGGAGAATAAAAATGTGATGGCATGGTCTATCCATTAGAACAGACATAATTCTGAAACTGGTCCAATTTACAGACATAGATTTTAGAATGACTTATGCAAGTGACTGCCCACCAAATTGTTCAATTCTAGTCCATCTGTGAGAAAACACATCAGTGTGCGCACACACACACACACACACACACACACACACACACACACACACACACTTTCTTGAACTACAGCCATCTTGGATGATTAAGTAAACATTAACAGTGGGGTATTATTCTGGATGTCCCTTCACATTTTATAAGAACCGCATTTAACAACTGAAGTATCATTTAAAATATTTTTATTGTGCCACATAGTATATACTATATATAGACAGATGCCCTGACATGGGCAATACTGAGCTACACATTCAAATCAATTCAACTCAACTTAATTTACAGTCATTAACAATGTGCAAGAACAAATTCAATGAAAAGTAGGTTGCAAGCTTCTGTACGAATATAAGAAAGCAACAAGGAAGAAAAAAGGAAAAGAAAGTGAAATGGGATTTGCAATACTGATGGAACAACATATTACAAATAATGAGGTAGTGCATGTGAAGACACAGTTGTGCAAATAGCAAGGACACGGAGCCAGAGTAGCCAGATTAAGAAGTGTGATGGTGGGGTAAAGTTGTTTGAGTCTGGCTGTGCTGGAGAGTCCTGTAACATCTTCCCAAGGGCAAGAGAGAAATAAGGCGGTGGTTTGGATGAGCGGGATCACTGCCGTGACCTCTAAGCACACATGGTTTATGATAAATGTCTCTGATGGATGGAAACTGAACACCAGTGACATGCTGGGCTGCTTTAACAACCTTCTGTAGGGCTTTCCGTTCTGATGATGTGCAGTTACCACACCACACAGAGATGCAGCTGGTTAGGATGCCCTCAGTAGTGCAGCGGTAAAACTTGGCAAGTAATGTTGGCGATAAACGGACGCTCCTCAGAAAGAGCAGGTGTTGTTGGGCTTATTCACAAAGAAATTAGTATGTGAGGTCGATTACAGGTGTTCACTGGTGAGGACACCAAGAAAGCTAAAACAGGAAACGCGCTCTACCTTGTCACCTTTGATGTAGATGGGTGAGTGACTGCTTTTAAACTTCCTGAAGTCCACAATAAGTTCCTTTGTTTTCTGCACCTTTCAGAAGAGTTTAGAGGTGCATCACGCTGCGAGTTGCAGTATGTCATCCCCGTAGGCAGTCTCATTGTTGCTGCCGATACGGCTGACCACAGTGGTCTGGTGCTTTGGCAGTCATAGGTGAAGAGGGAGTTAAGCAGGGGGCTCAAAATGCATCTCTGTGGGGGGCGGTGTGCAGTACAGTGGCAATAGCATCCCTTGTAGACCTGTTCGAATGAGAGGCCAATTGATATGGATCGAGTGAAGCGGGGAGTGTGGCTTTCCAGCCTCTCAAAGGACTTCATCGCTAGGGGAGTGAGTGCTATGGGTCTATAGTCATTTGGACATGTGGGGGGTGACTTCTTAGGAATAGGGATAACGGAAGCACACTTAAGACATGCAGAGAGTATAGACTGAGCCACTGAGAGGCTGAAAATTGAGGTGAGGACTTCAGATGGCTGATCAGAACATTCACGGAGTACCTGTCCTGGGATGCCATCCATACCTGCTGCCTTCCGTCGGCTAACCGTACGTTCTGTGTTTTGTGTGCAGTACTCCTCTGACATCTTTAGTGTTCAGGGTAAGTACCTGATTACCTGGCGGGGTGGCACATTTAGTTGCAAGGTCAGAATTGTCCTTGTCAAAATGAGCCTGGTCTGGGAGGGGACACTGTAAATGGCGTCATTCAAGGGCATTCAAAGGCACTTTTGAAGTCTGATATGGTCTGGATGCCTTGCCACATGCGCCAAGGATCCGTGTTTTGATGGAAGTCGTCCTCTGTGCGACGCGTGAAGTTCAGCTATCCGTATTCCCTTCACCTTCTCAGTGAAATTTAAGACCAACATGACCGGTTCAGCTCTCTCTTGATGAAGTCTGCCAAGCCAAATCTCGCTATACAAGCCATCTTGTTCGGTCCACACGTAAAGGTTTTGCCGATATTCAAGTCGGGGAACGTTGCCTGGAAAAGCCTGCTAATATCACTACTACTGTTACATGACAGCTGTTCTGTAACTGAGTAAAGAATCCAAAGCACCAGATTTTGATGTTTCACTGGATCCGAACGTAACCCGAAGGTCATTAGCCTGCGGTATTGCGGTGGAGTCCGGCGGGTCCGGCCACTGACGACAGCGAAGATGGCGGGAAGAGGGCACAAAACTGCATGATGGCTTGAGTCCGCTGAAGGCTTTTCATGGCAAGCTGGTGTTTCTCCGCCTTGGCATGTCCCTAACCGCAGGTCTTCTTGCACAGTTTGCGACGAGCGTCATATCGACTCCTGGGGACCGCTTGCAACCAACTGTGAAAATCGCTGTTATCAAGCCAAGACTCGCTGAACACACACTTTCCCATGTTTTCCAAAGTAGATGAATGAACTTCAGAGACGTTACTATGGTGACTGAGGCAGTAGATATCTACAGGTAGTGGGCAGACAGGGCCGTTTCCTGCCTGCAGGTATAATGGAATTTGTAGTTTAATCATCACATACCAACACCGGTAGCCCCCCAGAAATACACAGAACACAGAACTAACTTCAGATTAGACTACGCTTCTCGGGAATTAACGAAAGTAAAAATTTAAGACTTGACTAAATTAAATTTAAGACCGTGGATGGACATCTGGCCGTTTTTAAGTCTTTTCAAAGCCTTAAATTTAAAGTTTTGAATTTTAGACATTGTAAGACTTTAAGACACCACGGGAACACTGATGAGTGGTTTGTAGGCTGGGGACAGCAACAGGCAGGGGTGGTCAGCCTGCCCTAGGCTGGGCAGGAAGTAGCTTTATTAGACCCTGTAAAGCAGTAGAACAGACTTGAGGTTTGCATGATTAAAATCGCCACCATGATAAAGACATTGTCCGGGTGCTTGGTTTGTTGTTTGCTAACCGCACCCTGTAACTGCTTGAGTGCAACATTACCGTTAGCACTGTTAGGGTGTACACAGCAGCAGTGGTAAAGGTTGTAAACTCCAGAGGCAAGAAAAAAAGATCTGCACCAGACCATAAGCAGTTTCAGATCAGCAGAGCAAATGTCTCTCTGCAAGGTATGTGATATTGCACTACGAATTATTTACATAAGTACTCATACCTGCAGTCAGCGGTCCCATCTGAACGGAAAACTGTGCAGCCTGCTAGCTCAATAGCTATGCTGCTATTAGGCAATGTCTCTATAAACACCAGAATGCAACAGTTTTCCAGCCTTTCCTGAGATGATGGTCTGAGTTTTAACTCATCCATTTTGTTGGACAGTGGCCTGCTTACCCCTCTTCTATTTACCTCCACTACAATGTTGGGGTGCAAGGAACGTCCGCACAGATGTTGTTCCTGATAGTATCAGAGGGCATATAATTCAGGTTGAGGTTGAATAAACCCTGACGGCTGTAATGACAATTTGTGTTGCCCAGGGATACGAATAGACTGGAGAATAACAAAGAAAAGAAAAAGAACGGAGAACACTCTCAGTCCTGCATGCCACCATCTTTTCTAGTCTCATACAGAAGTACAGACGTAGTGTCTCTCAGTATGGCACTGGGTTCCTAAAGGTGTCCCGCAATAATCCGTCCCATGCATCCCTATTTGCATGTCTCACAACGTCAAACCTTCATTCCTGTTTCATTCTTGTCGGCTGATTCCTTCTGGACCTTAATTTAACATTAGACATCAACCAGGTATACCAGGTTTGGTGTCAACTGGACAACGTATTCTTATAATTGCAAAACTGTTCTGAAAATGGAAATAAATCAATGTTAGATTGTGTGTACAATGTAGCACACATCCATGTTCAAACTAAGACTCTGGGTATGATTCTGCATGTCTGTACCAATGTATGCAGCTAAGGGAGTTGTAAAACTGGAAACTGGTGCTAAATACCAGCAAATACTGGAAAAAAGTCAAGAACCTTGACAAGATTAAGGCTTCTACAGCAGGATAATCACCCAAATTATATCACACTCCACCACGGACTACTTTAGAAAACAGCTAAGCTAAACATGTGGTAAGAACTTAAACAAAGCATGCATACAAGACTGCCCCAAAGTACTGCAAAACTAGAAGTGCTTTCAAGGAAGAGTGGGTGAAACCTTTCTGGTCCAAACTGTTGCACATGGCAGAACTGACTTGCTACAGAGTTTGCGTTTACTACTTTCACTTAAAAAAATAAAATCAACAAGTTGTGTAATTTGAGCAATTTGAGAAGCCATGAATATTCAGAGATTCAGATTAGATCTTATTTTTAAATTGTATATTAAAATATTCATATTTCTGTATTAAAGCTAGAGAGTAAATGCTAAAGTCCTAGATAGGTGCTAACATAACGCAGGACTGGATGGAAAAAAATAGCACATAAGCCTAATAAAGTGCATTACGGGTATTTTTTGCAAGTAACTCTGCACTTTAATAATATGCACGCATAGTATATTCACATAATAGTGGTATGTATAAAAGACATGAAAATGTTGGTAACACTGAGTGGTCCTTTGTAAAAACAACTCTAAACAGAGGATCAGTAACAAACCAACACTACATCAGTAGTGAATCATCTGAATACACTGGAAGCAATATCCTGATGCACTGTTGATTCATTACGTACATTAAGTAGCTATATTGTACAAACGTTAAATAACATAATCTTGATATGTACATAACCTAACCTTACCCAAAACCCAACCCAAACGTAATCCTAACCATAACCCTGACCCTAGTCCTAACCCTTACCTTAACCTTGACCCAAAACCTAATCCTCAGTCTGCCCCTACTCTTATCCCTAAACCTAACAACCCAACATCCAATCGTAACGCTCATTTGGGTCTAATTCTAACCTTAACCAAACTTTAACCCAGTCTATAAAAGCTTCTTGAGGATGCTGAGATGGTCCGTACTGTACATGTTACATGTTCTCAGGTGAACATCTACAGATATGCACTCTAAAGTGAAAGACAACTGAATTCAGTTATATGTTTCCATTACTCAGTTAATTAAAAAGGTTTCTTATTAATATTTTAAATATATTTAGATGCTTTATCAGTGCTACATTATTAATATGTTACAAAGAGTGTTTTCAGGATCTATTTCTCCAAAAAGGACATAACAGAAAGATATTTTGGTGCCTCTGTAAGGTTGCAGAGCTCTATGAAAAGGCTCTTTAGGAACTTTCAGTCCAAACATGGCACAAACTAACCAGCTTGGCTAACCAGTTTGACCAGTTTGTTGAGTCAAACATGCTTGAAAGCCAATATTATTGGGGCTCAATGTAGAACCCCAATTCTAAACGCTTATTTTAGCGTCATACTGACGGAGGTTCCTTGTACTGAAGTTTGACCATGCTGCAAAGCAGATTAATACTTATACTAGCTTCAAGCTAAAGTTACTTTAGACAGACCTTGGATATGGTCACAAATTAGTGATTTTGCACCATGACGGCTGAATTTGACAAACACACTGATACCACTGTATGTCTTTGCACTGCTTCATACATTTCAAGCAAAAGCACAGGTCCATGTGAAACAACACGACTTTCGCCAACCTGAGGTTCCCTCTCATTTATGTAGCTTTGTGGAGCCGGTCCTTGTGCGTGCGAGTTTTAACAAATTTAAAATTCGATACTGCTTCTCTAAGGCCGGTCCGCTAGGCATCCTGCCAAATATAAGATAAGAATCGATATGGGCTGCCAACTTAATAAACCCTGTCCAAAGGTTCATCACTAGGAAACGAGAAGGTGACCACTGAGCTAGCTACAGCAATCCAACAGTCTTTGTAAGCTAGCTAGCGTTCAGAATTTTTACAGCAGGCCAAACTTTGCTATAATGTCTGGGCAAGCGTAGCGTTGTCGGTATGCTAACTAAATGATCTACATAACTTTATTACAGTTCGAGTTTTCAGAAAGTGACAATTTTGATCATATGTTAATATTACTTATGTAATACCGCTTGTAATGTTGGAGTATTAGCAAAACAAAAGGTTGTTTGGTGCAGCATCACTGACGGAGACAGACGAGAACTTGGTTTCTTGTGTCTCCGTGTCCAGGTGTTTTTTTTTTTGCCTGCTAAAATAAGCAACTTTGATTTGACATTAATGGACCTCTTTCAGACTTCCATGTTTGTTAACACGCAAGTGTAAATAGTGGCGTAAAACTTTTTCCAGTCATTTTGTAACAGAAGCTGCTTCCTGTTCCTAAATAAATATCAATAATGAAATCAAATGGAGCAGTTTTACTCCAACTTTAAACATGTTCAGTTCCAGCTAAAAAGCTCTGCTAGTCACGCGTCACTTTTAACGACGCATCCAACTGAAAAGCTAGAGTTAAACTGAAATGGAGGGCGGATGAACAGTGGGACAGATTTACTCGTATTTCTGACACGAAAATGATCAATTTAGAGTTGATTAATGATCAATACTGGCGTGTGCACCAGCCTGTGTTGTCAGCAAGGATCGCTTAAAAACCTTGAGAAACAGACCCGTCAGGACGGCAGTTAGCTATAGTTAACTTTAATGCTAACTGTAGTTAACCGTAGATGCTACCGCTGCTAACGTTTAGATGGTCTGAGTGGAAGAATTAAACCTGCTGGACTTTTTTCCTCTTCCAAAATGAAGCGCAGTAAGCCCTCCACCATCGGAACAGACCCGATTTCATACTGAACGCGTTCACACATGCCCTTTCAAACATATTTATTTATAATGAAAGAAATGACTCCTGCAGTGTGCACCGTTTACTGATCTGTTTGCAGAACGGTTAACAGCTTGCTGCGGTAGATTTGCAGGTCAAACAAAGTTCAAAACTTTTGCGCAACACGCTACTGCCAGGTCAAACTAGCCTTTTGTCCATGAAGGAGGGACTTCCATATACAGCTCTGGAAAAATTGAAGAGCCCACCTGAGAATGATCAGTGTCTCTAGTTGTACAGTTTCTGGGTTTGTGATGGACCAAAATGAGCAGTTCTGTTTGATTCTATACCCTACTGGAAACACGTCTCCCAAATTCCAGATCAAATATTGTATTTAGATCTGTTTATTTAGAAAATCACTAATGACCCTCCAGAAGCCTGTTTTTAGAACCATGCTCGCTGTGCATTTCACCCCAGC
>CM067474.1:9984307-9996523 GCA_034552555.1 Semaprochilodus insignis | reverse complement strand
CTCCAGACACTTTACTGTACGTCCTGTACATCTGCACTCCTGGACACTCTAGACACTTTACCTAAATACCAATGTATGCACATGTTTATTATGTTTATTCAGTATTGTCATTATCTGCTGATATATGTGTCCCTAGCACATTTATTATTATTGCACTGCCTTTTTATCTCTGCGAGATTTACATATTTTCTACGGGTCTACAGTTATATCTGTATTTTTTTTAGATAGACTTCCGTGTATATATTTCTTGCCTCATTGTGAAGTGAGATATATTTATCCATAGTGAACTGCACTATTTATAGTTTAATAGTTAATAATATTGCTGAGCCGGTACATACCCGCATAGGTTTCATACTGTACAACACCTTTTTGTTTTGTTGCACTGTGCTGTATTGTGTAACTGCTACTGGCTGCTAAATTTCCTTCGGGATCAATAAAGCATCCATCTATCTATCTCTCTATCTCTCTATCCTTGTTATTAGTTGGTTTTCATTAGTTGGTAAGCAGCAGTGTAAATCGCTCCATGGCCTTCATAGAGCAGAATATGCTTTTTACAACACTGAGGTATGTACAAGAGCATTGAAGTCTCCAGGAACAGTGACTGTACAAAGGGGTCCTGGGTGGTACACGGGTCTGTCTCTGAAGTTGTATCAGACTTGGACAACACCGCACACTCCCAAATGAAGCCAACAATCTGAATCCAGTGTGGACTTGCTGAAGAAATTACAACGCACGGGGCAATACTGTACTGAAACTGGAACGGGCCTTCCCAAACTCTCGACAGCTCTCCAGAAGGGCACTGTATCGTTATCATTACTAATGATGTATCATTAACCCATAAGAGCCCAGAACCCTTTCCCCTTAAAGGACAGTGATGAGAGACGGGTTATTATTAAATCGGTCTTATTAAAGAGGTCACATGGCGTCTTGTTACAATGACTATTTTAAGGTCAGGATACTGGCTACATGTCTCAGCAACCATTTCATAACTTATTTTTACTTCATTATTCAGTATTTCATCATTTTGTTCTAGATATATGGGTTCTATGTAATATATAACATGTTCTCAAAGCATTAGAGCTGTTAAACGTGTTCATAAGAGGCCTTAAAGATACAAACACAGGCTTTTAAAATCAGCTGGTTTGGTCTCACGCAGTAACCAATCACATCAATGTTCTGTAAATGAGGTCACATGTTCACAAATACACAAACTGTCATGTGACTGCATCTAGGATGTTCAGTATAGGTCACTTGGGGACTCCATGAGTTTAGGTGAAGGATAAAGCTGTATAAGGAGCTCTGCAGACTGTTTAAGGGCTTGTGACACATACGCCACCACGTAGGTTCTTACGGGTTAATATTTCTCTTTACTGAAACGAAGCTGCCCAGCTTAAATCAGGACAAACAGCCAGACTATTAGTTCTCCTCTACCAAACTCTACAGCCATGCACCTAGGTGCCAAGCGTCTAGGCAGGCAGTGTTCCTGCAGCATCTACAAAACCCAGAACTATCCCTCAGATGGTCAAGTGTGATTCATCATTCCATAGAACATACATACGACGCTTCATACACTACAACGTTCACGCCAATTGCATGTGCAGCTGCTCAGCAATGGAACCTTATTACATAAAGCTCTTGCTCATGCCACGTAGAGGTAGTCTGTGTGAATCAGAGCGCACGGCTGGTAAAAATAACAAATTATTTTCAGATTTTTATCATCAGCAGTATTATTAAAGTGATATTCATATCAAAATATACTACATAAATGATTTACAGGGGGAAATAAAGCAGTTTGCTTATTAAAAAAAAAGCATCTTAACTAAGCACCTCGTATAGCTGGAATGGATTGATCCTTGTTTCATAACCGCATTTTGTGATGATTTGACTGTGAGACTGCAGTTAAATCAGGTTTCTTAGATCAAACCGCAGATTTGTCGACAACTCAGTCACCCCTAACTTACTGTTGATCACAGAAAGACATAAATCTTAAACATCTGTTGAAATGGTAGTGTCCTATGATAGTGCTACAGTTAACAATGAGCATGGGTTGAAATAGTTAATTAGCAGATGTGTCCAAATACTTTTGGCCATGTAGTGTACATTTTCAGCCCAAACTAGCAAAACGTGAAATATAATCATTAACATGTGCCGGCTGTCTATGTTATACCGCAGTGTGTAATGCAAAAGCCCTCGTTCTCTGGGCAGATTTTGTTGGCTGAACATCATTGCTATGACAACACAGATTTTGGCTAGTGCCCTTATTTTAATTTCTTCGTCTTCAAAAAAAAAAAAAAATGCAGTTATCCAAAACTAAAACCATATTTACAAGCTGACAACAAATCTGCTGGACAGAAATGAATGTTCCTGGGGAATAAAAGATTAATGTGTAAACATGTGAAAACAACATAAATACAAAGAGTTAGCAATCCAGCATTTCCAGCAATGTTTATTTGTATGTATGAAATATCAAACTTACTTCCTTGTGGTCCATAAAACTTCACTACAAATTCATTAAGTCCACTCAGGATCGTGACTTCATGTTTACTCTCAATGCTGAAAGTCCTCGGTTAAGGTCAACACAAAGATCCTTCAAGATGTAATAATAGACAAGGTTTGTTTCTTCCAAAATCTGCCTTCATGTGGGCAAACTAGAAGAAGTGAAATGCTAAAATGTGAGTGAAATGTCAAAATATCAGACAATTATTAAAACAACTGACAAGTTGAATAACGATGGTCAGAGTGATTTTACATCTATACAACAAAAGGGGTTGCACTTGAACATAGACATCTAGTTCTGTGACAGCACCAGTACTCACTCAAAAAGCCCACATAGCAGTTAACTCCACTACCTCCTATGTCAGTACGGCCCAAACACGAAAACTCGAATGACAGCGCCAAGCCCACGCTTCGCAAATCCACATTCCACATGTACAAACTCACCGGTGTACTTACATCACAGCGGTGGTTAAAAACCTGGCACTGCAGGAGGAGGTACAGGACAAATTGGAGCAGGATCTACTTATTTAATCAACCACAACAGCTAAACGTGAGCAGGCAATCCCTGCACAATGTTTTCAATACAGACTTACAAAACATTAAAAATGAATACATATATTAAAAAGTCCTTCCATATGATCATCCAGATGTGCTTTCTTACTTCAGGGCCAAATCCTCACATACATTCGCAACCTTTGCTGTATGTGCCTAGTTTTGTCTTTTACGGGCCGGTTATGAATGATGATATATTTATTTAGTTGTTCACATATAGAATTTGTATTGGGCAGTATAACAATAATATGGTATGTCTTAGTATTATAAATTATGAGACTATTTCCAAAAATCGCAACACAGTAGAAATTCAGACTTTATGTATGTATATAATATTCAAATTTCACAACAAATATGTATTTCCATTTTTTGCATCCCAAAGGGAATTTAAGCATTACAACCCTGTAGTAATACCTCACGTTAATTTTTACTAAATGTATAAAATGTAAAACCATAATATGTTACTCTTTTAATTTTTTTTTATTTTTTGTTAAGTCGTTTAGCTACACACATTGACCCCGATCTGACCTCTTAAATTATAATCTTTAGTTAGGTACTAAATCATTAAAAGAGATCTGCCTCAACCAACCACAACACTAAAATCTTACTTTTACTAATTGTGCAATGCCATATACCATAAAATCGAGTTTCTGAGCTGGTTATCATGCCATGAGAACCTCATATCCCTGCAACCCTAAAAAGCAGCAAAAGAAAGTACTTGGAATTAACTACCTGGTTACACGCCATTACAGCTGTTTTTGGACCTTGCCCTAACTCAGTTAGCTGTTAGACTACTGGAAATGATACTTAGTAATTTCCTGTTTGTGTTTAAAGGTTTAAGTGCAGTTTTCTGGTCCGAATATAAATTTAGTTAGTTGTACTTTTGTATGCATGCAGATATAGTTCTTTAGGAATCAGAAATCCTGAGTAAATCACAGTAGCTAAAAGAATATTGTGCTTATTAACTTTTTATTATATACCCAGGCTTACCGCAAAGGTAGCAGTATCAAATACACTTCGTGTGGGTTTGTGTTGGTCTGTTCTCTTTCAATGATACACACAAAAAACGATTTATGGTAACAGCAACCGCATTAGCCTTCTAAACATGAGTGAGGAAGTATATGGAATAACTATAAATATATTTATTCATTTACAAATATCATTTATGGTCTGACCTGTTTACGGTCTAGCTGTTGCTGAATATGTTACTTGAGCATGTTTGTTTTAAACAATTGAAATTAGCAAGAATTAGTTTTTTAAAAAAAAGAAAACTGATAAAAGAAAATCAAAATCTCAGGAAAAAAAACAAATAGGGAAAAACACTCAATATTTTGTGTTTACATTGTTTAGAACATTCACCCTTATGATAGCTCTGCTGTAATATCCACAACTATTGATAACATTGGAGCTTGACATTTGGAGAACAAGTGACACAATAACTCGCAGCTCCGATCATGTTACTTTTTTTTCTATAGACAAATATTAATAATAACTGTTTGATTTATAATCCAAAAATGTGATTATTCAGTTCAATAACCTACAGATTAAACATCTATGAAGACAGCTGTTAGTTGTAGAACTAACCTTAACATTAAGAATGTGGTTTTGCTCGTAATTGTGAGTATATGTTAAGTTATACTTTGCTACTATAAAATTAAAATAAACGTATATTGAGAAACCCACTGGAATCAAAGATAATGTCCGTATGGGGTAAATAAACTAGGTAAGATACTTTGATTGGCTTTCAGAACTATTGAAGTTATGTTATTTTCTTTAGCAGACACGGTTCGATATATAATGAGAATATGGGAGGTAACATTAAAAAATATATATCTGTCATTGAAATTGGATGTGACCAATGGCAGATAAATTAGTTAGCCTAGTTACAACCACACCACCGCTGCGTTCTCAACCATGTCCTTAACAAGCCATCCTCGGCAACATGCTCATATGTAAACACTTGTTTTTCCTAGTAGTGTTATATAGTAATGCATTATTTTATGTTCTTGATGCAGTGTAATAATACATGAATGATGATCGGAGTATATGATTATTGGACCCGGAAGGGTTAACATGCATACATGAGAACCGTGCTCAGTCAGACACCTTTCAGATCTGGAAATTAGATTTATAATTTACCTTTTGATGGGTCCTTTTTAGGGACTTCAGGCTTGCCAGCTAACATCAATTGCTTGATAATAATGTTTGATTACCGCTCAAAAAAAAGGGGCATCCTCGGTACAGATTAGGAATGTGCAATCTGACTGACTTTAATCTTAGCCGGCTAACCACTGGGAAGGACAAACGAAGCAATAAGAACGTTCACCTTTTTAGGTGACACCACAGGAGCTGCACAAAAATAGCAGCATGCAAAACTGCCATTTTAGAACGTTACAGTCTGAGGATGTGTGGATACTGCTCACCCGCATACTGACAGTGCGTACTTCTTTAACGGCCAAGCAGTACATACTAGACCCAATTCAGTGCGCACTGCTTAAGTATGCCATTCAGACGCAGCCTCTCTCTGCCTTTCCGGCCATGTCTTAAACACATCCTTGGTAGGAAACAATGACATGTTTACGAATACGAGCGAAACGTTCTGCTACGCTGAATTATTAGCCTGTATATTTTCTGTACATCAAAACAACCAGCAACATGACGAGGTCAATGCAAGGCCAACGGTGCCAGATTTACAGTAAACACCTCATTCTTAGCCATTTGCAAGTCATGTATACAAAATAACTCAAACCAATCTGTCCGTATGCTCATTCTACAAGCCGCGGACAGCCGTATGTATTAGCTACATGTATTAGCTACATGTATTAGCTACGCCTCTCGTTCTGACTGGATATATATACTAAGTATGCATACAGAGATTGGAAGCAGATTGCTTTATGCACGCACACACACACACACACACACACACACACACACACACACACACACACACACACACACACAAACACACACANCACACACACACACACACACACACACACACACACACACACACACACACCCTCCCTGTGGCACACTCATGCAAGTGATAGGAAGTATGTGTCTTAATTGAAACGCTGTCATTCAGTGTACAGGTATTAGTAAAATGGGGTGTCATACAGCTTTAGCCGCACGGTGTTCCAATATCTGTTTAGTATCTGTGTACAGTGCAACACCAGCTCTGAACTGCACATATAGGAGCATAGCCCTACGTAGCGGTGCACAACTCTGGGGCTAAAGAGGTGTTAAATGTACATAAAGCTGGGTGTACACTACATGACTTCAAATCCTAAAAGATTCTGAAAAAGGAGAACCGTACACTTAGCCATCTTTAACGGAACATGCTTTGCGGTGAGGACATGCCCTCTAGATGATGAGGCAAAAAGTGGGTGAACATATAACCAGCGTAACATACAGGGGTTGGACAATGAAACTGAAACACCTGTCATTTTAGTGTGGGAGGTTTCATGGCTAAATTGGACCAGCCTGGTGGCCAATCTTCATTAATTGCACATTGCACCAGTAAGAGCAGAGTGTGAAGGTTCAATTAGCAGGTAAGAGCACAGTTTTACAGTTTTGCTCAAAATACTGCAATGCACACAACATTATGGGTGACATACCAGAGTTCAAAAGAGGACAAACTGTTGGTGCACGTCTTGCTGGCGCATCTGTGACCAAGACAGCAAGTCGTTGTGATGTATCAAGAGCCACGGTATCCAGGGTAATGTCAGCATACCACCAAGCATCACGTAGTGACCTGGCCACTATCCTGCAAGAAGAATGGCTTAAAATCCCTCTGACCACTGTGCAGGACTTGTATATGTCATTCCCAAGACCAACTGACGCTGTATTGGCCGCAAAAGGAGGAGGAGGCCCTACACCATACTAATAAATGATTGTGGTCTAAAACCAGGTGTTTCAGTTTCACTGTCCAACCCCTGTAACTCAACAATTAACTCCAACGGAGTACATGAGTGTCTTCATCTTTTTACTTCACTTTTCTAGCTCTCTTATAAGATGTAGCTTGACCATCCATTCAGTTCCATTACTGAGCATCTCCTGTTGTCTTAAACTTTTTGAGTTGTAAAAATCAAACATGTCTGAATATACTGGAAGGCCTCTGATCACGTCAGTGCTTGTTTGAAAGGGTAAAAACGGACTAATTTTTGAGTAAAATTGACTAAAAATTGACTAATTATCATACTACTATATAATCAATGCTGTCGGTTTCTTCTGCGCTCCCACATTCAAACATTGCTTTAGATTTGTTGTAAAGGGCAAACGTGGGTTACATAAGGCTAAAAAATCATGTAGTGCCGGCCCAACTTAAACGGACTTCATCGCAATATGGTCAAACCTGTAATATGAGGCTTTTTTTTCCCCCCCAATACAGCTTAAAGCCTTGTATACATAAAATGCAGTACTGCATGTGTAGTTTCCGTAGATCTCTGATTTTAGGTTTGGTAGTAAACAAAAAGTCACTGACAAACAACATTCAGCTATTGATAAAAATAAATTCATCAAACCTGACCAGCCTAATAACAGACACTGACACTGTCAATTACATAATGTGACCCCATGACAGTTAATACTTTTCTTCTTACGAATGCAACACAGAGCACTTTCTTAGCCTGGCCACAGTCACTCATGTCCTGGTGCATATATAAAGCAAGTTACAAAAAAAAATTAAATAAAAAAATAAAATAAAATTAAAAAGTATATATATATATTTGTTTGTTTTTTGGAAGTTGTCATCATGCTTTTAAACATTTAGTTGTTTTTAGAGTGACATGCAGTATCATAAAGCATGCCATAATTTTGACTGTAGTAAAATCTACCACTTAAAGTATTACATTTCCAAAATATTACACTTACAATAAAGAAACAAACATTTGGTTAAAAAAAAAACAAAATCAAACAATGAGCCTAATGAACATACAGATGAACATTTTGGTGTACCTGAGTGACTATGGCTTTTTTTTTTTCCCCTCACAATTTTCTTCTTTTTTCCTTTTATTGTGTGTAGTAATGATTATTACTGTTATTATTGTTGTTGTTAACTGTTAGCTATTTTGAGGGCAACCCCGACCCCGACCCCTGACCCCCGATCACAACCCCTGACCCCAACCCCTGACCCTTACTTCAGTCACATTCTGTCCACTAAATGTATGAAATGTATATTCATTGTGTTATTCGTTTAACTGGGTCCTATGTATGTATTGTTTTGAGTTCAATGAAGATGTGCCCAGATCACAGGCCACATTTTAGTAGAAGTCCACAAAATATTAAAGGGCTCACAAACTTTCAAGCAGCACTGTTAAATTACACTTTTGTAATTTAACTTTAATGAAGACATGTTGTGTTTTTCTGAAAAGGATATGTGGGGATCGAAAGCAATAAATAAAATAAAAGAATTACATGCTATTAAAAATTTGATCTGATAAACGGAAACACCACTGTGTGTTCTTTCCACCAGCCAATGAACATCTTGCATTCCGTGGTTGGTTCTGGCAAGTCTGGATCAGCGCTCACTCACTGTTTACAGGATTTTACAGTTTCACTAACCTTCACAGAACTAAGAAAACCCCTAACCAGCTATCTCTCTAGGAACTAATGCCACTCACTCAAATGACTCTAGTCCCACCTTCTTGCAGCTTCCGGGTAGTAACAGACTATCCAATCATCACACCGTTTTCTCGTGCCACAGACAAAAACAATAGGTTACTACATGCTCTCAGCTCTGTGTACTTTCAAGGAACTTAAAATCATTCTTAATCCGTTTACCAATTAATTATAGATTCTAATTTACAATGATTATACTTTTTAGCCATCACTCGGAAAGCCCAGCAAAACGGATTACATAAGATGCTTACAGAAAAACAAACATGAGGTGCTAACTTTACTCGGATCGTTTTTCATGAGCACTGAGCGTGTTGATGAAATATGAGCGAGCTGCATTTTTACAAGAATGGTTTCTTCTTGTTGGAAGGAGAAAGTTGCAGATGAAAAGCGCTACCTAGTAGCTGGAAAGCGCGTTACGGCGCCTTTGAGGAGACACATTAAAATATGTACAAGAGATCATGGCTTTTCATGCTAAAACAGAAATGAAGCGAACATTTAATCACTTAAACAGGTCACTGGACGTTGACAAGAGGGAAAAAACCAAACACTGATCCCACGTATTTACAAAACCGCGGATATTACCAGTCACTGCGTAGTAACGTTAACCTAATGTTAGCCGTCCTGCCAAATGTTATTTACCCAGGAAAAACATTGTGCTTGTCAAATCAGCACTCCTTCGTTTTGATTCAAACCAAACCGCATTGGGCTCGACATCGGAACCAATTCACCCAAACTATGCGACATGCAATTTTATGTGGTCTGGCGAGCATGTTTTTCGAGTGTCTGTTCGGTAGACAAAACGCACAACAACTGGGCCTCAATTCCAGTATCATCTTGGCTATCCAGTTAGCGAGCTAGTTTAATAATCTCTCGCTAATAAGACATGGTTTAATCAATCAATCAGCAACACCAGAATACGCCACGTCGGCTAGGACAGCTTCTCCAATTCCGAATTACAAGTGAATTGCCACACATTGGTGTCAACAACTGGAAAATACGACAAGCCACTAGCTAAGTATTGTTGTTAGCTGGCCACATCAAGACAAAGTCCCTTCAATCTGGATTGATCGTAAACAAACTGTGCGCTTCAACACTTGTAGCACAGATGCAATCGTTATAATCCACCGTATAATGGAAACATGCGGTTACTGAGACGGTATTGACGTTACTTGCTACACAGTAACACAGCTAATAGCAACACTAGCCACACATGCTAATGTGTATCTGTACTGCAGTTTGCTACATGGCTAGATAGTTATGGACAGTGCTGTAAGCCCTTTAAAACTTTTTCACGTTTGCTGTCACAAAACTAGACATTAATCGTTGGGGAGCACAGGTATTACTGTAAAACTGGCACACAGGTAGTGAGCCTAAGGCTTCTGATCACAGCTGTTACCACCTCAAACCCACACAAATATGAGGTGTCGTTCTGTTTATGTTCTAAAGGATACAGTTTCACCACGTCGGTATCCATTCGCCTTTTACCCGGACTTGGAGACGACATTTTTATGTCTCTGCGTGGAATGCCAGTGTTTTCTCAGTTGAAATATCGAACTCTTCGCTTCAGTCGAAACTCTCTATTACTGTTTTACACAACCAATCTATTGATTGCAAATTATTCGACCTCCACTTTCTTTCGGCGGCGATGTCCTGGGCTAGTCGGCTTGGTTGTTCTCTTTGCTTTGTCGTCTACTATCCTGTAACATCATATCCCTCCGCGAATGTCGTCATATTTAAGAGACGGCAAAAGTGCTGTTTCACCTACGTCATCAAACAGCGGCATTGCATTTCACAGGGCACCTACGTAGGGCCCTAAGATTCCCCACACAGGGATCACGGGATGTAGGTTGTTTCAACTTCACTTGATGAAAACCGACCCGGTGGCAGACTCCGGTTAAGCCAGCTGCCTTTCTCCAAAACACGGTTAAACCAGCCGCACGAAGATTGGAGTGCGCAGCTACTACACACTTAGTGGTAAACGTCCCAGCACAGCCAGAACTGAAAAAAAACCCTTTTAGATGAGAAGTGAAATTTGCGACTTTATAAAATGTTCATTTCTAATAAGTAAGGCATAAATCCAACACATATGAGTTCAAAGTTTATCGTACTATGTAGATATGAATTATTAAGTAATTCATGATTCATTCCCAGCGCATTCCAGTGGATTCATAATGTGAGGTTTTACTCATATACAGTATTTAAGGTAATTTGTCACAGTTGTCGAACGCATTTGAATGATTAGTGGAATTAATCTCAAAATAAAATGATAATTTCTATTAAATAGCCAATAGACCCAACAGATTTCAGTTCACTGTTTACCATATGAAATACACACGGATTATGGAGTTATTCTACTTTACAGTTTTTAAGTATGTTATCCAAAATGTCCAATATTGTCAAGCATGTTTTAATGACAAACAAACAAATTATAAAAGGGTCGTTTCTAAGAAGTCGTCCATAAACTAAAATATCATACTATGTACATATGATTTATGAAGAGATTATACAGTTTTTAATTAAATGGTATCCAAAATGTCCATTATTGTCAAGTGAATTTAAGGGTAAAGAAAACTAAACACATTTTTAAATGGTCATTTCTAATAAGGAGTGCATAAATCAACAGATATTGCCTCGGGGTTTAGCATTCTATTTAGAAATTAATTCTAAAATAATTTTACTGTAGAATCTATGAGTAATTGCCATTCAAAATCTTCACAATTGTCAAGTGTATTTTAATAAAACGTTATGTCAAATTTAGCACATTAAAAACGTCATTTCTAATAAGTAGTCCATAAAACCCACTGATATCAATTCAGTTTTTATAATACTGTGTGGTCAATAAAACCAACAAATATCAGTTCAAGGTTAATCACACTATGTACATATGAATTATTTATTAATTCTGTTGTACAGTTTTTAAGTAGAATAGTATAAATAGTATATTTTCCTAGTAAGTGAAATTAAACACATTATAAAATGGTCATTTCTAATAAGTAGTGCATAAAGCCTACAGATGCTGGTTCAGGGTTTATTATTCTATGTGGATATGAATTATGAAGTGATTTTACCGTAGAATCCTTAAGTAATTGCCATCCAAAATCTTCACAATTGTCAAATGTATTTTAATGATAAACACAAGGATCATTCATAAAACGTAGCCCATAAACCAACAGATATCAATTTAGAGTTTATTACACAATGTATATATGAATTATGAAGATATTTTACTTTAGAACATTTAAATAATTGACAGCCGAAATTCCTACAATTTATGTATATTCTAATACTAAGTAAAACAAGTCATTTCTAATAAGCAGTCAATAAAACTAACATATATCAGTTCAGTTTATCACACTATGTACATATGAATTAGTCAAGTCAAGTAGTTTTATTGTCAGTACTTCAACATGTACAGACATACGGAGGATTGAAATTGCGTTACTCTCCGACCCAAGGTTAAATAAACATTTAATGATAAATAGATTACAACTAAAACAAGAACAAGAGTATATACAATGTAATAAACACTAAACATAAAATAGACTGACG
>CM067474.1:9935017-9964322 GCA_034552555.1 Semaprochilodus insignis | reverse complement strand
CCCCTGTTATTTCAACAGGATGGGGCTCCACCACACTGGAGCAGGTGTTCATCAGTGACGGGATATTCATGGATGGTCAATGGATTGGCCGTCGTGGTCCTGTGGAATGGCTGCCCAGATCACCCGACCTCACACCACTCAACTTTCTCTGGGGTCATCTCAAACTAACTGTGTATGCTGAGAAAATCTGTAATAAACACCCCCTTCAGCAGCGCATCATGGAGGCTTGTAACAGCATTCAGCTCCGCGTTCAGCACCAGGGACAACACACTGAACACGTCAAATAGCCGTGCATCACAGGGAACATTTCCGGTTGTTGTTGCAACTTTCTGTGTTGATAACTTTTGAACCACAAGAGAGGTCATCGATTTCTGAGAAAATTCTGGTCTTCTTTGATATGCTACATGACCACAGTCCCATTGGGAAAAAATTGCCCTTGCTCCAATATGGCGGCTTTCAAGATGGCGGCCATGTTCCGGACATAGCCTAAAAGATTAGACCCCCTCATCCATTACTTACTGGCGTATTCAGATATGTCATTTTCCCTATTCGTTTGTGAAATAAAAGGGTGTCTTGAGACTTTTGACTCGCCCTGTAGTTAGCATTAGCTGATTTACTAATGAACAAACAAAAAAGCATTTACATAAATATTTACATTCGAGTGGAAGAATCTAATAGCTGAAAATTACAACACTGCTATCTAGTGGGCATGTCTAGTGGGCTTGTCTAGTGGGCTATCTAGTGGGCATGTCTAGTGGGCTTGTCTAGTGGGCTATGTAGTGGGCATGTCTAGTGGGGGTTTAAAATCAACACAAAGTGATTCGCTGTCATCCACCAATGTTTACATGTAACCTATTCATTAAACATCAGTACTGTGTTTTTGAGAACCAATAAAGTATCACGAACTCGTGCATCGACATTCTCTTACATCCTTACTAAGTATACACTGTATCAGCTAGTGTCGGTGCAAACCTCCCCGGTTAAACCCATTTCATTGTTAAGACCTGCACACCTTACCAAACTACATCATCCCTACGGTCCCCCTAGCCCTGTCAGACCCTCTGGCGATGGACTTGGGTTAGATTTTGACACTGTGGTGTCAGTCCTATTAAGACCTTCTTGGGCTGAAGAACGCAAATCCTACCTTTGAACATTTTTTCCAATGACCAGAATCAGCACATGAACTTCCTTTGGCCAAAAATAAATATAACTCAACAAGGGCCTCCAGCCATGACTGTATCAATCCACCCTGAGTCCAGAAAGCAGTGGTTCCAAATATACTGCAGCTCACTACTTCAAAAGTCTACACAGCTCTGCTTAGACTAAACCGCTTCCATGTAGCGCAGAATTCATCTGATACATTCATCACATCCAATTAGTGCTTATTATTGCATACAAGACGTTTTTGGTTAAACAGTGAAATGAAATTATGTAGGTTAGTTTTACTTCACCTTGACGATCTCATCAATGAAACACACATGTGTGACAGGGTCCCTCTTTTTGGTCAGGACCTTCTGAAGGTGCTGCACCTACAAATTGAGACACATCATGAAAACCTAGTACACAATGCACTGTGAACTCTTTTGTGTTTTTAAATATTATTAAATATTTTCCGAAGCCCCTAATCAGTCTGGCAAATCCCAGAAAACTTAATTTACTAAGAAATGACCACGGTAAAGACTGAAACAACAAAACTCAGCATACTGTTTCTATTTACTATTAAAGTCACAGAGAATGTTACAGATTTCCATCATACTTGACTGCAAGCAGCACAAATATGGTCCATCAGCTTCTCCAGGTTGGTCCAAAGAGCAGCACGAAAGGTAGCTGTGTTTCCTGGAATGGGTATTACAGCCCTACCTGGAGCACCTAGAAGGAAGGAGTATATATGTATTCACTTGGGTTGTCAGTACCTATTATTTATTGTGTAGTATATTGAATATTTCCACTATCAATTGCTTAATGAATTTCAAAAATGAATGTTCAATGTCCTAACAATAAAAACAAACAGACAAACAAACATTGTCATGCATTAGTATCATGGAAACGGTCAACTAATCACTGCTGACTCATCATGAAGGTACATCTTCACAGACTGTTTTGTAAATTAGGTAATTAAAATGATCAAGGATGTGGCTACATTCAATGAATTTTCTTCTGTCTCATGGGCTAAATCATGCTGGGATATGAAACAAACTATTTTGATATATGATGATTAAATGGATACGAATTACACAAACACACACACACACACACACACACACACACACACACACACACACACACACACACACAAAGAAAAAAAAAGTAACCTCTGGTGTTAGCAGGCTGAGTGAGGACTTTAATGTCAAGGGCACTGGTTATGCTCTCCCGAACAGATGCCTTGTAGCCATCCACCACACTGATGATAGTCTCTCTCAGGCTGCCCAAATTATAGAAGACCTGGAGCGCAGTGCCCACCTGAGAGGGGTTCTGGAGTCACAATACACAAGAGAGCAGCTAGATCAGCCATATATCCACTTCAAATTTACACAGGTTTGTACTTACAAATATTAACATAGTGTTTGTATTTATAAGCACAGACAATGCAAGAAACTGGTTATGAAAAAAAATATTCCGACACCAAATTAAATAACAAATCAACAGTACTCTGTTGTAAAGCAATCAGTGGCAATTACAGCTCTGAGGTGTCTAGGGTAAGAAGTGATTAGCTTCTTGCAGCATTGTGGTTTGTGAGTTTTGGACCATTCCTCTTGGCAAACAGTTCACCGAGCTATCTGGATGTACGTCTGGAGTCACTATATTGATGGAAACCCATCCTCTCTCCGGATTCGGGCTCTTGGCTAATCAGAGTTTTTTTTTTTTCTGATGTGTAATATTCCAGTATTATTTGCAGAGTGTATTCCTACCTGAATCTCCATGCCCTGCTCCAGTATTCTTTTGGCCTGGTTCTCCACTTCAAGGCGTACTCGACTAATAAACAGTAGGTCATTCTCAATAACATCAATCCCAGACAGATCCACTCCCTGAGACAAGTAGTCTGAAAGTCATAAACACATTGAATTTATTACTTTCGTCAGGTACAAAAATAATTTCCTACATAGCCTCCCCAGCTATAGAATAGCCTTGTGACTCATCATAGTTTGTGACTCATCTCGTGTTAGTATTTTTAGGCTAATCTACTTGTTTAGATATACTGTTTTATATACTGTTTTTTATTCTCCTTGGATTAAAAAAAAAAAAAAACAGCCCTGGTTCATGGCGGGCAGTAAGCATTCTCCTTCAAGCACACCGATTCTTGAGGAAGCACATGCTAGTCTTCACTCTCCTTTCACTGGTATTGTGTGATTTGATGGCAGGGGCGGTTGATCTAGTTAATGGGTGGAACTGGGCATAACTAAATTGGGAAAAAAGTGGCAAAAAAAAAGAAAAAAGAAACAAAATGAATATGCTGTCAATGGGGTGTTCCAGTAAAGCTGTTGCTGTTTATCATATACTAAGTCTGGGGTCAGGACCAAATATTGATTTATGATTATGAGTAACAGCCACAACATGGAGAAATAGACTTTTTTTTTTTTTTTTTTTGGGCTGTTTCCAGACCAGGATCCGCACCAAGCTTCATGTTATTGTTTTGATCCAATTAGTTTTAGTTTCACATCACAGTTTAGCAAGCACACTAACGACCTTTGCATGACATAACCACAGCCCATCACAATCACCTACGTGGGCTATGACTCCCTATACCTGACACTGATTGGTTGAGGGTTAGGTGTCTGACATTGGCGTACTGCAATTTTGGTAGTGCACCACTTCTTCTGATGCACTGCACACCACACTTCACAAGCAGATCGCAGGGAAACATGAAAATCTGAACATCCCAAGACAATGTTTTCACACCGCAAATCGAACCACAGTTCAGTTTAATTCGGACAGGTACCGCCTCTTTCGGCCAGATCAAATTTTCAACCTGGACTATGGTCAAGATACCTTTCACACCTGCTGTTTTGGCTGTGAGCCATGGTTTTGCTATACAGGTAAAAAAGGACAGTAGAAACAGCATTTCTCCATGCTTAATGAAACTTTCATGTTTAGTTTATGTGAGTAATGTGCATTCTGACTAATTTGGAAATTTGAGTATCCATAAGAGTCCATGAAGGGAAAAAAAACAAAGAAGGCCTAAATAAATAAATAAATAAATAAATAAATAAATAGAAACCCAAGAAAAAATGGATTTTTGACAAAATGACAGCAATTGAACATTTAAAAACATTTTTATTGTGCAGAAAACACTCGGTTTTTATGTTAAATGAGTAATGTAATAGAAATTGCCTCAGATCAGCTAAGATGACTGCTCAGCTGCTACAACACTGGATTCTGATGGTGACTTATTGTCTTCTGCAGATGCCTTTTCTCTTTCTCAAGATGAAGCGTGTCAGAGAGATATATTTAAATTTTTTAAGGAGTGAATATCAGTGTAGCATATTTCAGCATAAAAGCTATGCTATTTCTTTTCTCTCAGTCATGTCCTTAACAACTTCTCTTTGGCACCATGCTCATGTTCCAACACTTGAAGTTCATAACAGCAAAATCAGGGTACAAAAACTCAAAAATCAGAACAAAATGTTCACATTTTACAGCCCAGTTACAGCATAAAATCTGAATTGAACTGAAGTCTGTAATCTTTCTCAGTATTCACGTAATTAAACATAATGAATAGCCTATACTGTGTCCCAAGCATACCAGTTTCTTAATGGACAATCTTGGTGGGTTGTTGGGGCATGTGAAACCTCAGGTAAAGAACCTTGGGGTTATATTTGACCCTGACCTCAGGGTTGATAAACAAATTAACTCTGTTGTTAGGAGTTTAGCCACCAAGTTAGTGAGACTAGCCACCAAAATTAAGGCATTTCTGTCACCCCAAGACCTGGGAAAGGTTATTCACTCTTTTATTACATCCCGCTTAGACCACTGCAACAGCTGTATTTGGAAGTCAGTAAGTCCTCAATAGCTCGTTTGCAGTTAGTACAAAATGCGGCAGCTCGCCTTCTTACAGGCCCGAAAAAATGGACCACATTACTCCTATCTTGGCATCATTACACTGGCTTCCTGGACACTATAGGATCCAATTTAAAAATCTGCTGTGTGTTTTTAAGTCTCTAAATGGAGCAGCTCCATCCTATATAGGGGGTTTCCTTCAGCTCTACCCTGCCTCCAGGTCTTTGAGGTCATCAGATCAGCTGCTACTGACTGCCACGGTCTCGGCTGAAACTCAAAGGTGACCGGGCCTTTGCTGTTGCTGCACCGAGACTATGGAATAGTCCACCCCTGGACATTAGGACTGCACCTTCTGTTGGTGCTTTTAAGTCCAGGCTAAAGACCTATTTTTATCGACTAGCTTTTGGCTCAGTAAACTGACCCCTGCTGTATTTCCTTTTTTGTGTGTGTGTGTGGACGTTAGACGTTGTCCATTGTCTTTTTTTCTTTTTTAAATGTGTCTTCTTTGTATAGCACTTTGGGTTAAAATGCGCTTTAGAAATAAATATTTACTTACTTACTCACTTGCTCACTTACCATACATAACAGTGATATCAGTATTCAAATACTGTCACTTCGAACGCTTAACCAAGTATCTGTGGACATCCCTAGTTCTGATGATGCAGTCTTTTCCCAGATATTGCTATGTTTTGTTTGTTTTAGGCCCCTGAAATCTTTACATTTTAAGCAAATGAAAAATGGATTCATCAAGCAGTGACAAAGCTATCATTATGTATTTTTGTCTTATACAAACTTATCTGATTGGCCTGAAATTCTTGAGACAGATGGTTGGATATCTCTGTAGAGTTGTCATGGCATTTTGACTGTACAATCCAAAATCCAATACAAATCCAAAAAGATTGCTTCAACTGCTGAGCAGCTGAAATCCTATATCAAGCAAGAATGAGAAACTGAATTTCAACTGAAATTCAACTGAATTGAATTTCAAGACTGCAGCAAGGTCTTCGCAGTTCTCAATCACACTTACAGAGTGTTTTCAAAAGAAGATTTATTGCCAAGTGGTAAACATACCTACATCCCAACCTTTTTGAAACATGTTGCTGGAAAATATTTTTTTCAAAATGTAAAAAAAATAAAACCAATAAAATGTTTCGCACTATTTTAACAAAATATAGGGTTTAAATGACTTGCACATTTTTCAAGTTTCAAAATGTTCATTATTGTGATTTCAGTCTACTTTCAACAAAACAAAATGGTTTTAGAAATGGTTTAATTTTGGTTTAATTTAATTTCAGGTTCATTAGTATTAGCATTGTCTTAGTATTATGATGTGATAGTAGGTATTTTGTTAAGGGTTAAATAAAACCAAAACAGTAGACTGAACACGGCTCAGCTCCAGCTTTTCTTAAAGAAAAAAGAATTTTTTTTTGTCTCACTAAAAGATTAATTTAAGGTCAGTAATTCCATGTTTTAGTTTATTGTTAGTGGACATTCTTCATTTTGTTTTTGTGTTTTATTTTTATTAAATGATGGAAAAAGGAATTGCTGAGCAACATGACACGAAAGGGTTACAAAAGACAAATAATCAGAGAGAGAGAGAGAGAGAGAGAGAGAGAGAGAGAGAGAGACTTGGATGGTCATTGAAGAAAGAGAGGAGTAGGCGGGGCTGCAACAGCACTAAATAGAGGGATGGTTTGCATGTGAGAGAAAAAAAAAAAACAGTACAGACAAGAGCATGACTGTCTATTCCACATAACAACAAAGAAGATTCTCAATCAAACGTTCAACATGCTCTTGCTCCTGCCTCTCTAGACGTCTGCTGCACATTAGCACAGGTACAGAAACAAACTTTGTCTCTACTGAACGGCGCTAGTACTAGCACACTGTTATAACTCTTTGCTATTGTTATAACATCAGAATGGAATGTAAAATCTCTTGTCCTACATGATAAAAAGAAGCTGATAGGCAGTTTTGTTTTTGTATCAGAATTGTTGAAAGAAAAAGAAATCCTGTATAGATAATGTATTAGACGCAGTATTAGCAGTACTATATGAATTGCTAGATGCATATGCGTTCAAAGCAGACAGTGTAACAACTAATTCCAAGAATTCACTAAAGTTTGAGAAAAGCTATTATTGGTTTACTGTTAAACAAAGTTACAGCTGATATGATACAGCTGATAGTCTTCAAAACATTTGTCAGGGCTGGATATGTACATCGTCTTTGTAGATGCACATCCATTACTTCCGCTGCATCCTAGATGCAAGCTAAAATGACACCCAGGAATACAATGATACAGAGGTAGAAAAGTTTCCTTGATTTATAAATTAACACATGATCTTATACCCAGTTTACTGAGTTTCTACTTATTTGCTAAAAAAAAAAAATACAACATGCCATGGCTTCTGCACAGGTCACTTTTACCCCCTACAGTAAACAGGATATCAGATAATAAACAGAAAAAATGTACATTAAGATGTGAAGAGAGGATGTACAGGAGATGTGCTTAATACAATAAGAACATGACCAAAACATGTCATTAGACCCGGGTGCCCACACTTTTGCATATGACTGTAAATAGAAAATAATGCAAAGTAACCTTCTGCTCTGATGAGTCCGATGCTGAAGGGACACTCATCCTGAGCCTTAGGCAAAATGAATTTTTGTTCAGCTCCTGAGTCTCACTGGTAGAAATGCACTATGAACCTATTATGATGGTTTGTGCTGCCATACCCCGATCAATTGTGCAAGAGTCATTTAGACAACACAAAGGACAAAAGGCTGAAGAAAACAAGCCAGCTTTCATGTTTAAACAAAGTGGATATTATAACGCACAAACCCTTCCAACCAGGGCTCGGCAGCATCCGCCGTGTTCCTACAATCCAACCGGTCCCAAGTATTACCCGGATTAATGGTGCCAATTTTGGGATTCGGTGGATGGGTATTTCTATGACATAGACAATGCTAAGAACTGTAAATGTAAAACTCTGAAAATCTCTGTAAATGGTCAGCTGTTTAATTTATTTATGGAGCTGGCTGTATTTACTGAACTGGATCTGACAGAACATCACAGAGCGGCACAAAAGTGGAACACCATTCTTCACCAAGTTTTCAATATTCATTTACAACCAGGGATTTTGATGCCTACAACATAAATATATTGATGTTTAATTTACTATACTAAACCACATGTGAAACTACATATCTCTGAGTTTATACATGTAATGTTTATGATGGCTAAAAGGGTCAATCCTAAACACATTTCTTTAGAGGGTATTTCACCTTACAGTGCCCTGCTTGGACCCATCGGCCATGAATGAAATCGGAAAATATGTTTTAATCTTCTTAACCTTTGCAAAACTATCACAAAGCCACATCACTCATTTAATGCAATGACGTACCATAAGGGACTTGTTCAGACGTCTGCTTCCTATGACCAACACCAGAACCTAGAATCTAGAATTCTCTAGTTTCTCTCATTCTGAATTACTTATATGTTCGGCCTCAAGTTTGGACTTGTGCACTGATGCTTCTTGACATACAGCAGCACCTTTTTAAAGTAGAGCAAAAACCAAAACATTAAGATTCTACTGTAGCTGAAATGTACAATAATAGCAATACGTTAATATGTCAATAAGTTAAAACCATATTAACAAAGACAGCAGGTGAAGCTGGTTGTAAGGTAGCATTACCTTAGCAAGCAGATCCACACACTAGCCAACAGTTACTCCAACCAGTCAGTCGAGTTAGCTTCCTCAGAACTAGGCTCTGGATGTGTGTCAGTGGAGCATCAGTTACCTGGAATCAAACTAGCCTGTTGATGTGTGGTAAGCTAAAGCTAGCAGCACAAACTAAGCAGCTGTTCTAGTGCTGCTGTGAGCCTCATGGTCGTATTTTCACTGATGGCTCTTCTACACAGAAGTTGTTTTTTCGCAAATGCGTCTGACTTGTCACAATATTTTTGTATTTAGCTAAACAGAGGAAGGACTTGCTGCTTGGTCATCCGATTTAACAGTTCAAAAGTGTTGCCTTCCCTTCTAGAGGTCTGCACAGGCTTGATCATCATCGCTCGCATATGCCTCCTTAAACTGCACATCATGACCACCTGTTTTCTTAAACCCTAATGCTGGTTGGTGTAGCTCAGGGGGTAACACCACTACCCACCAGAGAGCCACCACCACATGTGGGAGACTAGGGTTGCTGTGCTACACCAATAAGAGTCCTTGGGCAAGACTCCTAACACTACATTGGTCTACCTGTAATATGATTAACCTTGTAAGTCGCTCTGGATAGGAGCGTCAGCTAAATGCCGTAAATGTAATGCCGTTCTTGTCCGCACGTACCCTCTGCAACCACACATCATACCCTCGTCTGCATTCCTCTACATAGAGCAAGACACTCCACTGATATGAGCGTTACTGACTTCAGCATCAGCTTCCCAGTTACCATGACAGTCTTTTGAAAAATGAAAATTAAGCACCCTAGAGATCCCAGAGCTCCTTGCTTTATAGGAATGGTTCAGCAAAAAAACGATTTACACAAATTTACGCTTCCCCCAGACGCAGCCGATCGGCCAAGGTATGTTTGCAGTTCAAATTTACATTCTTTAGTTTAGAACTAGCACGGTAGTCACCAAAAACACCAATCATCCCTGAAACATCTTGTAAGTCACCCAGATCACATCTCTTAACTCAATAAAACCACAACAGGGTCTTCTATATGGTGGGGAAGCTTTGTCGATATGGGTTAGGACACTGTATGATTTACTGTGAACCAGAAAAATAAACAAAACTGTGTGCAGCCACTTTAGACCAGAGACATTTGTGTTCACAATCCACGTAAGGAGGTGGAGTGTGACAAAGACCAGTATAAATACAGAGGAATCGTATCCACCCAAACATTTATAGTCAGTCACATTGTGCTCCAAACCTGATGGATACATTTTGTGGCACCTTAATGAAGACCTGGATGCAGTTTGAGTGGACTGAGAGAAGCTCTGGGCTTATATTTACTGAAAAGATCATGTTTCTAGCTCAAGTGCTAAAGTAAAGGAGCACAAATCTGAACTCCAAACTCACCTGGATGATTGACTATATATGGGGTACCTGGAAAAGTCACCTATTTCTATTCTACTACTCTATCCACTGTTCAGTCATTTTTTAGGAGAATGTAAAAAATAGATACAACAAAATTATGAATCTACACCTCTTAAGTTTTTGTTTTCTCCATCTCTACAGGAGCATGCATACCTCTTCAGTCTGAAAATGACAAGCCACCATGAACATTAAGGTCCCTGATCGAATCTGATATGGAATTGGACAATCTCTACCCTCTTAGCTTCCAGATAACCCTGACGATCTTCTTAACAATAGAGTGTCTGCTTGGACTGAGCAGCAACCTGACTGTGTTGGCCCTCTATTGCATGAAGCTTAACCTGGTTAGCTCTGTCAGCATTACCATCACTATGAACCTGCATGTGCTTGACGCGCTTGTGTGTGTGGGCTGCATCCCGTTCACCATTGTTGTTGTGCTGTTGCCACTGGGGGACGACAACGCTCTCGTTTCCTGCTTTCACGAAGCCTGTGTCTCCTTCACAAGTGTAGCCACTGCCACCAACGTGCTAGCCATCACCCTGGATCGCTATGACATCTCTGCACAGCCGGCAAACCGTGTGCTAACCATGGGACGTGCAGTGGCACTGTTAGGGTTCATCTGGGCGCTATCCTTCCTTAGCTTCCTGGTGCCCTTTATAGAAGTAGCCTTCTTCAGCCAAGAAGTCTCTGTGAGGAACCAGACAGCAGAAGTGGACATTGCCAACCAGTACTACACTGAGCTAGGCCTTTACTACCATCTGCTGGCACAGATTCCAATCTTCTGTTTCACTTCCATCGTCATGCTGGTTACATACTACAAAATCCTCCAGGCACTCAACATCCACATCGTCACCTGTCTTCACACTACACCTAAGAAGAAGGCACGGGACAAAACTCGGGCAGAGTGCACGGATACATCCCAGAGCGGTGGCGTAAGAAATCCTCCAGTGGACATGTGTACTTCTGTATCGATGATCATTGCCTTGAGAAGAGTGGTCAAAAGACATCGAGAGCGCCGCAAGCAGCAAAAAAGGGTTGTTAGAACATCGCTGCTCATTATCTCCACCTTCCTTCTGTGCTGGACGCCGATCACTTTGCTCAATATTATTATTTTGAGTGTAGGACCCAGTAACTTTACCACACACCTGAGGCTGGGCTTTTTGGTGATGGCCTATGGAACTACTTTCTTCCACCCACTCCTCTATGCATTCACACGACAGAAATTCCAGAAAGCTCTCAGGAGCAAGATCACAAAGCAAACACTGGCTGTGGCGGAGATCTAAAACTGCGATAACAGTACTGTTATCTACAGCTAACAGACTGGCTCAAAAAGAAGTCCGACTGACAATACAGAGCGAGTTACTGAGACAATAAATGGCAAATAAGGACACAAAATGTAAATAAGTGAGCCACTTACACAAGCAAATAATGTAAAGTGTATTAAATGTATGATTAACAGTTATTAATATTTATTGTTATTTATTAATATTATATATAAGTGACCAGTCACTTTATTAATATATACCTCCTAGTATCTACACTTATTTGGTTGGTGGATCATTTTCAGTACTGCGATAAGACTGACGTGGTGGTGGTGTGTGAGTGTGTATTGTGCTGGTATGAATGGATCAGATGCTGCAGAGCTCCTGGACTTTCTTAAACACCTCTTGACAGTCACTGCTGGGGGCAGTGTTGGAAAACTCCAGCAGCACTGCTGTATCTGTTCTACTCTGTGCAACAAACACATTTACACACCACCGCCACGTCAGTGTCTGACAGTGCAATGTCACTGACAGTGCTGAGAATGATCCACCACCCAAAATAATACCTGCTCCATGGTGGTCCAGCGGGGGTTCTTCCTGACCACTGAAGAACAGGGTTACAAAGTATGCAGAGAAGCAGATGAACTACAAAAGTGCACCTACTCAGTAAACAATGGTCGTCCGTGGACGTCTGAAATGTGTTTAAATATAGTCAGATACGTGATTTCAACGTTGTTTCAACGGTTCAGATGTTTACTGGGTATATGGTAAATGGGTCACACACATTTCAGGCATTAAATTAAATACAGCAAATGAGCTGGGTGTAACGTCATCCTGAAGACCAAGCGGACCCAACCATGCCAGTAAAACAAACTTCACAGCATTACAGGGCCACCAACACCCCCTCTGTAATGTTTGGGTCAGACAGAACCTGTGCTATTGTTGTACTTGTACCGTACTTGCACTTGAGCGTGTGTGGAGAATACAGTGACAGCTGACACATCTGACCATATCACATCTGACCACAATCTCTGTAGATCAGCACTGATGGTATTTAACCACTGAGCTCTCAAATATACATTGATCTTTGTCTCTGAATGAGGAATTTATGCATGACAACCCTTCTAGAATATTCCTAGGTAGTAATGGGCACACGGTTTCTGCTGACACAGACTGTCCTGTGTTGACCTTCTCGGTCACCTGAACAACAGCGGCCTTCCCACTTTTCCTTACGTACCGCACTAATGCACAAGCATGACGGCTACTAAATAGACGTGTTCTTTTCGCAACAGTAGCCATTCAAACATGCTTCATGCCTGAAGCTCCAGCTGTCAGTCACTTACATCTTTTCTTTTCGTCACCTTGATGTAACTTGAAGACGTGCCCAGCAAATTGTCATCCAATCTGACACTCTTCATTTCTAAGTTTATTAGGGTGGATGTATCAAATTTTGGCGCTCCTCATATATTAGGATATTGTAGTTAGTGTAAAAGTGAAATATGCTCCTGTTCCTGAGCATTCATATTTGTCTTTGAATGAGCGATTTATGCATGTTCCTGTTCTAAAATGTTCCTGTTTCTGTTTTATGCATCTTCCTGTTTTAAAAGGAGCCTAGACACAACTACAAAGCTCATGAGCAGAAAGCCCTACACCTGGCATACTGCATGCATGCGTAATAATCTGAATGCACTTTTCATGAAGCACATAAAAGCAACTGACATTTCTTGTATATTTTCTGACATAAATGTTTAAACATTCTGTATCATAGCAGAACCAAAATCATATCAGCACACAACAACTGGCCTCTGGACTCTCAATTGCCTCTTGAAATCCTAAAAAACTTGGAGGGACTGACCTAAGTGCCCCCTCCAATTAAAATAAAAAGGGACAAACTGTTCCAGTCCACATTAAAGTTTAAAATTGAAGTTCAAAGTAGGACTGGGCAATATGACAATATCTCACTATTGTGATATAATGATCTATTTATTTATATATTTATAATAATTCAGTACAATATGCTTATCTAAATATATTGTGTATATCAACACAGAACATAGAAGACTAACTGCATGTTTCGTTAACTGGATTTAGTGCAACACATTGTGCCAAATATTATTTGAATAATATTATTTGAATAATCCACTTCTAGTCCAAAGATATGAGTCAGGTGTTCAAGGGCATTAATGTTGCAGCCAATACAACATCCTGAACTGGAAGGAAATGTTTCTGTAGCCTACATATTTCAAGTTTCTGTTCTGAAGGCGACTGTAAAGAAATAAACATGAAATATTTAAATATGTGAACTGTGAAATGTACTCAAGGTAGCACATAGTCACTGAATAAAATCTCTGTTGACTGATTTGAGAATACAGAACTGTTATAACTGTTAAGTATACGGTATCATCAATTTAATGATACTTGTATTCAATGTTTTTAAGCATTCAGCAAAGTTTTATCGGGAAACATATGACCAAATGCTGTTTAAAATACAGTCCACTCCAAGTCTACCTGAAGTGGAACTAAACATAACAGAGAGAGGAACAACAGAGTGTTGACCCCGGGATACCCACTTACTAAAAACATTAGGCCAATTTTCGGCAGCAACATTTTAAAGAAGGCAAAGTTCTTAATCACTCCACTGCTGGATGTGTGCTCAGAGAATGTGCACTTACAGACAGAGAGGCAGATAAGCATGCGTGACAGATTAGTTATGCGCTTTCAGTTTGCTTCCACTTTGTTGTTATCTGACTCAAAGAGGGCCTGTGGGGGGCATTAGTTATAACTGTGCAGGTTGGACAACCCACTGCCTGTTTTACACCTGAAGGGGAGAATACCCCCAGTCATTTGATGGATAGTGGAATGTAGCTAGATTAACCCAATCAGAAAGGTTTATCTAACCGAGTAAGTCCTATTTAAAAGCATGCTCACAGAAGGAGATCATCAGTCCGCCTTAAGATGCCACTCGTTCTGTTTCCGTCTTGTTGAAAAGGGGCAAACTGGGTTAAACTTGGGTTAAACTAAAAGCCATAGGTCCAGCTTTAGTGTAGAGCCAGCTTTTGTTGTAGCTTGTTCTCAGGTTCCTAAATCTCAAATGGTTTCAAAATCTAGAATGTTCCTGGGATACGCTAAAGGCCAGTTCTCGAGACCCAAATACAGCCTAGGCTAGGGTAAAAATGATTTCCCATGGAAGAGGCACAATCGTCATTGAAAATGAGTTCAAGCCTCGTCTTAATCCATCTCTAGGAAACCGGCAATTTATCAAACTACAACTATCAGTGTCATTTTTGCATATCTGATGGTAAAGCTGTAGTGCTGTTTCCTGTACCATCTAAATGCTGTCTAACATCATTACTGTTAACATTCATTAGATTAACGTCATTAATCTTAACCAGAAAATGTCAGAAACTCTGGAACCAGTCAGTCTCTATTTAAATACACAGGACATTACAGCATTGTAATATTGTTGACGGTGGAGCGGATGGAGGCCAGTGTTTCAGGGAGCTCCCAACTCGCGTTACCTTCTGGTTCTGTCCTTTTAGCTAGGCTGTGATAGTCAGATGCCGGAGTTGCTGCCACACTCTGGAAATGTTCATACTTCCTGTGTTCTGTAATTAGTCCCAAACAGAGCTAACTGTCTCTCTTCACTCTTACTGAGCTAACGGCTGCCCTCCGGTCCGGCTTGATACTGAGGCTTTCCTACTACCTGCCTCTGGCCAGCTGCTTACCTGCCCAGCCTATCACTGGTGAAGGACTAACCAGGCTTTCCCGCTGCAGACTCATTTTTCCGCTACTGCTACCTGCACCGGACTATTATTACACAATTAGTTCTTTAACTTCATCGTCACCACGACGACTAGATCAGCATAATTAGATACTCAGTTGATGTTACTCTGAACCATTTCAAAACGTAGTTTGGACCAGAGGAGGATGATGGGTAACCCTGTGTGAGTCTGGTTCCTCCCAAGGTGTCTTCCTCCAACTTGAGGGAGTTTTTCCTTGCCACCGTCGCCTTCGGCTTGCTCACCGGGGGCTTCTTTCTTTTCTCTCCTTAATGAATTATTATTACTGAATTTCTGTAAAGCTGCTTTGAGACAACATCAGTTGTAAGAAGTGCTACATAAATAAATTTGATTTGATTTGATTCGAAATTTGTTTTAATATTATATCACCTAAGCAGAATAATCTGCAGTCAGAAAGCAGTGATCTTTTTTTTTTTTATGCAATCGTTCTTTTAGCAGCCCATGAAGACTTGAAAGAGCCAGACAGATTTGTGAGCTGAGGTTGGTCTAAATGATGATGTTCACTCACCCAGTTCGTTGAGGCTCTGTGCAGCTTTGGTGAGTTCCCGGCTGCCCCCTTGAAGCTGACCTTGCAGCCGCTTACTTAGATACAGGATACGGATTATCCTCCTCAACAGATCACAGGCTACCTAGAGAAACCAACAGATGAAACACAAAAATCCTCGTTATTTTCCTAAATAAGGAAACCAAATTCTAGATTCTAAAAGCGAGAATTCTTGTGACCATTCAAGTCCATAAACAGTTCTGAATCGTAACTGTGATGTCCCATACAACTACTAGTTAACTGTTAGATAATGATTCACCTACTGTTTATTACAGTGACTATAATCTGCTAATGAAGTGTATTTTGGTCAGACTATATACACAGTACAAAAGAAAGGTCTGTATTGTTCTGGGTTAAAAATAAAAGAGCCTGTATGTGACCAAAAGGCTATGAAATGTAACAACATCATCATCCTCATCATTATGATTATCCTGTACACCACCAATGCTTTCCCTAACCATGTAAAGCAAATATACAAATTATTATTTAATGGATACTTCAGGGCCAGTAGGTCTTCCAAGTGGGAAGACACCAACTCTCCAACCCCAACCCCTCTACCCATACCTTCTACTTCTTCAAAAGGCTGTAAAACTACAATCACTGTAAAATTCAGGAATTCCTTCATGCTGTATAATGAACTAAACTCAAACAAAATGTCATTTATTGAAACGTGTTAGCTCATATCGGCAAGTGAATACACAATTACATATTCTCTATTACACATCTTCCGTGCTGTAAGTCCGTATCGAGGCATGGCTCACACTAAGCTTTCTCGAGAGGAAAAAAAAAAACACATGTGAAACCCACACTTCCAATCTCATCTCCTTAACTCAAACAGGTTTTGCCTTTTTCCAGCCTGCGTTGTGGATGTTACTCAGTGTGCTGAAACAAAACCTTTAGATCAATAGCATGTGAGTACCAGGTGGTATTCTTTTTGTACCTACTGGCATCTCCCCAATAGCAATCACTCAAAATATGTACTTCTGAAGAGTTCAAATATTAAACCAAATGGCAAGACATACATAGTAGTTTTTGTCAGAAGCTTGGAGGAACATTGACTTGACAATCTCCTAATGTGAAGACAGTATGATAAATTCATTGCCTGCAGTGGCATTTATTTCTACGTATGAATGAATGAATGAATGAATGAATGACTAGGTGCCTGGAGCCATAGCAAACACTTGGACCGCATCATGTGCTCCAGCACAGAGTGTCTTAAAATTCTTTAAGGTACAGAATTACAATCACACTCTATTACAAAACTGCTGTTTTCAATTTTTTAAAGAAATAGTTTCTCTGCTGATGCGTTCAAACACAACTAGCAAGAGCATTCACACAGAATTCAGAAGCAAAGTGTCAAAACGCCCAACGCCATGGTATTCAATACACATCATATAAGAGTAACTAGCTGGCATGCAAGTATACATCATGGATAACTGTACATACAGCTCTGGAAATAAATAAGAGCCCACTCCAGTTCCTTCTTAAATCAGCATCTCCACATGTACAGCAGGTTCTTAGTGAGGAACAGAAGGTTGGGTTCTAGCTTTACTGGCAGATACAGTGAGCGTCTGGTTCATAAGAACAAGGTCAAGCAGCAAACACACAGGACAACACAGCTACAGACTGGCAGAGGGCCAAAACCACTCTCTACTGACCGTGATGAGCGCCACCTCATTCCAATGTCCCTTAACCACCGTAAGATGACCTCAAGTGACCTACAGAGAGACTGGCGAGCGGTGGCTGGGGTGAAATGCACAGCGAGCATGGTTCTAAAAACAGGCTTCTTTATATCTATTTAGATCTTTATATCTGCTTGTGCCCTTACTTTTGGAAAAGGAGCTGGATATGCAACAAGATCTGCTAAAATGAACAACGTCAGAGAAAAAAAATACATACCTGTAATCGTGCAAGCTGGGCAGTCCGAACCACAATTTTATTATAGGGGTCAACAATTTTGGTCCTTATCCTTAGTAGATTGTGAAAGGGTGGAGGGGGTTGGAGAGGGTTGCAGAAGAAGACAGTAAGGTTATTGATTACTTCTGAATACAAACCCATTACTAAAAAAAATAGGACTGTAGAAAAAATACCAATAAAAAAGAAACAATTACGTGTTTGTATTATTTTCACCTTTATTTAAATCACAATATTTTAACATTTTGAATTTCATTATTATTTTGTAAATGTACGCTCATGTTGAAGTTGATGCCTGGAAGGCTGCTGATGCCATCATGTCTAGGTATAAAAAAGAGCAACTTGCACATCGATGAAGGCACCATTAATTCTGAGGGGTACATTTGTCTACCATCTAGACAATGTCCTTGTCAGGGACATCCATGTTTGTTCCAGCAAGACAAAGCTAAACCATATTCTGCACGTCTTACGACATCATGGGTTAGTAGTAAGAGTGCAGGTGCTATACCGGTATGCCTGTAGTTCAGACCCGTCTCCCATCCAAAACATGAACCGCACTATGAATGGAGACGGTGACTGTTACATCAACCAAGTTACACATTTTTACAACAACTGGTATCCTCAGTTTCTAAAAGCACTGAAAGTTGGTAAAAGGAAAGGTGACTTAACAAGGTGGTAAACACGCCCCTGTTCCAACTCGTTTCGAACATTTTGCAGGCATCAAATTTAGAATATGTGTAATATATAAATACATATATATATACACACACACACACACACACACAATAAAAACAATGAAGTTGAATAGATAAACTTTTTGAAATTGGGTTTGCTTAATAAGCACTCAAAAGGTCAGGTCAGATAAGTCATGTTACCTGTCCACAGCGTTTTGCAGTGCTGCAATCCTTGTTTGCATCATTTCAAGAACACCTACATGAAAAAGAGAAAGCCAGTTGTCCTTCAGATACAGCAAAACAAAATGAAAATAAGCAGTAACAGATTATATTTTAGAATAATAATGCTTCTGTATTAAAATAAAAGTGTGCTCTTTAGAGGACATGTATTTACTTTCACTTCTGCATATGATGGTACTTTGTGGTAAAAAGGTGAAACACTGTGCCCATTTGGCACTCACCACTGCTGACCCTTGGTTAGCAACCATATTTAGTTATGATAGCCAAAAAATGCATTGCGATAACAACAACAACAACAATAATAATAATAATAATGATTGTAATATTGTAGATTGTAATAACTGTAATTGTACAATTACAAATGCAAGGAAAATGACCCAGTTAGATATTTGCTAGCTTGAACAAATGTATTATTGACCCAGACTTAAACACACCATAAGAGCTTGTATTCCTATTGNTCACCGCGATGTTAACAGAAACGAGCTATCTGAAGAGTTTATTGCAGAGATGACATTTTACGATGACTCGTGGTTCCCATCAATAGTGCACAATACTATACAATGAACCACTTCACTCTGAATAACTCTGTTTACATCTCAAGTACTGAATTTTGCAATAGGTCCCCGATTCCCAAGGATACTTTAACACTGCTCCAGTGAACGGAGAAATGACTCGTCAACTCTTCACTTTGGTAATGTCATTCTTGCATGTGTGTGCTTTTCCAATTTGAAAGGAAGCTAGATGGACACATCCATATTTACAGTTCAAAGAGGCGGAGCAGCACTTGATTGAAAACCCACAATCTCTGTTATTAAGCAGACCAACAGAATCCACTTCTAGCCAAGCATTACCTTCAAGAGACTCAATCCCGGTTGCCTGAGCCAGTAGATCCTCATGTCTGGCCACAACCTGAATGTAAGAAGACACTGAGTTTGGCGACAGTAGCTCCACATACGCGGTCACTAAACGTATTCCACATACAGGTTTATCACACTGGCGAGGCTTACCTGACAGTGAAGCTCTTTGTCCAGCTGACTGATACCCTGTGCGAGTTTGGCGAGGTGTTCGGCGATGACTGCATGATGAATTGCGTGCGCCGTGTATGTTTTGACATCAAACTCTTCGTTCAGGAATTCCGCGTAACATTCTACAGCGGAGACGACAGTCAGAGACATGTTCATCAACACCACTACACAGCACATCTGTATTTACTCACACACAGAGAAAAGAGGACGTCTTTAAACAGAATTACCGTCTTTTAACTCTTTTGACAGACAATTTCTACTCGACTCTGCGTCTCCAGCCTCCATCGCTGCCACCTCATTCGTGACGTACAAATTCTGCGACATCAAATGATGTGTCTTTAAGCTACATCATATTTCAAATTGATATTATATTTTGTTAAATATTTTTAAAAATCAGCCTCCCTTTAGCTTGTTGTTTTCGTATATTTATTTGGAAATTCGTATATTTTATTTACGTGACTGAACAAGAATAGAACTGCCGATAATGTCTTCCGGGTTGGTGAATAAACACTAAGACAGACCGAATCTCGAATAGATCTCTACGCCCTACATAGTGCACTACGTAGTATGTAGTATAACTCTGGCACCCAAACGGTGCATAGTATGTCTGACAAATAGCCATTCGGGATTCAGCCACATGCGCACAATTCCATACTGGACCAACAGTGAACGAACGATTTGGCTATGGAATTTCCGAAGTACTGCACTATATATAGGATATGGAAGGCAAGCTGTTCGAGATTCACCAATAGCTTTCATGTTTTAGATGGTCTAATATTACCACTGTGTATATGACGTAGTGCTGGTTTGTTATTATTATATTATATATAAAACAAAACAGATTATTTGTATTTTACAGGCTTTTTAAATTACAAATCGTAGATACGAAGAGAAGAGGATGCGATTTCAGATAATCCTCCATGTCATTGATGAAGAGACAAAGTAGGGGTCCCTGTTTGCCTAACGTCTTGGGTCAGCGGTTCGCTCTCCAGGAGCAGACTGGGGCAGGGGGGACGAACAGGCTCGAAATAAAGCCGTTTTTGATTAAAATCAGCTAATCGGAAAATGCATGCTTAGGCTTAAAATACTCATAAGACCCCCACATTTACACCAAATGCCCACAGGCTGGCAGTAATCCTGAACGAAGAGGGAAATAATCGCCAAAGTTTCGTGTTGGCAGAATTTCCCGCTGGTGTGAACAGGCGCTCAAGTTTCTGTTGTCTGCTTAAGGGGGGATTGAGTCCCCCGCCAAAACCACGTGACCGCGTTCCCGAAAATATTTGGCTTTGTCGTTCTCGGCTTCACGTGTTCTCTCTGATAGCAGGCAAATGAAAAGTCGCTGGTGGAGTAACTGTGCAAAGACGCTGTATGACGCTAAAGCAGATCATAAAGGCCGCAAATAATTATTTTTTCTTATCAATTATACGTCCCGAAATTTCGAATCAGGCCGCTAATTAGAGGAGCGGTTGTTAAGTATTATTTAGAGGACCCCAAATGCAGTCTACGTAACTCAAACCATTCTGGGGCTCAGTCTCAAACGGCTCCTTATTCCCTATGTAGTGCACTACGTAGGTCTTAAAACAGTGACTTCTATGCCCAAATAGTGCACTATATGTTGAAAAATACATATATACTCAGACACTAGTTACACGACGTCCTGTGTAACATTCACAACATTATTGGGGCGTAGACGTCATAGATTTATGACCGTGCACTGTGTAGGGAGAAGAGAGACATTTGAGATTCAGCCCGTTCCGTAACCAGGAAGTTGCGCACTGCACGTTTTTCGGTTCCCTTAGTGAATAACATGATCTGAAAGTAATGAGCTGGAGTTAACAGAGCGTGATCGTGGGGGTCTTGATAAAGGATGACCTGCTTGTGAGCTGTAGATATTTTAACTGTTTTATTTTCTTAACGCAGCATCATGGACCTGTTTGAAAATGGCAAAGTTGTTAAAGTTTGCGCCCCGATGGTGCGCTACTCAAAGTAAGTTGAGCAATGAATGAACATTTAGGAATCAGTTTGTGGGAATATTTTGCCACTGGTTACATGTATCTTACTTTTTTCTCGGTCAGGCTTTCTTTCAGGTCGCTGGTGCGGAAATATGACTGTGACATCTGTTTCACTCCTATGATCGTTGCAGCTGATTTCATGCGTTCTGTCAAAGCCAGAGACAGCGAATTCACCACCAACAGCTGTACGTCTTATTCTACTTTACACCGTTTTACAACTATGCAAATACGGTTTGGGGAACTGTACGTTTTTATTGTGTATCCAAAACAGCTGACCGGCCTTTGATCATCCAGTTTGCGGCAAAAGATGCTCAGACACTGGCAGACGCTGCTTGTGTGGTCGCACCCTTTTCTGATGGTGTGGATCTGAACTGCGGCTGTCCTCAGAGGTATTCCTGAATATAACTCTCGTGGGTTGATGGAAGTAGAAGAGGTCTGACAGGGTGTCGTAATTGTGTGTGCCAATAAGTTGACATTGTCATTGTACTGGATTGCTGTCTTGCCTCAGACTGGGTTATGTGGTATTTGCAGGTGGGCCATGGCAGAGGGCTATGGGGCATGCTTGATTAATAAACCACAGCTAGTAAAAGACATGGTGAGACATGTGAAAAACCAAGTAGACAAGTCCAACTATGCAGTGTCCATTAAGATAAGGTATGGCTATATGTTACCAATGATTTACTAGACAGAATAATGCAAAAAAAAAAACTTGTGTGTTCATGTTATTATTATTTTATACTCAGATTGTAAGTTTCTGTTTACCTCCAGAATCCATAAGGACGTGAGGAAGACTGTGGACCTTTGTCAGAAGGTGGAGGCAGCAGGGGTATCATGGATTACAGTCCATGGGAGGACAGCCGAGGAGAGGCATCAACCAGTGCATTACGATGCCATCAAGACCATTAAGGATAGTCTCTCCATCCCAGTCATTGCCAATGGCGATATTAAGAACCTTCAGGATGTGGAGACCATGTGCCAGCTTACCAGCGTGGATGGTATGTATACATTTGAAATATTTTAATTTGCAACCAAGCAGTTCTAGAACTATGTAAATATGGAATGATATACTCAGAAAAGGGATCAAGGAATTGCCCAGCCTTCACAAATCATTCACAGGAGTTTTGTATTAATTAATTAACTAATTGTATTAGTTAACAAAAATATATTTACATATCAGTAAGACTTGTGGGTGTGGCCAAGCATCAAAAAACAGCTGTAAATTCTCAGTGCCCATTCCTTACCGACTCTGACCCATACTGACTGTTTATACCCTTCATCAACATATGTTCCATTCATGCAGTTCACTAAAATGTGTCGTCAGTTCAGCCTGATGAAATCAGAGTTGGCTTTCACTGCACAAAAGCATCTTAACACATGCGTTTTTTTTCTTGTTAGGATACGATTTGTCAAACTTGGCCTGGACTTCTTCATTAGCACCGAGTGCAATATAGGGCTCTCAGTTTAGGGCTAACAGAATGCATATTCACCATCCTCCACTCTGTTTCACAGCTACTGAACCTGAAGTACATACAGGCCAATTCAAACACGCAATCCTAGCCCAGCTATCCTCACACTTGACATACTTGTGCAGTATGTGCAGTAAAAGTGCTGGAGTACTCCGTTGGTGGACTTTAGCTTTTGCTGTGATTTATTTTTTAATTGCCACACGCATCTATACAGTATATACAGTAATATGCAAAAGTTTGAACACCAGTCAAATGACATGTTTTGTTGATTTCTTTAAGTGAGTGTAAGTAAAACTAATCTGTTTCCACTTGATCATGATCACAGCATTATCCCTGACCCAGTCCTATTAATCAGCTCATTATAAAGCCCTGCCGGAGATGTGGTGGGTGCGAAAGAGTAGAAAAACAAACAATGACGTTGCTATTTGTAGGCATTCCTTGCTGTTACTTGCTAAGCAGGACTGGAGCTACAGCTTATTATTAATTTTCCTGCTATTTTACTGGTAAAATGAGATTGTAATCCTGTTTGTAAAATGGTCAAATGAGATAATCCTTGACTCATTATTCCCAATATTCCTTGTTAATAGTAGTAACTTTTCTCCACTGCTGAGAAACTGGAGAATTAAGCGATGCTGGAAGTCATAAAAGGTTAACACATTAACTTGTTTGCTCTTGCTTGTCTATCTCAACCTTTGTAGGAGTGATGGCTGCTCGTGGACTGCTGGCCAATCCAGCGCTGTTTGCAGGCTATGAGTACACCCCTTTGAAGTGTGTGTGGGACTGGGTGGACATTGCTTTGGAGCAAGGGACTCCTTTTACTTGCTTCCATCAGCACCTAATATACATGCTGGAGCGTATCACTTCCCAACCAGAGAGGAAAATCTTCAATAGTTTGTCAAGTATATCTGCAGTCACTGACTACCTACACAATACCTATGGCCCCTTATAGTCCTAAATGTCTTTTTCTTCCTCCAAGGTGATCTTTTTTTAATGGTGTTATTTAAAATGTGAATAAAAGTTTTGGATATTTTAATTTTGTCTGTAATCATTTGAAATCAAATTTCCTCACTTTTTAGTCTGATGAAAGAATCTGGCTTTGGTGGATACTTAACCCCTGTGGGGTCAGATGAGCCAAGGACCCGGACATGTAGTGGGCCAGAACAAACCTAAGGATGTGGTCCACAGGCAGGCTAGACAAAGTTTGGCATCTCTAATTAGCAGCTAAAGCTTTTAATAAATGTGTGTTTGAGCATTTATTTCTTCCTAATGGACAGCATAATGTCACAATGAGTTTATTATCAGGGAATTAATAAATTCTGAAACATAATGCTTTCCAGTAGGGGAAATTATACACTTAATTACAAATTCAGCAAACGGATCGGCTGCTTCACCTACAATCAGCAAACCTTTGTCTTTGGTATTCTTAACTAACTAGAGATGCAGTCCCAGACATTCTTGGGGTTGCTGTGAGGCAAAATCTTGTCCTTTTATGACCTGCATTGCCTAACAGATGTACAACACTTGAATTCTTGAAGTAAGAATCGGCCCGGAACCTTCTACTATCTAGAGCAGTGGTCTGGCACAATGCGACGCTGTAGCAAACTGGTTCACCCAGGTCATTAGACTAGCAGCTTTAACTCTGCCCGGGATACCTCTGAAAAACTTTACCATATGCCGTAACATATTTGTAAACCTGAAAACTCAAATTTTGCTCAGGAATTTGGTGGGAAGAGTGAAATACTCTTTTCTTAAACCCAGAGGAGACGTGTGGGATCTCAGTTCCTTAAATCTCTGAAGCGTTTTCCGAAGAACTTAAGTAACACTGCTAGGGTGAGTAAGTGAGGCAACATGGGACCCCCGAATACCAAGGGGTCATACTGATGTAGATGAAAGTTCAACATGAGTAAATTATACCAAATTCAAGTGGCAGCATTCCACTTTCGTTTTCACTCTCAGAGCTGAAGTGTCCGCAGAATGCCAGTTATGTTTTGGGGGGTCCTGTTTTGGGAGCAGAAAGCACAGAAGCCCATCCTAGACATCATATCCAACGTCGGACTGTCAGACTGAGCTCATGGCTCTGTAACCCTTCTGCGTTGAACAGCGCGCAACGCGGTGACGTCAAGACTGTGAGACAGGAAGTGAGCTGCAGGAGGGTGTTCAGCCCTAACTTCTACCAAACTTCAGCTTTCACTTATTAGCCCTTATTACAGCTGACTCACGAGAATCTGCTTGCTGTTTCATACGACGGTGAGTGTTAAACCGTGTTGCTGCCTTTTGATCTAGATTCGTCTCGTCACAGGTTCGCATGATAACTGCTGCTTAACTAAGCAAACTGGTTGCACATGTATATGGTTATTTGGCTGGTTACAGTGGTGTTCGCAAGGTGGGGAAGATCAAAGAGTCGGACCCTGTAGGTCATATTTCAAAGGCAGAAATAGGAATAACCTTACTATCTGTACGTCGGGTTTATATTTAACTAGGCTGTATCTTTTGGGATTTTGTTCAGTATCCTCATTAAAACGACGAATGATGGAGTCAGACTGTAGCTGTGGACATGCGCGCTGTAGAAAGGCTGCTTTCCGCTTCGTTGCCGTGTGTGTTTGAAGATCCCACAAATATTATATATCGATATCTTATAACACTAATAAAAACAGTCTACAGCATGTTGGCTGTAGCTCAACACAGCTGTGCGTAAGCTTGAATTATAATTGTTAAAATAGTTTTAAAATAGTATTGTTCTTTAGAATTAGAATTAGAATAAAGGGATGCCATGATTCAGGTCATTAAGCCTCTTTTAATTAAAACAAAGAGCAGAAAATGTACATGAGCTTCAGAGGAAACGACAGGGAAGTCACCTCAAGCAACACTTCTTCCCTGTAGTAGCTCACAGCCCAACACAGCAAACCCATACACACACCAAAACCAAATAACCATGTTAACAACAGCAACACCACCAACTCATCCTTTACTGGGAAAGCATGCCGTCCCTGAGCCTCATCGGGTGGCTTTTTGCATGGCCAGGCCTGAGAGCTCCTGGTGGCAGCACAGTCCCTGGCAGATGCCTTAGTAGGTCGAGAAAAGCACAGCCCTGTGAATTACCAACCCTGTGAATCCATTCATCAGATAGAAGTCACACGTTCCATAGGAATTTGCATTATCCAAATCTCCAGAGGGTGCTGTATATTCTCCCATACATTCATTTTTCTTTGCTTTCAATGATGTTCTGGTGTTGACTAACAATATCAGTTTGTAAATACAATACTCTGTGACCCCAAATACAGACTGAAAGTAAATTATTTAGAACAAATGTTTAAGTAAATCATGAAAATGTCCTCAATGCGTTCATGTCATTAGCTTGAATGCTACATTTATGTATCAGTTTTCTGCTGGAAGCTTTCATCTTGTTCACGCATTTAGGCTATTGTCAGCAATCGAGCCGTATAATAAAAATGAGATGTTAATCCTGAGACAGTTTAACACATTTATTGAATGGTTAAATGCTGAAAGTGATTTCAAAAGAACTCTCTAAAACTAAAATCGGACCAGTTGGAACGTACGAAGAATGCCGCCAGCAGTGGGTCCTTTTGGTACTTTATTTATAAATTGGCCCAAATAGGCTCTAAAAACAACATAACCAGTCATGGTTGGTTGAAACGTCGAGCTTGGCTATTACTTTTTGAAAACATAAAAATGAGTCAGTGTGATTAACACACAAATAGCTGCCTCTTGTAAACCCTGGATGAATAAAATAAACCTAGCACTGTTGCACGTTGAGTGGCTTTGAGGCACGATGTAAGTGCAAGGTGAAGCAGAACATCAGCACACAAGACAAAGGCACAGTGCAACAAGACGGAGGTGAGAAAACAAGATGGAACTGCATTGCTAGGTGGTGAACAAAGGCAAGTGCGAGTGTAGGAAGACAAGACAGGTTGGATAGAGGAAAGGGCAGAGCAAGACCAGAGGAACTATGATACCTCTGTTGTTAGAGTGGTTCAGCAGCACGTATATATGTGTGTCGTTTGCATTATTCCTGTGGCATTTGACAGATTAGCAAAAATGAAGTCTAACTTGTCTTGCTGAGAGATGGAAATCTTTAGCTATGTGCTTCATACTAGCATGCAGCACTCTGGGACAAATTGCTTGTTGGGTTTACAGAGATAGAAAGTTGTTTTAAGCTTAGAAAGAACTGCACGTTCACAGTATCTGTTATTTCTAGTCATTTACTTTGGAAGGCAGCATTTTCTTAGCTGCACTTTAGTGACAAGTGACAGGGACAAGTGAAAGTTGTCCAAGCCAAATCGAATCGCAGCTGTTATTCGTACTCGTGTAGGTATTACATGCCATCAGATGCATTTTAGGTATTTTTTGTCCGCTGAGCTTACATACATATGTACAAGCTGTGTGTAAGAAATCAAGGTTGTGTGTGTGTGTGTGTGTGTGTGTGTGTGTGTGTGTGTGTGTGTGTAAAAATGGTTTAGTCTTGCAGTTATGTCTAAAGGGGAATATAATTTAATTTGCATTAATATATGAAATGAGAGAGATGAGTTGTGCGCTTGATTGATGTTATTAATACCTAATAATAGGTGTTTGCACAGTTTCATCTTGTACCCCAAATGTGATTGAACAGGTAAGACATGTTTGGTGTCTGAAATGTGCTTCTTTGGTTTTCCTCTAATGTAGATAACAAGTCATGAAACTGCGTAATTAGTAGTGCCATTTGTACATACAGAGTTTCATAGAGCAGCACAATGACTCAGACTTTTAAAACATAACTATAAAACTTTATTATCCAACGTACTTATAATTTACTGCTCTATTCTGCCTTTATATTTGTGTGGTGTCCCCTAAGAGTTCACCCTGCACTTCTTCAGTGTGACGTCTGGGTCTGGTTTTACCTGTCAAGAAAAAAAAACGCCAGCGTTCTGAGAAATGTTCTTCTCAATTGCTTTCTAGCGGACTGTAGGCATACAAAGATGACTTTGCAGTGGACTGCGGTGGCTTTATTTCTCTACGTTGAAATCGGAATCCTCGTCATCCTCTGTTTGCCTTTCATCTCAGCACAAAGGTAAAATGGAAGTTCATCCTCATTTCTACTCTGCTCGGTCTGCAACCACAAATAAATCACAATGATAATGTTGGTAATTACTTGATCTGACTAGTGCTGCCCTCTAGAAGTCAACGAGTTGATTCGTCAGTCGGAGACCCTTCAAGTCGACTGACAACAGTGACCAGTTTTTTTGGTTTTTTTTTGTAAAACAGACAAACAGACAATAAATGCACAAGAACTTTAAGGATTTAAAAGACATTTTAATAATTATTAAAAGGGGAATAATAAATATATATTTAAGTTCTANACCGTTGAAGGAGGCTAAAGCTGTGAAGCTGAGAAACACGGGTGGAACGATGTCTCAGAAAAAGTCTGGAGGAGCTTTTGAAGAAGAGAATCCAAACAAATTCTACAGCCCTAGATCTGACAATGTTTATGCTTCCTATCTAATGTTGCATCAATTAAATAAAAGAAAATATATATAACAGAGACTGCAGTGCAATCAAAAATCTGTAAAACTGAGCTCACTGGACATCACTGCACGACTGCCATGTATGAGCATCTTGGAGAGTCCGACTGTATCCGCAGTAAAAGCTCAACACTGACAGTAACATTACATTAAGGTACTAAAATCCATATCAAAGTGTATCACTGTCTGCTTGTAGTTAAATTATTATTTTTCTGTGTTAAGTGTTTTAGATCACTGAACGTTTTCCAGAGTGGAGATTTATAAAATCACAAACGACTGATTAATTGATTATGGAAATAATTGTTAGTTGCAACCCTGATTATTACCATCATTGCTGTCAGGACTGGAGGCTTACCTGTATTGACTTTGGGTTTGATTTGAGTCTAGCCTGTCTTGACTTGACTTACCCTGAGTTGTTCCCACCTCTGTTAGGAGTCTAGTTCCAGCAGTACAACTTGACTTTACAGAAACAATGCTTTTGCAGGTGGAGTTGTTTGTTAAGCACAATTGCCATGTATGCATTAGGGTCTACAACACAGCCCCCCCCCCACTCCAGAACTAGTTTCAACCATGTAAACTCAAGGGAGGTTCTCCCTACATTCTATCAAATCAAATCAAATCAAATCACTTTTATTGTCACGTCACATTTTCACAGGTGTGAAGGTGAGTGAAAAACGTAGGTGCGAAGTCCCTTACAGTACTTAAATACAAAAAATATACATTAGACAATAAATATATACAATACTAAGCACAAAATCTCTCTT
>CM067474.1:9898403-9925325 GCA_034552555.1 Semaprochilodus insignis | reverse complement strand
GTGACCTGGCCACTATCCTGCAAGAAGAATGGCTTAAAATCCCTCTGACCACTGTGCAGGACTTGTATATGTCATTCCCAAGACGAACTGACGCTGTATTGGCCGCAAAAGGAGGAGGAGGCCCTACACCATACTAATAAATGATTGTGGTCTAAAACCAGGTGTTTCAGTTTCATTGTCCAACCCCTGTACGTTATATTTGAAAAACCTAATGGAAATAGTTTGGCAAAAATCATTATTTACCACTTACCTCAGCAGCTAATCAGCCATGATGTATGATATTTGACATGCACCTCTGCCCAGCTTAGATTTCGATTACTTCATTAGTCCACAGCACTTGATTCTATATCTGGATTATGTAGATGTTGTTTTGCATATTTCAGATGATGACTTTTATGATGAGGTCGCAGATAACATTTCCTTTTAATGAGTCTTGGGTTTTTTGCCTGTAGTTTTTATAGATTGCTACAGAGGTTGTGTTTGTTTTTCTACTTCAAAAATCAACAAAATATACATAACGTGGCCAGGGGTGCCAAACCTTTTGCATCCAACTGTATATATGATTGTGTACCAACAAAGGCATAACAGTATTCCTCCGTTCCAGACTGTGCACTAAAATGGCTTCAGGATATAACATATTATAACTGTCTCTAGAAGCACTGATGATTGGTGCTGCTATCTACTGTAGATATGTAGATTGGATATGATAGCTGTGACGCTATTAAAAGCCTAGCTTTAGGCTGAGCTTAGAAATACACACAACTTGTCCTGTGGATACAAGTGACTCCATATCCATATACAGACTCATTGGTAACCTGTTAACACTCTCAAAGAAAAAAAAAACAAGCATCTTTTCAGACACATGAATGGTTGTAAAATGTGTATTCTGTCCACCGTCGATTTGGGACATTCTTGATGGTGCAGTACTAGAACTGAGCAGGTGTTGGAAACTTCAGTATTGTCTATTGCCTGCCTCTCGGGCACAGCTTTGAATAAAACATTCATCACACTTTGGCCGTTTGTTTCAACACGTACACTGATGATAGTGTTAAATGAATCAAACATGCCTTAACCAAAGGCTCAATAACAGCCTTAAATGGCATTTAATCCACCATCCAAATACTGCACTCACATGGCAGTACATTAACATTAGCATTTAGAAAAATACAGACATAAAACAAGACTTGTAAAGTTCTCTACAGTTAACCACATTCAAATAAAAAAGCTTGTTTATAAAATCCATGGACTCCAACGTCTCCTCCCCCAAAAATTCCTTGCTACATTTTTTTTGTTTTTTTGTAAAATAGTAAGTAGATTCAATAGCTAATTCCAATATGTCGAAACAAAAAATTCTGTACTTCACATCATCTGGTAGAAATATTTTATGCTCAATGTTTTTATACTGAAAAAACAAACACGGGCACAGCCGGATGGTTCCCTGCTTGGTTGCCTTACAGAGGTGCGTGTGTCACAGGCGCGTCTCCCGCTCAGGGTCATAGTCTGAGGTCCTTGGGGACTGGTCTGAGTTTGAGTTATTGGTCTCCTCTTTTCTAAGTGCTTGCAGTTCTGCAACAGTGCTTCCAGTGTTGCCGTTAGAGAGCGTGCCACTGTCCTGCCTTTTGACGTGCCGCTGTAAGACCAGAAGACCCAGAGCACACAGGAAGAAGGAGGCTGTCCTCAGGCCCAGTGTTAGGCCCAGATATGCTATCCTGAGGAAGAGTAAAGACTGTGGTCTTACCCAACTGTCTCACAAAGCCACATTTCCAACATACAGGTGGTCTTAATTTTGTGAAGGTATGAATAAGGGATGCATTAATACCAACCTCACATACCAGATACCATGTGACATAAGTCTAGCGTACACTGCCGTACTAGTAAACAAACGACTCAAGGTGGCAGTGAACAATGGTCTGCTTGCACAATGAACCATTGCTGACATGGTAGCACTCACCAGGTATACACTGTGTGATTTTAGCCCATGTTTAAGCACACCAACACAATCACAACTACTGGTTTAGGGGTGTACTCACACTAGACAATCTGGACTGTGCTGAGCATGTACTCCAGTTCGCTTGGGCATGGTTCAGTGTAATCATTATCCAGGCCGTAACTAGAACACGTACATACTGCAATTGTCACATTAAATAAACACGTCAGTTCACTCTGGTCCATGGAACCAGAATGTAACTGCTCCCATTTAAGGTGGAACGGGAACTTTCAACCAATAAGCTTTCGAACAGGAAGCCAGCTTAAGCTTGGTATGAGATCAGAGCTTTGGATAATTCAGAAGCTCTATGGCTCTGAGAAAATACAGCAGGTTGAGAGTATACAGAGTGTTGCAGTGTACTCTATGAAATGATATGACAAGAGCTCTCATAAATGCGGCTGCTCAGTGAATCAATCTTCAAATTCATTGAGTTTGAATAAGGCTCCGCCCGTGCAGTAAATGTAGGTAGGGCACACACCACAACATCTTATGGAGCCACTTAATATTCTTCGAGGACAAACCTGGATTACTCACCTAGACCCTCAGAGCGATGGCGTAAGCATGCTCGGGCCCAAAATATCAGTGTAAGTGCAGTGTAAGCACAGGTCAGAGGACAGCAGGACAATCAGGCTCGGGCGTGGTACGAGGTATCCGGACATAGTGTGAGTACACCCTTAGTTTCAGAGCACATTGTAGCTGTAGCTCAGTTTCTTACACTCTGAGATGTTTAGCACAGAGTGAGCATATAAATCATTGGCTTGTCTGTATACAACGGTCTAATCAAATATACAGTGTGAATCACTAAACAACAAGATTTCTAAAATGGCACAGTGTATGCCTGGCTTTACAACACCTTCATCTACAGCTCAACCAGACACCATAATCGAGCACCTCGGATTAGCTTCAGTTGTGATTTCTGCTGTCCCTGTGCTACAAAGACTGTTGTTGACAGACCGATGAGGAACATAGGATCAAAACTTTGAAATATATTTTACATAAAGCTAAACAGAGGCACTTTTCTGACAAGAAACAAAAGACAGTTTCTCCCACTGCAACACTACACCAGCCAAGGTGACATAGCTGACATACAACAAACTACGGTGACACAGATATGCATGTTATTCAAAATCAGCTAAATTTGTCCAAATTAATGATTAAGTACATTGCACTCATTTGCACTCCTTAATTCTAAGTAGGTTACTCATTATTGATATCGGTGATGGCAAGTACCAAAAAAAATCAGTCACACTTGGTCTGAAAAAATGGCATTAATTCATCCCTAGTATGAATGGTTCAAGTCTACATTTTTTTAGCTTGCCAAACATTCATGAAAAACATGTACTGTTCATATGTGTCTGATTATGGTGTGATGGAAGGTAGTTATTAGGGCTTGGAGCCTACTGCAGGTGAGCTGATTCCAGGAGTCGATTCCACGATAATACTGGTAAAGACAATACTGTATATACTAACTATATGATGACAATAATAGATAAAACACGTATATCAGAACACATGTCCTAAATACTCTTTTATCTGCTTGGGGGAAAAGGCAATTACACCTTTCTACCAGAGAGGAGTAAAATCTACAATATTATGACTGCTGGTATAAATGAAATGTTCATTTCAAGTGCGTCCAGCTCAGTTATATGACTTCAGTACCATTTGGACAGTTTTGCATGTAGAGGTGGGGGGTAATACCAGTTTACCACCGAACATTTACTGTCATTAGCTATCTTCGTTAGCTTGGATATTCACAGCCTACAGGGCTGCATAACATCATACTGTAATTTTTACATGTGCAATGCTTTTAGTCACACACTCCAGACTGAATAATACAGCTTTATTTAAGAAACAGAGGACACAATTAAACGTTTCCACTGTTTTTACACAGAATGTGATACCATCCTTTGATCAATACGCCAGGATTAATAAAACCTGGGATTATTTCTTGTGCTAATAATAAAAGCTGTTGGACTCGTAACCCATTAATATGCACACATCAAAAAATGACTAGCGAGTTCAGATGGGACAAAAATCACTGGAAAATGCCAGTAATAATTAAATTACCCCACATCCACATTAATCTAGTCCCGTTAAACTAATCCTGTCTGAATTAGAAATTGAGCTAATGCTAACCAAATTTAGCTAACTTTTGGTGGGTTGAAAAACTGTACCTGATTTTCAACTGGGTAGATGTTTCAGCACTGGCAGCTGATGATCGTAAGCAACGTTTCTGTTACATATCTTATATTTTACTTAAATACAGCTAATCTGTTGACGCATGTGTTAGATGCTAGATAGTGACAGCACAATACACAATTGCTCTACATACACACACAAGTACAGGCAAACCTGAATGTGTGAAACGAGTTGACTAATTTCAAAAACGCCTGGAATCAGAGAATCACCTCTTTTTGAAATCGACTCCCTGCCCTAGCATTCATACCTTTCATCTGTTCACCAAAATTAAGCTCATGATTACCTAAAGTGAAACATCCATTCATACCTTATATATGTAATATAGTATATTACATCATCAAACACAGACACATTAAAGAATGTTCCTTTAATACCGTGGGCAGTTACTGTGTGCGGTGTTACCTGTAGGCAGTTGTGTTGTAGATTCTACAAGCTCCTTTTCCACCACACTTCTTATGGCCCCATTTCAGACATGCAGTGTCAATGATTGCTCCAAAGTATATGGGAGCTGGGATGCCAGCTATTAAATGGTAGATTTGCAAGAATAGTTGCGTTAATCACAACAGAGGCAGAGTTACACCACGTCAAGGAAGTGAGGATATCAAATGAACAAGACTTGCTTCACCAAAAGACCATCATTTTATAATATGGTGGACCACATGGCATTTAAAAGAAACGAAAGCCATTTGAGTACATACCTAGAGTGCGTGTTGTCAGGGTGTGAAATCCTAAAGCTAAAGACTTCAGCTGTGGCTTGATGCATCTGTAGTGCAAAACAATGCAGAACATAACCATGATGTACATGATGAACATATCCAAAACTTTGTTTTGCACTGGGTACGGTTCCCAGGTAGTGCACTTATGCTATATATATATATATAGGTAGTGTATTGTTCTCTCTAGGTAGCAGCACTGGCCCTTGTTCGGGCAGTGTCTGAGCTCTGGGTGAGTTTTAGACTCCTAACTTACTTATACTAGCTGGGAAACATTATCCAACAGAACGCTAAGCACGGTTGTAAGTCGCTCTGGATAAGAGCGTCTGCTACATGCCATAAATGTAAATGTAAATGATGTCATGGATGATAGTGGGGTTTTTTTACATTCGTATTCTTCATCAAGTAACAGGTCACTTGTTCTTTTGAAATAAAGGAAGGACTACATGTGCGTGCAGTAACATTCTGTAGGTCAAACAAAAAAAGAAATGGTGCTGCCGGTAACCCAATTTAGCTCTGAGGAGCCTAGGCATTCCAGAACTGTCAGCTGACCAGGATTTCAAGCAAAGCTAGCAACATTTAGTACCAGAGCTCAGACTTTATCCTTTAAAAAGACAGATTAAAAAAAACCCAAAAAAACAGTCCTAATGTTGTTAACTGGACACGGTTGGTTTATAGCGACGATCATTAACTAAAGACAGTCTTGCAAAGTAGGCACCACTTGTTTCTGGAATTTAAGGAATCATTCAGTATCTCTAAATGCCAATAATTAATCCTCAGTATTCCAGAAATGATGATGCTCATACTGATGATGGGTATCAGCAAACAAAAGGTCAGCAGTAATAGAAGAAGTGTTTACTGGTAGAGTTCTACATGATCAGTTAGGAACTGTATTTATCGTCAGGTGTTTGATTCACCTGATGAGTAGCATGTATCCTGGTGTACCGCCCAGGGAGATGATGAAGGAAGTGATGACAGATAGAGCCAAGAAGTAGGGGAAGACTCGCTGGCAGCTCTCCCTGTGTCTGCACTGACCCACAGAGGCTGTTAGGTTTCCTCCTGCCACGCAGCTGCATTGCTCAAACACCTGAACATGTGCAAACACAAGTTGCTGGGTTAAAAGTCACAGCAGTAAAAAAACAATTGTATTACCAGAAAATTCAGCCGTATTATCTGAGTGATGGACCAATATCAGCATATCAACTCCACACATGGTGGTCACATGGTGTGTGTGTGTGTGTTGTGCTAGCATGACCGTATCAATGTGTGTCAGGAATACAATTTAAAACCGATTAACAACAAACAGTTGCTTAGATTTTCACGAGGGTTCCTGTGTGTTTAGGCACTTTTCCACTCCTGGCAGCCCTTACACTAAACATTATGGTATCTGTCATGACGATTATCAGTAATTTTTACATGAAACTGTTATATTATGGATAATGGACATATTTCTGCTGCAACGATTCATGAAAACACTGTCTAAAGGAAAACATCACCAAAATAGGAAATTTACAGGAGAAGAAACAACATTCTTAACTCTTAACACTTAATTAATTTAAATTAAAGTGTTTTTGGAGCATTTCTATTAATCATAAAGTCTGAAGGGCAGCTACTGGAAAAATATTATATCTGCACCAGAATTATATCTGACATGACCCACTGACATTGTGACAGGATGCTGGCTAAAAGTTTACTTAGATAAAAAAAAATAGCCCTTATTCAAGTTTATCACAGATGATATAGATGATATCTAGCTACACTGTCTTGCTACCCAGTTATTCTACCCAGTAGATCTTGTTAACTAGGTAACTGTTAGCTAGCTAACTTCCGGTTAACTGTAAATAAAGAATAGAAGCTAAATATCACTAACGTTAACTGGCTCACTATTTTACCCAAAGCAGGAACTTTGAGAAACTCCATCATGCCCTTTGCTTGTATGTACTTAATCTCTTAGGCATTTTCCAATCACTTCAGTAGCAGCCACAGATTGTTGTTTATAGTTCATTCATCAATTTATTAATTGTCTAAGCCAGAAAGCAGGAAACACACTGGATAGGCCACCAGTCCACTGCAGTGTGGGTTTACAGTAAGTTGATGTCACCCAAAAGCTCATAAAGCACTAGCTAACTAACTGCCATATATATGTATGTATACACAAAATTCAAATTCAGTTCTAGAAGAGTCACTAGCTCTGTCGAATGCCAGTCAGGCAAGTAGATTTTGCCGAAGGATTTTAAGACTGACTGATCCCTTTTAAGGCCCCGAATTCCTGTAAATTAGTTTTAATAAGTTTAATAAAAATAAATAAATAATGTCACCAAACTAGCACAAAGAAAGGAAGCCAGAACCATATTTGGGACCTGCAGCTTATGAATAGACAGGTCTACTGTGTGATATGTATTTTGATCAATTTTATATCCATGGCTTTAGGGCTTTTCTAAAAATTCATGGTGAACAGACATTTTGAGTGGTTGCGATGCTCCAGGGGAGAAGGACCTGAATGAGTTGACTGAGTAAGATGGTCAGGCTCAGAATAATGGACCAACTGGGGCAAGGGGAACACGAACTGAGATCTGAGGTGAGAGATGAAAGGGATCCTTTAAGAATAAAAGGGCATGGTTAAAAGTGTTTATGCACACGGGGCAGCTAGATAGATGAGAAAACAGACACCTAAAATGAAGTGGTGTTAGAAGGACAGTAAAGAAATCTTGTGAAGTAGAGGGGCTTATCCCCTGCTGCACAACAGTGCACGGCAGTGTCCAAGGGGTAACTGGTGGGTCAAAAGGTCAGACAAGAGGCAGGATAAGTATTAAGAGTGGCCATATGACTCTTAGAAATGACTCTTAATGATGCAGCTCCAGGTTCTGGTACCCCTGCTAGGAGTGGAGAGAAGCTTAACATGGGCCTCTCAAGGCTGAGAATAGGTAAGTGTGATCGGGGAGGGAAAATGGAGCTACGGGCAGGTCAGTACAGATTGGAGCAGTCATGGAAAGTCCAGCATTGGCAGATGGAACAGACAAAGGGATGACGGAGATGATAACAAGTAAGTTGATGGTGGAAGGATCCAACAGGACTGGCAGCTGAGAAGTAGGAGGATCTGCAAAAGTGCAATAGGATGCAGAGCAGATTGGGGGGAGGTGAATGAGTGAGAGTTGGGAATAAAGGAGGAAAGAATGAGGGAGAAGAAGAAAGAAGGAAGGGAATAGGGAGAGATGGAAGAAATGAGGATGAAGAAACAAAGAGGGGAAAAGAGAGAGACAGAGAGAAACAGAGAGAAGGTGATTTGTCCTGCAAATTCCAAAGGGATGTCAGAATGCACTGGTGCTTGGCCACAGATCAGTCAGAAGTGCGGTTAGGATGAGACTCGCCAGTGTAAGCTTGTGGGGTGCTGTGTCGGGGCAAGGTGAGCATGGAAAGTTGGGGAGGACGGAGCCGGTGCAGAGTTGACTGAGACAGTACTAAGCAGAGCGACGAGAACAATGAGAGTCTGGATGTTAGATGGAATGATTCAGCCGGAGGAGCATGCAAACAGTCGAGGAGCATTCAGGCTTCTATAATGAGAAAATGGCAAAGAGATGAGCAACGCTGTTATGGGAAATGGTAGCGATAGGAATTTAGAGGATGTTAGATTGGAATGAGGAGTGGCTTCTTCCTCCTAAACTTCAGTTATTCATTTAACAGGTTTTTACGATTTACTAAAGTCTTTTAGAATTCTGTATGCTAAATAATTTTTATGTATATTGATAATATGAACTACAGTTATATACCAGTTGGCCGATATTCAGCATAGCCCTGTTAATTTACAAATTTGTTTTAATTTATTCTAGTAAATTGTTTTAACATGTTTGTCAGTAAAGATCCTTTATAGTCTTACAGTGTGCATAATCCAAATAACCTCTACACGTAGGGCCTTAATCATGATCTGTACTACTACAGCTTTTAAGCCTAGCCTAAAACCATCAACTGAAGGATGGTGGCAAATGAAATTCTGATCTGCTTGATGCTTAATGAGATAGTATAGTGATGTTTTGTAGGTATGATGATGCTTTTAGACACACACATAAACACTTGCTACATTTGAAATTTGTTTTATTGTGAATAACTTACGTCAAGTAGGGTGGTTTCACATTTACTCCCATTTCGAGAGTAAAAGAGTGAATTCCTCTGAGGAAGTGCCAGAGAAGGCAACAAACCTCACTCCTCTCTTTGAGCAAAGGCAAACAGGTTGTGCACGCCCTTCAGCAACGGGTGGGAAAGGGCGAGTTCAAGGCAAAGCAAGACCACCTCACATTGTTGCTTGCGAGCTTTGATGAGTTAGTATAATAAACACAAGCCATTGTTCCCAATTAAGCATGCCAATCCCTGCAGCATGGCCCCTCTTACCGTGTCCACTCCAGAGCCACGTGACATCCGGCACCCAGCCAGGCACGGCGAGACATACGTGAGACCATCATCACCACACACTGGGTCCCATTCCGTCCCTGAGCACATGCAGTGTTTATTACACTCCACAAAGAGTGTGCTGTTCTTACGGGAGAGGCTGTCCATTCTGTTGGGCATGTACAAAAACAAACAAAGTACAAACAGGTTATTCTTACAAGTTTATATTCATCTGAATTCAGATGTTATAAATATAACATGGGATGAGGGGAGTTCTGATGACTAGGGTGGCATACAATAACTTTCATTTGGGTTAAGTCATGCGAAAAAGTGTAAAGGGTGGCTATAGGCCACTACAGGAATCACCCCACGTACCAAGTAATAGAATAATCCATCAAATAGATATCATACCCATCATATGGCACAGTGATGCCTGCTACTTTGGCATTCTCACAGCCCATGGCAAAGAAGAACAGAGACAGGAAATAGCCCAACAGAGATGTTCCCAGTGCAAACTTGGCTGCCCCCATGATGCTCAGCTTGAGCTTCTTCATGAGCACGCCCCCTGAGAACATTCCCAAGGCGACGGCTGGGATGTTGATCACACCTGAAAGACAGACCAGCATAAGAAAAATCTAGACAGCAAAAACAGACCCATAGGGTCCCTATTTTATCAAGCCGGGGTCACTGAGATGCCACATTCCTGGTGTATGAAAGGAAAGCATGCTTTAGTTTTCCCTGGCCTGGATTTCAAAGGAAGAGATTTTTCGTTATGTCGTCCCATGTGCATCGGTGTTATTTTAGCCTTTTAATTCACCACAACGCCAGCAACCCGAGCTAGAAGATCTGCTTTCATATGTAACAAAGATCATACAGACATACAGACACCATGGTTCTGTATAATCACATAGCTAGAATGTGGTTTAGAGTGGTTTGATATAAAATGCTCCATTGTACAGAAACCTACAGAACTGTTCACAGTGGTGATAAAACCATGTTAGATCCATCTTAAAGCCACCTCACCAAAACAAATTACATAAAATGCTTACAAACATGTTGCCTGGTGCCTGTGACCTTGTATATGATTATTTAAAGAAGCTTTTGGTCTAAAATGTCCTTTTTCATAAAGTGTCCTCAAATTCATGGTGCAGGGTATATGTAGGGTGTTGGAAGGAAAACAGTCCCCTCATTTTTTAGATCTACCACTAGTAGCCTTTGTGTATAAGTTACATAAGCTTTGTATGTGAAACTTGTAGTGAAAAAAAGTAAGAATGAATAAACAGTTATTATTTACTTCGAATTTCCTAAATTGAGTGCTTGGAGACCCTAGGAAATAAAGAGATTCCTTCTTTTTAGTTTGCTATATAAATATCAGGAACCAAAGCGACAGACCTGAACACGCTTAGTAGCTCGTGAAAATGTTCCACTTCATCTGAATGTGACAGTTTCTTCTAAGTTTTACAGAGAATCAGTGAAGCTGAGAAGTCTCATAAAGGCCTTGTTTTCCGTGTTTCCCAGGTCAGAAGCTTCCAAAAGTACATTAAGTAAGTATTATGTATTCGCTTTTCCACTTCAGATACATTCAGCAAATATACCCAGGAGAGAAAAAAGTATGCTGAAGTATACTTAATTTAAGTGTACCTAGTATACTTTCCTTGAACTTATAATTACTGTACTGAAAGTGTGCTATTTTCATATACTAACCATGTACTTAGTATGCTAAATATATATCATATCATATTGCTATTAAACATATACTTAAATAGAACTAATTGTACTTAACTGTACTATTTTGAGACATCTCTAAGATTGATTTAGTTAATTTTTAGTACATTCAAATACACTTTATATATATACTTACTTAGTATACTTCTACTAAGTACACTAAAGTACTACTGAAGTAAAATGTACTTGTGATTATTACACTTGAAATATATATATTTTGCACTTCTATTTAGCACACAAAAAATAATGTGCTTGAAATGTACTTGCTGGTATTAAAGTCCATTTCTAGTACATTAAAATATACTTCATTTTTACCTGGGTATATTTAACAGAATCTAATGTATTAATGTTATTAAAGCTCACTGTTCCGTTAGTAGAATAATCTTTGATGATCTGACTCCATTAGGAAAATATCGCTTTGCTGCACACAAAACCTTTACAGGGAATAAAAAAATAAATAAAAAACCCTGATCTGATTGGCTGTTGTTGCAGCATGACTGCCTATGCCTTCCATCCCTGTTTACAGTTGTTGCTTTGCACTGGGTCAGAGCCTGTACTCTCAGTTACTCCATATTCAAATACTGGGGCACTTCATACCCTTCTAGCCGATGCCTAGAATTGGGCATGGTGACCTTAGACTCATGTGTGGCTGCTCCAGAGTGTCCCATTCTATCGCCAGTGCTTTTCTAAGGAGATTACACCAGCCATGTGTGCACAATTGAACAACTGTGTCAGCAATGCATGAGCTTAAAGTAGCTGAATGCACTAATTAGAAGGGATGCCTGGATACTTTAAAGCATGGAGTCTTTGGAGGATGCCATTAAAGGAGCACTTTACTGCACACACTGACTCGTGAGTAGAGTTTATATCCTACATCTAACCTGTCGTGCAACCTCAAATATGTTTCTCTGTTTGTTCAAATCTTTGTTCCAGTAAGTTGCTGCAGTGAACAGATGGGAAATTACACGAAACGAGGTTCTGTTTGGTGGGTTTTGACTTTGCCACAGACCTTGACTCTTCTCTCCTGAATTCCCCTTGGTCATTTGCCTGCTGATTCTACTGATGCAGTTCAGCCAACAACCAACTGAACTCTGTTTGCTTTAGATTTGCTGTCCTGGCTAATTCGACCTTGATAGGATACATCCACCCAGCCAATTTCCCTGGCTACACGCATCTCACAGTTCTTCCTGTTCGACATCAGAGGTCTCAAGCACCCAAACTAAACAGTGACCAAGCACCAGGGCGTCCTGACTGATGAACTGCCTCCCCTGGATTGAATTATTCCACTCAGCTCCATCGGAGGTAAACCAGGCCTGCCCTCTGCCGCCATTGCTCAGCCACTCTCAGCTGCGCAAACCACACGATAACACATTTCTCCAAACTCTATTGCTGCTGTCTCTTTCTTTCTTCCTCATGCTGTCTATAGTGTTCACGGCAGGTGTACAGGTGTACATTTCTTTCAGGTTAACATCATATTTTCAATGATGCTTCAATGATTACATTGCACAGTTGCTTGACCTACTAATGTTATCTTTCCCAGCCCAGCCTTTTAATTACAGCCACTTCTTTTTTAATCCCTGACCCACCCGCTTTCATCCTAGCCTTTCCCTTCTTCATCTTTTCATCCCTCACTTCTGTGTCAGACCCCCCTTTTCATCTTCCAACTTCCCCTCCTTCATCCCTCATCCTCATGCCTCATCTAGTTCCTAAACCCAGCTCCAACTCAAATTAGATCAGCTCAAACTCATGTCGGCTTTATCTCAGGTCGGCTTCATCTGAACTCAGCTCAGTTTAAACTTAAGTCAGATCTAAACACAGACCTAGCCCCTGTTATCGCCTCAATACCTCTATGGGCTAAACTTTACACACCCTTTGGAGATGTTTAACCTTAGCAACTGTCTTCCATCTCCATAGTCCATCTCTTTTGCTGACTCCATCTCTCATTCCTCACATCTAATGCTTCACCATACTTCCAGATGCCATTGCTTCTAAGCTCTCCCCTACAGCTTGTTATTGTTTGTATAGTACATGTATATGTAGCATTTACAAAACATTTAGTCCTACAGATAGTTGCGTAAGTTTGCCATTGTTATGATTATTTTATTATTATGTTATTATTATGTTACTGTTTCCAAAAAGAGCTGAAAGGAAATGTGCATGTGTGCTGTCAGGCTTCCTTTCAGTCACATTTCCATCCTGTTTCCATTTTGTTGTGTTATATACATGTCGAGGTGCTGGTAGATAATATTATTAAGATTTTTCTTGATACAGCGCGTCACATTACTTTAATTAACAGATGAACTAGGTGCTGAATCCAATCCTTGATGTGCTGGAAATTATATGTTCTGGCACAAAATCAGCTCTGGTCCCACATGATTGTGCATATTTAATCAAGCTAAATTAAATCTTTGAGATTACTAAGTTGGCTTGCTGCCTATTAAACATGTTTAGTAATTGAAATCTAATATCTAAGAAAAACACCCATGCAGTACATATATTAAACTATTCCTAGAACCCTTTAAATATATGTACAGATCTATTTAATATATAATATTCTTTTTCCACAGCATTTTGTTTTGGTCATATCATCCTAAGAAAATTAGCGGTCATATACACTGGCACTGTGCTGTAAATGACAACTGTAAACGGCTGCAAAGTCCTGTACTGTTAATGATCTCAAGAAACCTTTTTTTTTGTTCTTTGTGTAGGAGAAACATTGTGGCTTGTTATACAAATGGGCATGTGATGAAAACATCCCGCAGATGAAAGGCATGACATTCAAATTATTATACAACAATCCATGTCCACAGAATAGCAGCTTGTTCAGGGTGGGAAAGCATTTCCTCTGTTGACTTCCATTCAGTCAGTTGAGCCTCTGTTGTTCCTGCTCACACCCCTTTGCACATTTCAGTCCGTAGCTTGCCTTTAGTGGGAACCCTATGGGCGGAAATGTTAGCTAATATCCTACTCATGTTTGCCACTGGCCTCAGTCGCAGTTGTCACTCCAAAATGAACATACGTTTATGTATTTTAAAAGTCTAACTTCTGCCGGAAAGAGACATATGGTCTCATGATGATGTAACCCATGGTCAAAAAAATCATTGTTTGTACACATTGTCCGGTCCTATTTCCAACACTCAAATGTGATCAGGCCAATGGCACAAGAAATGTACTGCTACTGAAAACAGGAGGACTAGTTAAAGCATCAACAAACTAATCTATCCAAAATACAAGTGGCTCAGGAGGACTAGTTAAAGCATCAACAAACAAATCTATCCAAGATGCAGGTGGCTCAGGAGGACTAGTTAAAGCATCAACAAACTAATCTATCCAAAATACAGGTGGCTCAGGAGGACTAGTTAAAGCATCAACAAACTAATCTATCCAAAGTACAGGTGGCTCAGGAGGACTAGTTAAAGCATCAACAAACTAATCTATCCAAAATACAAGTGGCTCAGGAGGACTAGTTAAAGCATCAACAAACTAATCTATCCAAAATACAAGTGGCTCAGGAGCACTAGTTAAAGCATCAACAAACTAATCTATCCAAAATACAGGTGGCTCAGGAGGACTAGTTAAAGCATCAACAAACGAATCTATCCAAAATACAAGTGGCTCAGGAGGACTAGTTAAAGCATCAACAAACTAATCTATCCAAAATACAGGTGGCTCGGGAGGACTAGTTAAAGCATCAACAAACGAATCTATCCAAAATACAGGTTGGCTCAGGAGCACTAGTTAAAGCATCAACAAACGAATCTATCCAAAATACAGGTGGCTCAGGAGGACTAGTTAAAGCATCAACAAACGAATCTATCCAAAATACAGGTGGCTCAGGAGGACTAGTTAAAGCATCAACAAACTAATCTATCCAAAGTACAGGTGGCTCAGGAGGACTAGTTAAAGCATCAACAAACAAATCTATTCAAAATACAGGTGGCTCAGGGGGACTAGTTAAAGCATCAACAAACTAATCTATCCAAAATACAGGTTGGCTCAGGGGGACTAGTTAAAGCATCAACAAACTAATCTATCCAAGATGCAGGTGGCTCGGGAGGACTAGTTAAAGCATCAACAAACTAATCTATCTAAAATACAGGCGGTTCTCCAGTACTGACATTGTGAATAGCTTCTTCTGGATCCCGGTGGCAGAGGAGCTGAGAACATGGCTTGCATTATATCTTAATAGGCAACAAAACATCTGTATGAGAGTCCGCCCAAGATACTTAACAACAGTCCACCACATACTCTGAGGTAATTAGGACACATCTGTAAATCATGCCTCGGAGTGGGTACACAGTCATCCAGTACACTTCTGCTATTGCTACCTGCATCGGACTATTATTTCACAATTAGTTCTTCATTAACTTCACCACGACAACTAGATCAGCGTAATTTGATACTCAACTGATGTTACTTTGAACAATTTCAAAATGTAGTTCGGACCAGAGGAGGAGGATGGGTCCCCCGTGTGAGTCTGGTTCCTCCCAAGGTTCCTTCCTCCAACTTGAGGGAGTTTTTCCTTGCCACCGTCGCCTTCGGCTTGCTCACCCGGGGGCTTCTTTCTTTTCTCTCCTTAATGAATTATTATTACTGAATTTCTGTAAAGCTGCTTTGAGACAACATCAGTTGTAAAAAGCCCTATAGAAATTTGAATTTGAACTGAAGTGATATTAGCATCAAAGTTGGAAGTACAGGATAAGAAAGACTGCTGCTCAAACGGACCATCTCCATGTGAAAGGCCGTAAGTGAAGCTATAGCCCTATTTGAGCAGGATTAGATTACATGAGGACAGACTGAGGGATTTTATTACGAATCTTCCATGTCAGGATGATTCATGTAGGGCATCACTTCTCACTGAATGTCCACAATTGTGGCTGTTGGATCTCTCCGCACATGTTGGACAATCCGTCTCTGTGGTTTGTGTAAGTCTCTCAAATCCTTCATGTCGCTGGTGTGTGCCTTCTTCTACGCAGTGCAGCCAACAGCGTGCTATGATAACATCCACACGACCGGTATGGTGCGTAATAAGTCGCTTACGCTCTGAAACTCTTCCAACTGCTCGAACTGCTTTTGAACTCTTCTCTGAGGCATACTTTACTTGCAAAGGATGCTACCAACACAACAGCCCGAGTCAGAATAACAGCACCCGCAACAGGAATGACCTTATGTGACGTGTGTTCAAGACAATAGTCTGTCGGGGACAGCGATAAGGCCCGTCCTTGCTTACGTCACGTGAAAAGCCGAGCGTGAAACTTGAATCATTCGCATATATCACAATGTCAAACCTGCTTACCAAGTTTCATTCCTGTCAGTTGGTTCCTTCTGGTGCAACTATTTTTTTGACAATTAGTGTAATAGTAGCTGTTTGAATAGACATTTCAGTAATGTAGAAAAACACATAATAATAATAAATGGACTGGAGACGAGGCTAACAGCAAAAGTTGAACTTAATTTGACCCTTTTCCAAGACAAGACTACTGAAATATGCAGTATTTTGCTACATTACAGGGTGAAGGAAAAGAATTTAAAAGCGGCTCGCAAAAAAGTCGATAAAAAGAGAAAAGAAATGGGATGGGACGGAGTGAGGCAGCAAAATGAAAATTTGATCATGAATATACGTTAGAGGTACGTATGTTAGCAAGCATATCTTATTACACAAAATACACGCTAGGACACCCAGCATGCCTCTTTGGGACGACTGACTTCAGACAAGTGGATAATTGTATTCACATCCCTAATGATACCCTTTGCTGCTGAAAGCTCATGGGGCCACCAGAAAGGGGACATAGCTTATTGGGTCACGGATCATAAACAATGGCAGTTAGCGTTAGAAACAACATAAGGTCCACATCGGGTTTGTTGGTTAGCCTAGTAATTGCCAAAGTTCACTGAAAACCCAAATGAATAAACGCAAGCAAGCGCAAAATTGTTTCCTAACTATCTCCGAGAAGACAGTAGGGTATGGTGTTCACAGAGTGAAGTTATGGAGTTGTTCCATTGCCCAGTGTTGGCTAGACAAGTGTAAAGCCACCAGCACTGGGCTGTTGATCAGTGGAACTGTGTTCTCTGGATCAGAAGTTGAGCTCCAAAGAGTACCTTTGGAATGGGCTGGAGTGGCATTTGTGATCCAAATCTAGCCATTCTCTTGTGGCTGAATGCTCTTCACACTCTTGCAGCAATATGAAGACTGGTGGGACAAGCCTCCTATTAATATCCCTGACTTCAAAACCAACACTGTGTCTTAGTCTACTCATATTGTTATAGAGTCTGTAGCAAGATTATTTACCTGTACTTAGAAGCCAAGTTTGGTTCAGAAGCACCACTTTAACTGTAACGCTGTAATGGATGGAGCTCCACTGCTTCATATAATGCAGTCCAACTGGCTCACAGACATTAGGGGATGTATGGGGTTGGGTGGGGGGAGAGGAGGGGCTGCACATTATCCTTATTGGTGGCAAAAACAACTGCTGTTTCAGTCGTACAATCCAGAACATCCCAGCAATGCTTTTCTACAGAGATTACACAAATTGTGTGTTCAACTGAAGGCTTGTGTAAGCACGCACATTACTTTCAGGAACAATTTTTTATTTATATTTTGATATAGTGATATATTTGATTAATGCAAAAATGGTAATAGTCATTCTTGCATTCTTTTTTTTTTCAGCCAGCTTGTGTGCATTGTGTGTTTACATTTTGCACAGAGCTCCAATGCTGTTTTGGAAAGGAGGATGATTTTCATAAAGATCATGTTATTTTTTATATCTTGGACCCAACACTAGGCTCTATGTTGTTCTTAACATTATTTTACTCCTAGAAGCTTTAGCTCTTCTCGTCACCTTTAATTAACTGCAATATATATACTGTTATTATATTTTAAATGTATAGCTAAATGGTGATAATTGCTCTGCATGAATATCTGTCATAACATACACATAACACAGCATATACTTACCCATCAAGAAGTTAGCTTTGGAAGCTGATTGTCCATAGTGTTGTTCAATGTATTTCGGTTTATATGTCACCATTCCTATCAAAGAGTTAAACTGGATGACAGTAACACAGAGGTACAGAATGTAGACTGGGTTCCCAAGGAGAGACCTCAGGGTTGGCAAAAAGTCTGCAAAACATAAATAAAACGGTCCGCTTTATAATCTCTTTGGACTGAAGGCAGTGTGAGCCTAATTAAGGCTGGCTTTACACAGTGAAACTTAAATTGCATGTTGTGAGGAGCATTCAACACAATTTGTTGGCAGTCAAAGCATTTCAAAAACTTGCTATGTGTTGGAGTCAGCTGGCAAGTTAGCGCAGGTCATTAAGGAAACGTTAACTATGAGAAACTTATTTATTAGGACTCGGGGAAACTGACAAAATGAAAAACTACTAACCTTGAAGTCTTCCTTTTTAACTATCGAATTAATCTTATGTTGTATTTTATTGCCCAATTAATCGAAATCAATCATTTGAGAGTATGTCATTCAGCGTGATCATGTGATGTGCTATTTCTGTCTTGTTTGGCTGTTTAATGAAACTTCATGAAAGTTCCATGAACTTGAAGCAGTTGCAATTGCTGAGTTTTGCTGAGGTTCAAAAGAGTTGCATTTACATTATGCAATTCAAGTGCAAGTTAGTTCATATAGTTTTAAGCAACTGGAATTTCACTGTGTACAGCCAGTCTAAACTGAACATAAGGAAGTGTTTAACTGTGAACCTGTGAGGTTTCTTTCTACCCTACCTTTGGCCAATCTTAAGAAGCTTGCCTGCTCATCTGCCTGGTACTTGTTGTCCAGAACAGGAGACTCCTTGATGAAGCTGGTCCTCTCAGGAGAGCATTTGGCTAGTCGTTTCTCTGGCACAGGGAGAGACTTCGGTAGAAACCAGAAGGGCACCGCTGATACAAGGGTGATGAGCCCTGCTATGAGGTAGCCCAACCACCATGCGCCTACCCAGCGTGCATCACCTGGTGTAATGCTAATGGTCTCTGTTAAAAAGATGAAAAAAACAAACACACATCTTAACTGCTTAGGGAGATTTTTTTTGGGGGGGGGGATCTATCAAATAAACAACTTGCATTAAGAAGCAGAGAAAATGTCATTTTTGAATTTATGAGAACATTTAGTCACAATATGCACATGCACAAGACATAGTTTTGTCTCCCTGCTGTAGCACACCACATGCTCAGAATATCTGGGCCAAGCAGCCAGGCAAGTAAAACAGAGGGAATACAGAAAGCGTCAGATCTCGGCGCTCTCAGATGTTTCTGTCTCACATGCAGTCAACATTTATGCCAACTAGGTCTGGACGATATTGGAAAAAACTGACATTGCAATTTTTTCCCCCTGCAATATATATTGCGATATGAACAAATATTTGAGAATTTTCACCATATTCATTGTAAAATGATTGATGTGAAAATCAAACTAATCAAAAAGCAGAAAATTTACATGTAAACCAATTTTTCTGGAACTTTAACTCTCTATAATCGGTTTCAGTTCACCAAACACAAAAGCAGGCGAGTGCAGTGACTACTCTTCTCTGTATATCTGAGAAGTCTTAAATCAGAGTCAAGGAACTGTGCAAGCTTTATTTTGTATAAAGCAGCTAAAAGTTGTAGCATGACGTTTCATTTGTCTTACTTAACACACGTCCTGGGATGTAAGTATTTCACAGGCTCACATTGAGGTGACAATGCTGAAAAGATTCTATTGTGCGGCCCTAATGCCGACACAGACACACTGAGGGCAAAGTGCTCAAACCCACATCTATCAGACCCCCAAAGTAACATGAATATTGCATGTAGAAAAACAGACATGAGCTTAACAGGATAAACACATACAAATAATCATAATTACATACAGGAGCACATTTCTTATTAGAATATATAATTGTGTATTAATTATCTGTATTCATGTTCTCAAAATTATCACGCAAGACTAGAACTAATGCTGAAGAATAGCTCTGGATGGTTAAAAGCTTTTATTTTTGTAGTAACTTGTAAGTGTTTCTGAAAGAATCAATGCGGTTATTCAATGTTCCTAGGATTGTGGTTTACTAATCCTTGGAGTAATTGTTTGCCCTTCAGGAAATGCACAACATATATCAAGATAAAGAGGAAAATAGACTAGAGTTGTAGTCAAAACCACCTTTGTCGAGTCCACGACAAGTCCCAGGCCATGACTACATGAGACTCAAGTCAGGACAGAGACTAGAGAAGAAGTCACAGTCAAAACCACATCTAAATGAAAGTGAGACCAAATCAAGACTGTGCCCAAATAAAAGGAGAGCAAGTCAATAAGCCCTTCGAGCTTCAAGTACAGCTCGACTCGACCCGCCATCCCTGAAGACACATGGAAGACAAGCGTCCAGACTCTTCTCTGTTCTGGATGGTGGAATGAACTCCCACTGGCTGTCCGAACAGCTGAGTCTCTCGCAGTCTTCAAGCGCAGACTGAAGACCCGTCTCTGTGTAAAGCCCTTCAGTGAGTGAGCACTAGTAGATGTGGATGTTGAAATACTTTGTTTCTGCACTTCTACTGACCATAACCTTTCCTCTCTCTAGGTATGAGTGCTGGGTTGGGTTGCCAGGTAGTGCACTTATGCTTTATATATGTCAGTGCATTGTTCTCTCAAGGCGAGTGTTAGACTCTAACCTTCTTATACTAGCTGGGAAACATTATCCAGCATAACACTAAGCGCGGTTGTAAGTCACTCTGGATAAGAGCATCTGCTAAATACCTTAAATGTAAATGTTAACCTAACACCAACCACCCATCTGCCCCTTGTTTTAAGAGTGTACAATACAATATACTACTTTGGAGTTAATGCAGGAAACTGGTGAGGTGATTCACTTCTGTGCACTTTACTCTCAGGTTGAGCACCATCCAAACATGCTTTTCTAACTAGTGTGCTTCTGTGTGCTTTTGAGCACAATTAGCAGAACTTCATTAACTAAACATCATGCAATGCTGTCAAATTCAGTAAAAACCCATTTAAATTGAACTGATACACCGTATGAACAACTTTTTGAGTTTGAGCTTTCTCAGTCACGACAGCTGTATCTGCTATACAAACGTACGGACTACATACCGTTGAGACAGACTCCTTAAAAATACCACAGCCCTGAAATCAACTGCAGGTGGAACAAGTGCATCAAGCAAAACCAGACCTATCAGGACCGTTGAACTCTTGAACACACACACATAATGAACACACACAACGTCAAAGTACTCAGTACTCATGTGGTCCTCCATAGGCCCACAAACTACTCAACTCATGCATATCAGAGCTGTATACTGTATTATTATTATTATATACTATATATACTGTATTATATATATATTATTTATTGCAACTCACATCTCAATTTTTTAATGATGCTAATTTGTGTGCAATAATCTCACTGTTTATTATAATCAAGCACTTTACCACTTTAGGTGTTCAGTTTACACCTACAGTGTTATGTTTACATTATATGTTACAGTGTGCAGTAATATTATCACCTGGAAACACAGCAATATTTTTCTATACAAAGTGGAATATTTCTGTAAGTGCAAAGTATAATTTCCTATTTGTTGACTTTTTTTTCTTCTTCTTCTATATTTATACTTGTGTCTCGTCTGCACTGTTATGTTACTAGTATGTCTCGTGTGTTTGCCCTATGTTTATACTTGCACATCGGAGTTTGGAGAAACGCAATCTCGTTCAGCTATGCACTCCTGTTGTAAAGTCTGAATGACAATAAAGTTCACTTTGACTTTGACTTTGACAAAAGCATCAACTTGTCAAGTGTAACTTCTTCTACTCACCCATGTTGACAAAGCCGATGTCCACATATATCTTCGCACAAAGGGATCCAAGCAGATAACCAAACACTGGACCAATGACTGATATCGTCTGAACACAGCCTGAGAAACCATGATAGCACAGATGTGGCATGATAAAACAGGGTAGGCTGCTAAAAATACAACGTCTTAAGTGACACCAGTACAGGATGCAGTCAAAGGTAAATAAAAATAAAATTATAACAGATACTCCGTTCAGCTGTCTCGCTAAAGCCCATTAGTTGACATAGAAATGCATAGCCTACTGTGCATTCATTATATAAATAGCCAAATGTCTAGCAACAAACTTTTATTTCCCTTTAGAGATCAAATTATAAGCAATTCTTAAGTGTAACATACATTCTTCATGTTTCCTGAAGCAGTTTTCAGTGAATCACTAAATGCTTCTATTTCAAGCCTAACTTTTATATTATTGGAGGAGCCTGTTAGATTCCTGCATCAACTGGACAGAAAATGTGACCTGTTCTCCTTCACAAGTATAGACAAATTGTACTAAGGCTATCAATATACAAAATAAACTCTAATCTTTCATGTTTCTGTGCGCACCAATTAAACATGCACAGTGTTAGTGAAAAAACAAGTAAACCCTTGGATTTAATGAGTGGTCCAAGCTTTGGCAGCAGTAATCTCAAGCAAGCGCTTCTGGTATCTGAAGATTAGACTTGCACAACATTAAATGTCTGGTGTGAACGGCTCTGCTGAGCTCTTTTCACAGGATCTCTACCGGGTTAAGGTCTGGGCTCTGACCGGGCAACACTTTAAAGTCATTCTGTGGTAGATTTAATGCAATGTTTAGGGTCAACCTGCTGAATCACCCGGCTTCTACTGAGCCTCAATCCGTGGACAGCCACCCTAATACCATCCTGTAGTATACTTTCATTACACTTGGGATTTTCTTTTCCTCATAGGTGGCAGAGGTTACACTGTGCTTGTGTTTTGTATGGCAGACTAATGAACAGAGATGTTAACCAGGTTTGAAGTATTTCTTCAAGCCATTAGCTGTTACTCGAGCACCCTTCTGCTTTCTGCTTTTTGAGTGAGCTTGGCTGGAAACCCACTTCTAGGGGAGAAGAAGCCACACAAACTCACCTTCATTTTTAGACAATTTGTCTAGCTGAGATTACTTTGTAACCCTTTCCAGCGTTATGCAAATCAACGGTTATTGGACACTGTTCAGCTGAGTTACTGGTCGTTTTGGTGAGACATGGTTCATCTCAGCAAATGCTTATTGTAAAGAGCAAACTTAAAATGTTTAAGAAATTTTATAAGTATCTGTAACCCCAACCTCCAATCTCATTTCCCTGCCTGAATTCCAGGTTTGCTAACTCTTTACTTGAATTAGCTTTTTCCCTTATTAGCCCAGGTATCAACATACTTTTCCTAATCTACACTGTGAATGTTTGAATGATGTGTTCAACATAGAAGAATAATATTTAGGTTATTCTGAACTTATATTAAACTAATGTTATTAGTTTAAACAAACTGTATGCATAAATCTCATCTCATTATTATTCTTAAAAGTCATAAACCAGTTCGCTACGCTACTATGCAAGAAATGTTAACAGTCAATACCAATGTAAAAGGCTGCGTTGTCCTCCAGAGCATGATCGTCAATGTACGAGATCCCCAAAGGTTGTATCGGGGTCTCACCAACCCCACGCAAGATGTTCCCCAGTAGCACATAGATCCACATGGATAACCTGGACTCATTCTCGCAGCCTAGCAGAGAGGCGGAAGTACATTTAAAACCGTAGTACAATTTCCTAAATTCAAATTAACAATTTTAACATTTAACTTATAACAGTATGTCCATTCAGGTTACAGGGCTAAGTGAAATGTACCTGGGTTTGACAGTGTAGAGGTCTGGTCACCCGCTAGCACACTAGGTGAACTTGCTAGGCATGGAGTGAGGTTATTTGTTGAATTCACCGACAATCTTACTGATGTTTCGAACTTGTATCTACAGTACAGTATAAAGCATAAGTGTTTGGTGCTAAAGAGAAAAAGGCATCCAAAAGTATCAAATTAATTTGAATACACATAAAATTCTGAATCACAGCAAGCAAAATGTACAGCATGGTAATTAGTCCTATGCAGTGAGTCACCATAGCAGCGATCAGCTGCTGTCTCTCTTTACCGCTACAGTATTTGAACTTACAATATTTGAACTTTCATTTCGACACTGTAAAACAAATGCTATCTTGGCAATTGAAATGATCTTTAATCTAGTCAATATATCTACTGTTAATATATCTACTGTCAAATTACATGCTTATACATGTTATTTGTGTTCCTGTTGAAAAAATACATGAAAAAAAAAGCATTGGATCAGGGGTGCCTAAACTTTTTCATATGACTATATTTCATGTAATTTTCAAGGTAATTTTCAAGTCACTTTAATAAAGTAAGCAATGCTTTAAATTGGACAAGTAAATGAAACAAATCTCAAATCCTTATTTGCAAGGATAACATTTTGCAGTGTACTAAATCAAATGTTTGACACACAAACATCCTGACCAGTGAACAACGTTCTGGCTTACCGGCCAATAATAAAATGAGGGAGAGCGATTATAAACGTGCCCAGTGCCATCAGCAGACATCCGATGGCAATGATCTTCGGTCTGTGAAGCTTGGCACCAAAGTAACTGACGAAGGCGATAACCAACAAGTTACCTAGCAGCCAAAACAGAAAGAGGGAGAGAATAATTATCTGTACAGTGCAGAAGAAGAGCTACAACAATACCATTTTTTATCGTACCATACAATAATTTATCATATTTATTGTATTGTTTCTAGTTTTAAAGTTTTGTTTACACACATATGTCTGCACGTTTGCACTTTTGTCACGTCCTGTCTTGTCTCACCCCTGCTGGTCTCTGTTTTCTCTGGTTCTCTGTTTCTGTCTTTTTCTCTTGTCTGTTCCATGTGCTTCTGTTTGTTTTGGTCATCGCTCCTCCTGTCTCCGCCCTCTTGTCAGGCCCCTCACCTGTCCTTAGTTTGTAGCTCCGCCCCTTCCCAGGTGTTCCTTGTTAGTCCTTGTTCGTTTATACTCCCTGCTGTTCCCTTTGTTCTTGCGCGGTGTTTTGTCTCCGTGTCCGTTGTTTTGTCCTCAGTCATTTCTTAGTGTTTTAGTGTCTTTGGTTTCGTTTTAATTTGTTCTTCATTAAAGGCTTCCATTTGCCTCCTGCCTCCTCGTCCTGTCCCCACGTGACAACTATGTACTCTTTTGTTCCATGTTGCTCCTTGTTCCTGGAGGAATGTAATTTCACTCCACTGTGTACTAGTACATGGATGGAATGACAATAAAAGCCTCTTGACTTGACCAGTGACTTTCTCTATTGCTGTTCTTAGGTCGGTACTTCAACAGAAGTCTTCGAGGCAGTTACAATATTAATGCACTCTTTCTAATAAGTATTACACAAATTACATGTACGTAACAGCTTTTCATATTGTTGCTGTTGATACAAAACCACCTGCTCTTCATAGTGTGCCAACTTGTGATGAACTTTGATGAAAGTTTTGATCTGCTAGTGATGATATACTCCTAATCTAAGCCTACACTACATAACACACAGCTAAATTCAGGACTCCCGAAGGTTTAACTGAACAGCTCACTCTGGTCTCTCTTACATGAATTGCTAAACCAAACTGGAGTTGAAAAAACCTCTTGGACTTTAGACTAAAACCGTGTTGCTTGGAATTACTTTACACCAGGCCTGGTACCATGAGGACACAAGAGGGAGTGAATACTGCCCACCCCCCTCCCCATGGATCTATTGTTGTATGGTACTTGTCCTGCAACTTGAATTTTATTTATTTATTCTGCAGGGTGGCCTTTTCAACTATGGCAGAGGCTGAGTTTCACTATTGCTAAAGAGATTTGCTAAACAAATTGACAGACATGGGCAGGACATCTGGAAGCCTACCGTATAGACAGCTGAATCATAAATGAATATATGGAGGAAGCGCTGCAACGTGTGAAAACTAATTGCCAACATTGAAGGATGTTGTCAGTGAGTACAGACGGAGTATGTTGCACACTAAGATTGCACAGCTGATTCATTAGAACATTTGAACAAGATCTTACCACCAAATTCCCCCCTGGGGAACAGAAACAAAACAGCTTAGGAGATTGAAAGCTACATCAAGACTAAGTTAAGATACGTCAAAGCTTTGTTTGTTTGGTATCTGAATTTCCCCATTTAAAAAGGGCAAACCAGAAACAGGACAGCTGTGTGAAGATTTGCATCAACAGCATCACGTGTCCTTGCTGTTTGTGAGTTTAGTGCTTTTAGGTTTGGGATGAGTAATATGCAGTTTACTGCAGTGTGACTGAATCCTGTTCATTAAAGTTAATATTTTAATATTTGGCTAGATATGACATTTCTGATTCTGTGTTATTATGTGCTAATGGTAAGGCTAAGGAAAACCAGCAATCACGTGTTGATAGTTATTACAAACAGAGAAGCCTGTTTCCTGCATTTTATTGGCTAAGTCATGCCACATTAGTGTTTTCCTTCACCCACTTAATCTTACAAACGAACCTGTTCTATAACTTTTTATAAATTACAATTATTATATTAAACCAAACGACTGAACATTCCATTTTGTCACTAACAAACGGATAGAAATATTACTGAAACGTTACCAAATATTTAACTAGTGAATGTTTCGGTAGTTACAATTTTAGCTAGTTTTCAGCAGAACTCAAAAACACTACATGACTACACCACACATTAAACTAGGCCCAAAAATAAATATTAATTTCACAAGTTTAAATTTAGGGGGTTATTGTTTCGGGCAGCCTCCTCTCAGTGAAAGGGGACCTGTAAATTACTATCTCAATTAACGCTGTATTTTTGAATAATCTGTGTAATTATTAGCGCTGTACCCGACTCAGAATTTTGTCAGTTGAATCGAATTCGCCCGTCCTGGCCGACGATTCGACTATTCGTTCATGTGTTTTCTCCATATACATTATCTAGTAATCAGTAAATCAATCTGCATACGGTTCAGATCTGATGTCCTCATTTAGAAAGTCAGCAGAGTCACAGGATCATATTACTGAACTAAAAGAG
>CM067474.1:9836345-9877732 GCA_034552555.1 Semaprochilodus insignis | reverse complement strand
TAGCAAATATTTATGTTAAAACTGTGACTATGCAAACCTCTTTTGTTACTTGCTTCTGTAGTGAGAAGAAAATGCCAAGCCAAAGTTAGGCAACTTCTTGTTTGAATTCTCCGTTTCATTTTGATTAGAACAGCAGTTATATGTTACTGCTGCTCTGTTTAAGGTGGCATGGACATTTTTAATAAGAAGCTAGCAAATAGGAGTTATATTGTTGTCCTAGTGATTAGTTAAGTAGGCAACCTAACAACTTCACAATGCCTTTTATTGTTATTACAATTATGTGATTATTATCTATCTGCATTACAAAGCATCCATATTTATATTTCCTGTTAATGACTGTGTATTTTGAGTCTTTTATTTGCATATACTGGATATCAGAGAGAAAAAAAGAACTGAGTTCAATGAATCTGGCTGTGTAATGTGATGTCGTCAGTTGTGTAGTTCTTCCTGTGAAGTAGCAGAGTCTTTAAGTAACTAGTTTCTTAATTAAAAAGAGATCATTTTAATGTTTTGGAGATCTTAATGAAGAAAAATCTGATTGGCCTCTCCATCGCCCTATGCTTTTAATCCCTATATCAATAGCATAAAAGCAAAGTGTTATTGTTTCATCTCATAGTGCTAGTAGGCTATATAGGCTACATATGGCTATACATACAAGGACATTTTTGGTCCCCCCATACTATTCAGACCAAATTTGCATCTGTTGCTGCTTGCTGATGCAAATTAAGAACATTGCACAAATTCGAATGAATAGTTTATGTTGTGTAATCCTTTATAGAAAATCTATATATAGAAAACAGAACCCTTATATGTATATTTATTTAAATGTAACACATAAAACATTTTAGATCCCACTATATAACAATTGCCTATTATATACACATTGGAATAAAACGGTTCTACTTTATATGAAAATATTATTTTGTTTAATTGAGAATTCTGCTGATTTATAAACTTAAAATGCTCCATTCTTGAGAAACATACCAGGAAATGCCATAATTGTTCACAGTGGACACAGAAAACAAGCCCCCATGCAGAAAGCTATTACATGAAATAACTGCAAATGCATTGAATGATGCCTACGATATTGATCTGGATACATAAGCTCAGAAGACACATGTAGGTCATATGTTCAGTGATCTTGATTTTAGACACTGTAGACATTGTGACCTCTGGTTACTATCAGCACCACTGTAAATACTTGTGTATTGCTTCTATGAACCATTCACATCAACAGTCTGCTATTGAAGAAATTATATACACAGCAATTCTGTAAAATCTGTGGAATTTCACTGGAATTTGACTTTTCATGAGCTAATCAGCCAAGACCTATTTAGTGTCTCAGTTTGACTTATTTAGCTTTGCAGTGCAGCTACAAGGCTCATGTGGTAGAGAAAAAACAAGTAAGTGCAACACCAAGTGAACACACATAATTCTTAATTATTATGGAAAGAAAAACATGGCATATAGTTTCCTAATCTAATATCACTAATTACTGTTAAGTAGTCCTATATGTTAGACTACTGGTTTGGCATATTTGCTCTAACTAAACAATACACTGCTTGTTAGGATAAAAGGGCACTGAGAATGTACTGAGGGCAAGGATAAGCCATGGCTTTAAATAAGAAAAAAGGAAAAAAACATCAGCATGACTGCTGTGTGTTAACCAGAGGGGGGAGAGTCTTCAAAAACATCACAGCTTTAATATCAGTTTAAATGCCAGGTAGGTGATCAAAAGAGAAATCAAGTTCATGACTAATACTACAGCCATAATACAGAAATACCATATATACTATTGATTAACTGAATCATTTATGTTTCAGTGTAATAGTTGTCATTATAACTCATCGGCCTATAAAATATATACAACTTAAAGACACAATTCACAGACTTCTCCACATTTCTCCAGAATCACATCATTACGAAATGAACTAAGTTGTTAAAATAGTCATTAAAGGCAGGCTGACATGAAATGCACTGTTTTTGATAAATTGACAGCGTTCACAGAAAGCTGCTACATGGCACAGATATGAATACGCTGCCTGATGCCCGAGACACTGCTTTATGATAGTTTTGATGAAGGTTTTGGTCTGATTCATGGTGGATGGGTACGTGCAGGGAGCGCTCTAAGGCAAAATACAGTCCTGAAAGAAGCTCTGTCTTGGAATGAACACTGTTTTACCAGTAATAACATTAAACTGTGGGTTAGGTTGAGTGGATAGTAAATAAAATGATGTTAACAACTCCGGTTCCCATCACCACCACTACACAGCAATCTTGGTAGCTGAGTTTCCTTACAAAGAGCCATTTCACAATAAACCATACCAAGCGAGTGACAAGGAGAAATGTTTGCCAATAGACGGAATACCCCTTTAATGTTAGCAGGTGTGGAGTGATAAACAGAGAAAGAGGCCAATAGGCGAAAAAGGCCTTGAATAAAGTATACAGCTAAAGTATCGGCTGTCCCCTCGTCATCGAGTGGTCTTAAAAACAAGGCTGCAGCGAGTGCCGTGCTGCGATAGCAAAGTTTGTAATGTCTTATTCGAGATATTAGGCCACATAAGGCCGCAAGGAAACAGTCACGTTCGCCGTGGTGAAGGTAACGGGCTGGGGGGCTGTGGTGGGAGACAGGAGTAGAGCTAGCCGCTCAGGCAGCGCACTCCGCCTAATTAGCCGATGTATATTAAAGCCATGCACTGCGCCTGCACTCCAGTCAACCGGCGGACGACACATTTACATAGTGGAATTATACGCGCGGTATCATATGCGCTCCAAGTGTTTACCGTCAGGAGAGGACGGCAGCTCACTGACGTGCTTTTAAATGCCCAAGAAAGAGAGAAGGGAAACAACGAAGACGAGGCGGATGAAAAAGAAAAGACACGATGTGTTTTCACTGCTCCCGCGCGGAAACGTGGCAGTTAATGCGAACGCGTTAAATGCGCACCGTCTGTCTCCAGCAGAATAACTGATCCCGCTCAGGCGCGCCATATAAACAACGCACAAACAGCAGCTTACAGACACAGACAGACCTACTTTTAACCAGCCAGTATTAGATTTCGTCAGCAGCCCCAACCCAGACCAGATTTAAACGCCTCTGAGAAGAGCAATTTCATTCTGAAGAAAAAAAACCCCGAAAATAACATGAAATTATTATTCTATATAAAACACCGACCCACACAGTATACTCACCAAAACCTCAGCGTGGATCAGTACTTGCTCTTCTGTTCTGTCTAGTGTTTCTGGGACCTCAAACAGGAGTACGGATCTGCAAGTCTCGTATTCCCAGCAGCACTAAGCGAGCCGGCGTGGACAGCAGCGCCGCGCGCACCGCAGATCTCCCGGTCTTCAGGGAAACTTCCCATAGGGCTGCTGCGGGCGAGAGGCTGCGTGGACTCGGGAGTTGTGTCGCAAGGCTTCGAGTCACGTCCAGCTCGCTCCGTTTCAGGTCAGTTCGCGGTATTTCGAAGAGTTTAATCTTTGACGTCAGTCTCGCAGGTTTTCACAACAACCCTTTCCTGAGAAACAGTTTCGAGCGTTTCAGCGAGCCGCTGGATGAACTGGCTTAAACACGTGACAACTCAGAGCGAACGGAGAGCAGGGGGGCTAGTGGGTCCCGAATTGGTCAGAGGAGGACGGAGAGATGAAAAAAGAAGGCGAAAAGAAGCAGCGAGGAGCCTCTATTTAAGACGCATCTCTATTCTGACAGGTCGAATTGAAATGAAGGCGCCGCGGCGGGACCGAGAGAGCCGCTCAGCAGACATTCAGTGTAAATAAAAAAGCAAGGATCTCCATATCAGCCCCCACGGGGACTCGCCTCGGCACGGCTACGAGATAAGTTCAGACCGCTCGTGCTGCTTTAGCGCTCCGGGAGAGGACATATGACGACGACTGCCAGCTACAAACCCAGTCTGACGTCAGCGCGAAGAGCGAAAAGCAACAAGCGAGCGGATCCGCTGGATGGCGAATGACAGCAGCAGCAGCAGCAGCAGCAGCAACTGCAACAGCTCTTCACTCACCTGTAGCTGCGCTTCACATCACTTCACTGTAGGTCTGGTGTCCGGCGTGGTCCAGAGGAGGACGTGGAGGGTCCTGCTTCTTCCCGTTGTTTCGTTCTCGTGTCCTTATTGGCAGTTTTCCCCTCACTGTCAGCCTCAGCCTGCTCTGTAGGGGCTTTTACCAGACTTCCCCTAAAGCTGCTTTATGTCTTTTATAAAACAGACAGATAAATACATAGCACAGCGGAAAACATCGGTACAGTTGACGTTCACGTGTCTGAGACTACCAGGGTGGTATAAGGAGAGACACTGAGTTTCCATGGAGATGAAGATCACCTGCGTTTATTGGTGTTAGATTCATTTTCTTTGGCTGCTGTGCATAATCCGTTTGGAAAGTGCCTTTTTCACTTTACCAAGAAGCATACTGTGGCCCATTCCTTTATCTCTGATCCACAGTGGGAACTTCTCTCTTACCAAACATTAAACATACCTGCCTAAAAACCACACACCTGTCCAAAGTACTGACTGTATGGGAGGCAGCATTCTGGACTTGTGATGTTAAGTTACTGTAAGGAGTAATTTTGGACCATTGCTATTGGTGATGCATGCACAAATGGAGATAGAGGTGTCACTGTGAATAGCCTACCAGTATGGTGTCTATCTGAACTATTGCCACAAGGTGTATAAATGATAACGGGGCATAAAATTAAGCATATCTCTGTACACAACAATATCAAGTGTAATCTTTGGCATATCCAGACTTTTGATAGTATTGGACAGCAAAGAAACAACGTGCAATCTGATGTCTGTAGATTGGATCCCCACCACATTTGAAGGTTTTTTGAAATGTGATTCCAGTCAGATTGGTATGGAGAACTCCAATCAAATCAGATTGCAAAGTGTCTTTTGTGTCACTCTAGAAGAGTGACAAAGAAACCACGGTTATTTGGAGGGCAAGGTGATGCACCTCTACATCTCCCGCATCCGATAGGTTGGTGATGTCTGGAAACAAATCTGACCCGATCACTTACAAATAACAGTGTGGCCGTCGTCTCAAAAGACTCGGCTGCAGGCCGAACATAGTAAAGATCTAATAAACATAAAGACCTCAGCGACTTTCACTGTGGCACTGTCACAGGATACCACGCATTCCAACAAGTGTGCTTTTCATATTTCTGCTCTGCTAAATCTGCCCCAGTCAGCTGTAAGTGCCCTCAAGTTTGCAACAGTACCAGAGGTTGGTAACCCTGAGGTTTAGAGGAGACCCAGTCATTTCTGGGAGCTACATTTGCATTTGTTCATTTATGAAAAGTATCAGCGAATCCACACATGCAAGTGTGATATACCAAATGGAACCTGAAGCTGTGTTATCACACCTATTTGTGATTTTGCGCGGGCCTGTACTCACAGGTAATAATCTATTATCGATTTATTTGAAGCGGCAATTAATGATGGCTTACTGACCAAACAGGAATAATAGTAATGATTATGGAGAGTCTCTGAAAAGAGTGCTAAATAATGTTAGGGTGCCGGAGGTGATTGAGGTGGTGGTTGGGTCTAAAAACTTAATCACAGGAAACATAAAACAGAGACAGAGCTAGAAAGCTAGACTGGAAGGTGTGGTTTTCCATACTTCAGTTATTCCATCACTCCACGTTTCATATTATGTGCATATATTATAACTTCAATAGTAAATGGTATTCAGTGCACCATTGTTTGCATTGCCATTACTCTGGAAGGTGCTGCAATATAGAAGTGGCGGTAGCACTTTACTTTACCGATCGGTAATAAGTAATGATATGGTAATTTTACAGTAACAAATTGTATTTAATCATTAATTAAATGTCAGTTTCCTAGTTGTTACTAAATAATAAATCAGAAATTGTAGTGAGTGTTAACAAGCAGTTTGTAGTGGTAACAAGGCGGTAATGGAATAGAAACACAATGGTAACTAGTTATAATTTCCTAAATATTATGTGCACATCTTCTACTCATTAATAAACGGAAAGATAGTCACTGTATCAGTATTTAATAATAAAATAATAAAAAACAATAACATGTTTTATCTACCTAAAATCACCTGCTTATTTTATAGTTCTTTACAAGCAATAAGAGAGAATAATAATTAAGTACATGTGTATAATATATATAATGTTAGACTTATTAACCCGAAATCAGTGAAGTGGTTCTGCTGTAATTACCTGGTATCAGGGCTGTAAAATATTAATTCACAGGCAGTAATTACAGTGAATCTAAACGGTATCAGAGCCGTAAAATCCAAACTCACTTATTTCCATCTCGTTCATTACTTACTACACATCCATCAGGTCAGAACACCAGTTCAACATGGTCTTGTGCTTGTCTATAGGTGGGCCTACATGTGAAGCACAAGACCATGTTGAACTGGTGTTCTGACCTGATGGACGTGTAGTAAGTAATAAACGAGATGGAAATGAGTGAGTTTGTATTTTACGGCTCTAATACCGTGTAGTTTCACTGTAATTACTGCCTGTAACTCACACTGTGTCTGACTGTCTAAATACATAACAGGTCAGAAATAAAACAGATACAGGTGAATTAGTATTTTACAGCCCTGATACCAGGAAATTACAGCAGAACTACTTCACTGATTCTGGATTAATAACTATAATATTATACATAATATACATGTACTTAATTATTATTCTCTCTTATTGTTTGTAAAGAACTATAAAATTAGCAGGTCATTTTAGGTAGATAAAACTAATTGTTTTTTATTATTTTATTATTAAATAATGATACAGTGACTATCTTTTTATTTATTAATGAGTAGAAGATATGCATATAATATTTAGGGGACTTGTCACCATTGTGTTTCTATTACATTACTGCCTTGTTACCACGACAATCGCTCATTTATTATACATAAAGAACTATAAAATAAGAAGGTCATTTTTAGGTAAGTGTAACTTGTTACCATTATTTTACCATTTCATAACGGCCTTGTTAACACTCACTACAATTTCTGATTTATTATTTAGTAATAACTAGGAAATTGACATTTAATTAATGATAAAATACAATTTGTTACCGTAAAATTACCATATCATTACCTACTTATCACCGATCTGTAAAGTAAAGTGCTACCGAAGTGGCTGTACTGTGGCTGAAGTTGGTTCACCATATTGTCTTGCCCAAACATACAAGATGTCCTTGTTTTAAAGCTGTTTTAAAGACATCCTGTTTTTTTTCTCTTTCATAACCAATGACATCAGTTAGTGCTTTTGTATTAGCCTGGAGAACACTGTGCACTTTCTGTCCTAATCTCTTCCCTCCTATCACAGCCAAGCTTGAGATACCAGCTGTATATGCTGTATTTTTATTTACATGATAGCGTAAGGACAGGCTGGGTTAACTGCAGGAACAAGCAGTACTACTACTGGCAAAAAAAAATGCACATGTATTGTACTTACCCTCGCATCTTCTAACCTCAGTGCCACTCATTGTGAAGCCCAAGGCTACTTATCAACTATCATGTTCATGAAAAATGCGTAGAATTCAGGGGTGAAAAAAACAATAAAATAGTGTGGCTAATATACAACTAGAGTTGGACTCAAATACTAAATAATATGTTCATTTCTTAGGTAAGTATTTGGATATTTATTGGGTTTTTTTTTTGGCTAAATGTACTACAAAATACTGTAATGTTCAGGGTTCTTGGGAAAAAAACTTGGACAGCTTCAATTTTTTAGATAGACAGCTAAAAAAACGGCCTTTTGCTCTATTCTGAAAAAACCCACCACTCCACCTGTATTATGGCTCCTTGACATAAAAGCCTTGGTATAAATGAGTCTAAACAGCTGAATATAAATATTTCTTCTCCTTTAAAAACTGAGTTAATTACAATGTAGACACAATTCATGCCCCTAAAATGTATGCTCTTCAGTGCATCCTCTTCACTACCATCTTTGTCAATAACTGGTTACATACCTGCCAATATTCCTGATTTTTGCTAGAACCTCCCTATTTTTAACCATTTCTCCCGCTCCATTCCCGATTGGTAATTTCTCCCGTTAATGTCCAGATTTCATAGTGATACAAATCAAATAAGTGCATCTCATTTTCTGTACTGGGCAACCCAACCCAGAGGCAAAGGTGTAAACAACCCAGCCTGACGTGCGCCACTCATAACTGGGCTGTTATAAATGTGAAGACTGGTCACTGTTTGAAATATGGAAAAGCTTGTAGTGCTAGATATGGCTTTCATTTATGAAGAAAATCCCGCCAGTCAGCTTTCTGATTATGCTGCCAGCAGGGAATGGTCAGCTGTAGTATGGCAGGGAAAGCACCTACAACCGGTTGCTATAGTATCCTAGGGGGCTTTCTAAATTGTTGCTAGGTGGTTGTTATGGTGTTCTGTGTGGTTGCTATGGTATTCCACTTGGTTGCTAGGCTGTTGCTATGGTATTTCAGGTAATTGCTAGGATGTTGCTTAATGGTTGCTATGGTGTTACAGTTAGTTGTGAAGATGCTGCTGTGTGGTTTTTAAGGTATATTGGATGATTTCTATGAATACCATGTGGTTGATGGGGTGCTGGTAGTGTTCTGGTATCATCCTGATATAAGAACAGAAGCAAACATTGTTATTCACGATCATTGTACTAAAACCGCACATCCAATGCAAACCTGTAAACAAGCTCACAATTTCCAATCAGGCCGGGAATCGTTCTGGAGTCGAAACAGTGTTGATATATCAAAAAAACCGCCAAAAATCTGACAGAAATATAAGAAGAAAAAGACAAGAAAGAAGAGTATACAACAAATAATGTCTTAATCTAGAATGCTGTAATGTTCTATATAATGCATATATGTATATATATATATATATATATATGTGTGTGTGTGTGTGTGTGTGTCTGTGGATTTTGCATTTGAGATCTAAACACTGAGCTTGACCTACTTTATGAGCCTGTGCATGACATTAATACATAAAGACATATGACGTAGCCTGAAAAACTCCTGCAAATCAGATACAACACCTCTGACTTTTAAACCATTATAGGCTTTACAGGGATCACACACACTATATTTTTGCTCTTTCAGTCATAAGAAAAAAACGTACATATTGCAGCTTTAGGTATACGTTAGTCGTTCCAGCAAATAATCAGAGTTATATAATTCAAGACGATTAAATACCATAAATCATGTTATGTCTGAAGGTAAACTCGCCCTTTGTGGCATGTAAAACGACAGTTTACAGTAACTGCGGTTGAAAGGTAAACTACAGAATAAATAGATGGACTAATTAGTGGATTGGTGTTGGACTCTGCAGGGTTCACTAACAGCTGAAACTCTCCACACGCTCCTCCTCTGCTGCTTCCCACTGCAATTAATCTGATAGACTTTCTGTTGAGATCAGAGGATGAGAAGAGATTAAGCTTGGATGAAGAGGAGAAGACACGTCAAGAGAGCTCAGAGCTTTGGCAGTGGTCATGTGTGAAAGTTGGGCCGTGTCAGTTGGGCCACTGATGCATCACGTCTCTAGGAACTCTCTTGTGAATGTTGCTGGACCTTGAAGCATGAATGATATTAAATGTCTTAAGTCCCAAAAAAGTATGCTGCTGCCAGAGTTGCCACTAATCTTATTCTTGCACAAAATCTGTCATTGGGAAGGTTGATTCAGAACATTGTGCCTGTCAGCATTATAATCTACGGTTTTAGGCAAATCCACAACTAATGAGTTCAAAGCAACACATCCCTCAAGTCCCACGCGTAATCCACTTACATAAGAGTTTTCTCCATTCTTCAAGAACAGCCATCCAACGTGAACAATAATCATAATACATTCACCGTACACGTACTGAGGTCCACAGCTCGGTTCCTGAGACAGCTGGGTTATTAAAGATTTCTACAGATTCTACCTTCATTTTAGTTTCTTAATCCATAACGATATGCTTTTTTTTTCATTCGCCTGGAGAACATACAGGGGTTGGACAATAAAACTGAAACACCTGTCATTTTAGTGTGGGAGGTTTCATGGCTAAATTGGACCAGCCTGGTGGCCAATCTTCATTAACTGCACATTGCACCAGTAAGAGCAGAGTGTGAAGGTTCAATTAGCAGGTAAGAGCACAGTTTTACAGTTCTGCTTAAAATACTGCAATGCACACAACATTATGGGTGACATACCAGAGTTCAAAAGAGGACAAATTGTTGGTGCACGTCTTGCTGGCGCATCTGTGACCAAGACAGCAAGTCTTTGTGATGTATCAAGAGCCACGGTATCCAGGGTAATGTCAGCATACCACCAAGAAGGACGTTTTCCTCCACCAGCATCACGTAGTGACCTGGCCACTATCCTGCAAGAAGAATGGCTTAAAATCCCTCTGACCACTGTGCAGGACTTGTATATGTCATTCCCAAGACGAACTGACGCTGTATTGGCCGCAAAAGGAGGAGGAGGCCCTACACCATACTAATAAATGATTGTGGTCTAAAACCAGGTGTTTCAGTTTCATTGTCCAACCCCTGTATTTGAAGTTAACTTATACAAATTGCTAGAACTTGCTGCAAAATGGTAGAACCCCACCCTAGCCCCCGAGGCCCCTCCCCTAAATTCATGCTATACCTCAGTCATCCAGACTCTCAGCTCAAATAATATCTGTGAAACCTCTTTGCACAATAATCTTATTTACTTTATTGCTTTCTTAAAACAGTAGATGGTTTATTTAGCGGTTGAAAATGGCCCTTAGACTGATTTTTTGGTTGGTAGTGTTTTATTTTGTCCATTTCCTGAGCCATGACAACACCCATGAGTTTCTCAAAGCTAAACAATTCTGTAACCAGCTGCTTTAACTAGCCAGCTGTTTAAACAGCTGCTTGTTCCACTATTTATCCTATATTAACATGCTGTTATCGTGGCCTATGTAAAAAGATTCATTTCCTCTTCTTTTGATGACTCAGACTCGTTTTAATCAAATGTGTCGTGTTTGACAAATTGCTTTTGTGTAACTGTCACGTTGCACACAATTATGTTGCATCAAACTTGTCCCGTTTGCTTGTCCAGTCTCTGGTCATTTCAAGGCCAGACTACTGCAACTCGCTCCTGGCTGGTCTTCCTCTACGGGCCATCAGGCCCTTGCAACTGGTCCAGAATGCAGCAGCTCGACTCCTCTTCAATCTTCCCAGGTTCACCCATGTGACTCCACTGCTGCGCTCCCTTCACTGGCTTCCTGTAGCTGCACCCGCATCTGATTTAAAACTCTGATGTCGCCTACAAAGCCAAGAACGGACCAACGTCGCCCTCCTTACGGCAATGGTTAAGAGTCGATCTGTACCTCGAGCCCTTCGAGCTTCAAGTACAGCTCGACTCGACCCGCCATCCCTGAAAATGCATGGAAGACAAGCGTCCAGACTCTTCTCTGTCCTGGAGCCCAGATGGTGGAATGAACTTTCACTGGCTGTCCGAACAGCTGAGTCTCTCGCAGTCTTCAAGCGCAGGCTGAAGACCCGTCTCTGTGTAGAGCACTTCAGTGAGTGAGCACTAGTAGATGTGTATGCTGAAATACTTTGTTTCTGCACTTCTACTGACCATAACCTTTCCTCTCTCTAGGTATGAGCGCTGGGTTGGGTTGCCAGGTAGTGCACTTATGCTATATATGTCTGTGTATTGTTCTCTCTAGGTATCAGCACTGGCCCTTGTTCAGGCAGTGTCTGAGCTCAGGGCGAGTTTTAAGCACGGTTGTCACGGTCTGTTAAATGCCGTAAATGTAAATGTAGAAATTAGGGAGCATCAAAAGAGAAGAAAATAAACCTAGATAGCTACATAAACCACAACACCACCAGGATAATAAGCTGTTATCATCAGCTCACAAATCAAAAACTACCAACCTTACATCCGTCTCCTTTTTAACAGCCCAGTAAATTATTTCATTTTTTGTTTTTGTCAACTAATCCCATGAAATCAGTAGTTTGCAACAATGTCGTTTGATATGAGCATGTGACGCACTATCGGTATTTTGATTGGCTGTTGCATAAGGGTTGAGGAGCTTGTGACTGTTGCGGCTAGGTTCCCAGTGAGTCGCAGGACGCCTTAGATTATACAACCTAACATTAGGGAACCAGCCTTGTGACCGGAGGGTTGCCGGTTCGATTCCCTGAACCGACAGTAACGACTGAGGTGCCCTTGAGCAAGGCACCTAACCCCCAACTGCTCCCCGGGCGCCGTGGATAGGGCTGCCCACCGCTCCGGGCAAGTGTGCTCACGGCCCCCTAGTGTGTGTATTCACTAGTGTGTGTATGTGGGTGTTTCACTTCACGGATGGGTTAAATGCGGAACACAAATTCCTCTGTGTGAAAATCACAAATAGCACAAAAATGGCTCAAAAACTCTCTACTCAGAGAATGATTGGCCTCACCGATTAGTACATTAAGCAATCTACGTTTCACGTAGGTTTCATACGACTGAGGTTGCATGAAAGTTCCACTGTTTAAAGTTAGCCTTGCATGGACTCTACCCACACAACCCAACCAGAACTTCTGGTTCTTTCTCCCATATGCTTCACGGTATGCTTCACTGGTTATTTTTTTTTCTTTTGGACACTGCATGCAAAACACATGCATTTGCAAAAACAAAATAAGAAAGGCACACAGAATACCACAGCATTTAACACATATTATTAAACTGTATTCACATTACAACATCCACAATTTTCAGCTTGTGACAAGTTCTAATAATATATATTTACTGTATAATACATTATACCAAGAGGCACTTCCAGCATTTCTGGCCATAGAAGGAGCTACAGTTTAGTGTCTAAATTACAAAACAGTAAAAATAAAGTTTATCCAAAAGACATTTGTCATTTTTTTTCCTTTTCGGCCTCCTCCCTTTATACCTGTACAGCATATTGTTTTGTACAAAATGGAACCATAACCAGCACTAAAATGAGTATTTCACTTAACGAATACTGGTGAATTACACAGCTCCCCTTTCTATAGGTATTGCTACATGTATTAAGTGCAACATACTAGTGAGAAGAAAAATAATTATTTAGTCAGTGAGGTGCCCACTACATATAAAAAGTACAAGTCTCATTTCTCATTTTGAGAGAGGTGTAAAGCTTGTTTGTTACTTTTGGTGAAAGAAAAGAGTGCCCAGTGACTACAGTTAGCAGATGCATATAGGTTTAGACGCACGGGCTGGCAATAGCTACAGGCTGACGCAGGCCGAACCAGCTGGGAACAGGAATAAGAAGAAAATACAGATTAAGAATGACAGAGAAGGAAGAACTATGCTTTTGGTAAGAGGTGTGATCTCATGTTCCACAACTCTGATGGTGCGCATGACAGTGCCTCTCTACCCAAACTGCTTGGAATGCAAACGGATCTCGATGGACGGACGTGGTCCGCTTGGTTGATTTACTCTGGTGCCTGAGTGATTGAGCTATTGCACATCTCTGGAACACATATGCAGATATTTCAACCATACAGTAGGGCCTGGAGGCTCACAAAACAACCCTGACAATGGCTTTACCCGTCATGCTGTGGATTGTACAATGATTAAAGCAAACAAAACTACAGCAACTACAGCAAATCAGAAAGAATAGTTATGATGCACATAATGGGAGAACAGACATGCAAGAGACAGGCAGTGGGAGGAGGGCCAACAGAAAGAGACGCGCACGGTCAAACACAGCTGTGTGATGGCAACATAAACACACAACACTCTCTCCATCTCTGTCTAATCACATGAGGAAGCCATGGATTAAAAATGTGTGGCCACATGCTTTTTCAGCAGCCTATTAAACTGTCTAATTCTCCAGATTTGCCAAGTTTCTTTGTATGCTCCAACACAAAGTGGGGACTTTTACTTTAAAAAGTGGGGGCTATTATGTTAATATTAATATTATGGTAGTATTTTTTTTTTTTGATTGCCTAATTATATTGTTAAGGTGTAAAAGGGTCATTCAGAGTGGTTTGATGTAATATAGAGTCAAAATTGTTCAGAGCAGTGGTGATAGGAACCAGATGTCCAAAGCATTTAATACCTCAGAACGCTAGAAAGAAAATACCATTGCATTGCAAGGCGTAGGCTTCCCCAAAGACAACCAATATTACATATAAAAACTCACGTGTGGGTTTGCTGGTCAGATAAAATGTGTTGTGGTCATCATGACCTCTGGTTCCTATCATCACCACTGTAAAGAAATCAGGTTCTCTAATATGCAGCATTTCATATCAAACCACTCTGAACGATTATTTACATCTCAGCATCTAAATAGGCAAAGATGTTAAGCAGTTGGTGGAATGAAGGGGCAGCGAGAGCCGTCCTTTCATCTTTGTAGATAAGCATTGCATACACTGGGGGTAGCAAAAGCTAAAATGTGGAACAGGCACTGTCTCTACTGAACAGACTTGAGAAGCATGTTTTCTTGCTTGTCTACTTACAGCACGCAGGGCCTGTTCCCAAAGCTAGACTGAATCGTTAGGATACCATACATGGATGGAATGGAATATGAGAATATTGCTCAAATATTGGGCTAAAAAGTAGCTAGATTTGAACAGACTGGTGAGAGATGGTACCTGCCGATCACAGAGATCTACTGTCTTTGCTCAAAAATGGCTACACCTACAGTAAATTTGATGCCTTATGATTTTAGTGCTTAAATACATGCACACACAGACGTAGGCTTTGAACTATTACTGCTCAGTAGGCCATTACTGATCTAGCTCTCAGCCACAGTTTCCACATTTCCCAGCATTGCGTTCCTTCAGAACAAGACAAATAAAACATGACCCATTAAAAATCCCAACATGTAGCTGATGTTCAGACAATTCACCGGCTGCATACTTTGGACAAAGTTAAAGAAACATTTTGAAGTCGTATTTGGCACGCACAAAAGCATTGTGTAAGGGGAAAAAAAATAAATGTAGAAATGAATAAAAAAAAGCTGTGGCCTACTTCAAAATGAGATAGTATTCATAAAAAAACACCATCAGTCTACAGAACGTTTCAGTATTGCTTGAATAATTCATTGGATTCTTTTGGATTCTGCTGCGCTGGCCGCTGCTACTGAGGCCTACACTGCGCTGCAAATGAAGTCGAGATTTCAAAAGAAGAGTGAACACTGGACTGAACTGACATATACAGACTAACACCCAATTCCCACCTTCCAATCCCACATTTTTAATTGGCTCCCCTTTAAAGTTGTGCTGCGGCAGTATTGGGCGCAAGCTGATAAGACCTGTAGGAGACACGTTACCTCTCCCTGTGCTGCAGTCAGAACCAATCTGCCTCTCCCTGCACATCAAAGACAGTATAAGCAGCACATAATGGTGCTCTGACTCTTTTGTGGTGCATGGCTCCATGTCTCATGCGTGTGCCGCTCCCATGGGGTGCTGTGGTGGGCATCCCTTAGTTGCTCACATGGCTGTGTGCATGACTAGACTGCCTCTAGGACATGGCTGCTACTTGGACGGCTGGAGCATGAGTGGCCTTCCTTGTTTAGAGAAGAATGCATGACTGCAGGGACTGTGGGAGCTCTTCATTTGCTCTTTGGCCTCCAGGCACAGCATGTCATATATTTTTTTTTATTTTTGATTATCATAACTCGTCAGAGACGGGTACACCTAATGTCTTTGTGCAAATGTACCACATAGGTGACAGAGAAGGAGCTATACCAGTCAGTATTTAGAAGCACCTTTGCAAAGACTAAGATTCTATAGTTAGAAAAGCGCTAAGAGGGCTGGACTCAGGACATGTTCTGGAACAGAGTGGGATCGGTTCAGATGTTCAGCTTGTCCATGAATGAGAACGTGGATGAGCAGTGAGACTGCATTCATCATTAAATAATAACACACATGTAATTAAAAAGGAGCTAGGAAGTAGAAGCATTAGCGTCTAGCTGCTGTGAATGGATTTGCGTGTCTTAAACCATCTTGCAAGACGGTTTCCCTGTAGAAAATAGTGAGGTCTTTGATGAAATCAGTTTAGCATATAAAAACAAGTGATCCCCTCCCCCCACCAATGTGCACTGGCAGAAAACAAAAGGAGCAAAAGGTTACACAATATGTACAATGTCATTGTCTCCTGAGAAACAGGAATCGGGTCAGAGACTAAGGGAAAGGTACCGTGAAACAAAAGCCACCTGGTAATTAAAAAAAAAAAAAAAAGTGTAAAATGCAGCAAGGACACCATCTTGGAACATTCACTATTGTGGCATTGCAGCTGGCAAACTCGCGGGGACATGCTACCTACCTCCACAGACAAACAAGTGGCTACTAAAAGAATAGGTGGTGGGTTTCTTCTCGCTGTCCTAGTATCCATCTTTCTCTAATTGATACCAGGCTCCTCAGAAAATGCATGTTGAAAAGAATGGCCTAAAGTGCAGGTCACTGAGACCCCTGTCATGGAGGTTAAGTGGCACTTCAGCACTAAGTTGCAGTGTGGGCACCACCAAAACAAAAACCTGATCAAGGTAATATGTAAAAAAAAATTATATATTTATATATATATAATTATATATGAAATTTCATGCTACTCTATGCCCTGACCTTTAGTACCAACCCCTACTGTTTTGGACCTGGTGAAGTAAACCCCATCCCAAGACACTCAGATCTCTCCCACCCTGTCTCCTTTAGGCACATGTTCCCCTAAAGCATCTACAGTGTTGTGTCTAAGTGATGTGCTGGCAACCATTAATCAGGAGTCTTGTTTGGAAATAAAAGCATCCTATCAATGCTCTCGACTCAAACAGACCGCAAGTCTCTCTTTCACTCTGGATCTCCCTTGCTCTGCTCGTCCCACTCCTGCGTTGCCTCTCCTGCTTTTTCTACAGTTTCTGTGTCTTGATTTATAGTCTCTCGCTCTATTGTCTCCTCGCTCTCTTCAGTCTGTTCCTCTATTTGCTCATCTTCTGTTGGCCCTATCTCCTCTACTTCCAACTCTTTGTCCTTGTCCTCCTCCAGCTCCTCCTTGCTTCCTGTCTCCTCCTCCTCTTCATGGATGGCCAGAATTGGCTCAGAGGCATTGTTGAGACACGAGGACTCTTGCTCCTCCATTTGGCTTTGGGCCTCCTCAGCAATGACCTTCTTCCACATTTCATGGTTCTCCAAAAGGTGCTGTGTGATCTGACAGAAGACTTTTCGTCGCTTTTTAGGCATCAGTTTCTCTGAAACGAGACAGAAGCATTGACTGCAGGTTGTAACCACCCGTAAAGCTGAAAAGCATCGTAAACGCAGACTGAATGAACACAAGCAAAACATACGAGACTGCTCTGAACTGGTGGAGGCATCTTCCTCAGTCGTATCATCATCTTCTTCGTCAGTTTCCTCCACACCAGTTCCTTCTTCAGCCTCATCAGGCAGAGGCTCCACCCACTGGCCCGGCATGAGGGCTGCTGTGTCATAGGAGCTGCAGAGTGGCCAGACGATGTGTGTGATGAAGGACTCCTGCAACTTTGCCAGTTGCGGAGCTGAACGGTCCATGAAGGGGCTGATAGGTAATCCCAAACTGGCCTCCTCGTCACCCTGTTTAAACAAATCAATAGAGTTATGTGAGATAGATCAAACATACATAAGAATACGACTCTCCTTTGAGTTCCCCTGTACCCAGGGGTGATTTAATGCATGAGCTTCCCTGGGCTGAAGCCCAAGGGCCCGAGTAATTTGAGTCCTGATTGGCTGATATTTTTTTTTAGATTTGTTTTTACCTCCCTCCACGACCTGGGCCTACCCAGATAGACCAACGGCGTATACCAGGAATGGATAAAGGATATTTTAATGAACCAAACTGGTTAAGATTTGTTTTCTGTGCAGCACTTTCCGTTAAACTCTTTTTTTTTCCTTTTATCAGTCTGTTAGTCACTTCACTGTAACCACCACAGAGCTTCATAGTGAAAGTGCCGCATTGTCTGCATTGATCTGGTGTCACTAAAAAAGATGTTGCCATTGCTTCAGGCAACAAGTAGCAAATGGCAAATTAACAAAACCACAACCAGTTGGACAGGTGTGCCGCGCAAGATTTGTCTCAGACTAATGATAATGAAGCCAACAGTCATCTGAAAAGAGTTACAGGATGGTCTGGGATCAGGAGAAATAACAGTTACACAGAGAACAATAATCAAAGAAAACAATGAGCAACTCCAACAGCAACTCTGAAGCAATGAAACAGAAGTAGAACTCTTTGGAAATAATTTAGCTCATCATGTATGATCCCAAGAACTCAGAGTAACGTATTTCTCAGCAGTCAAAACAGATGAAGGTGCTCACATGGCCTATTCTCCTGGCTGGAATCCCTTAGAAAATATATGGAAGATTTTGGAATTGTAAGTCCATCAGAGGGACATTCATATCTCGGGATTTTGAAGAATTTAGCCAAGAGAAAAAAAAAAAAAAGCCAAACTTGAACCATGGTTATATCAAAAAGCTGCAACTCAAAGCTGCAACTGCAAATAATGGCATATCAATATGTGGTGTCTGAACACTTTTCCCCATTTTATCTAGTCAAGACATTGTGTGCGTGTGATTTCTGAAGCAGATATATGCACTGGACATATATAAAATAACACAAACTAAAGTGGGTCTTATCATCTTCACTTGTGGACGATTACTGAGAAAATGTTTGTCTCCATTTCAGCATCAAATGGAACATTTAAAGATGCAAAATAATAATTCGATTCAAAGTCCCCTCTTATTGCTCTGTAACTAGAACGACCTGTTTGGGACAGATGAAAAGAAGTAAGTTGCCCCAGCATGCTGTAAACATCGACATATCCGAGGAGCCACAACGTTATTGAATTTTTCCAGTTCAGGAGAATAACATATCTCTCAGCTGTAGTGCTGCTCTTAAAGTAGGTCAACCTTCCTACAGAGGAGTTGGAGGGGGGGGGGTAGACACATGACGTTGGGAATCAGAAATTATCTATGGTTAATAAGGCATCAGTGGCATTACCTAACAAAATATATATGCTTCATGACATCAGGATATAAACAATGAGAGCTGATCCACAGCTGCCAAGGTCTCCTGTTGCCATGGCAACTAGTGGCAACATCGCTCAAAGAGCCATAACGTATGTGAGTTTTTTTTTTCCTCTCTCAGGTGGTGAGGGAGAGAGACAGAGAGGAAGAGAGACGGCGAGAGAGACACAGAGAGAGGGAGAGACAGAGAGGGAGAGAGGCAGAGAAAGAGAGAGATGGGGTTTTGCGTCCTGCAACTTTTGGCCCCTTTCGAAACGGTCTGAATTCGGCCTGTAGCGGTCATGTGACAGAGTTTTCTAATGTAGTGAAGAGGTCCTGACACAACTGGGTCATCTTCTCATCTTCTCTTTGCTCTTCACAGCTACAGACACGACGCCTTTATCTCACATGCTGCCTGCTCAAATAGACTGCTTCCGTTTTGAGGGACATTAAATAAATAAAACATGAGAAATGACTGGCTTTAATGACATGTCGCACCAGGCTCGGCTCCACTTTCAGAAAACGTGGCTACAGCAGCGCTCGGACCTGTGTGCACAGTTACTAAAGAAAAACCATGCAAAGAATTTGTGGCTGCCTCAACATTCAGTGTTTTGATTGCTGCTCATTGCTGTCAGCATTACAGCTATAAAGCCATCATCTTCAGAACTGCTGAGAAGAAAATGGCTGGTTGCCAGGAAACAACATGTCCTTGTTTCTCTGCAGCCACTCAGGGTCAGCATTACTTAGGCGCCAACCGGTCGCTGAGGATTTACATTTGCATTATTCCACCAATCACACAGACTGTTACTGAGAACCTGAGGCGCAGTTGCTAAGCTTTCCGTCAGTGCTAAAGCTCTGTGCCAGGCACAAGAAACAACACTTCCACTGAACAGCGCACACGTGAAAGGACACATAAAAAAAAACAAAAAACATTTACATATTATTCATGCATTGCAAACCTGCTCATAGAATTCGTTCACAATGCCCTCCGTCCATTGAAGATGAAGATCTTTGTGCTTCAGTGGCCCATTAACGTCAGCTAACTTGATACACATCTGGCAAACCAGAAGTCGGTCATTCTCGTTGGACCACTCGATACCTGAGCAACCCTCATGCCCCACCTGTATTGAAATGACAAGGAAGGTTATGGTTAAACTGAACGCTGTTGTGGGATTAGTATCTGGAGTAAGGAGGTAAGCTGTCACCTTCGCATTGAATTCAGCCAAAAAGTCAAAGTGCTTCTTCAGGTCTGTGGCCAGGATGGCCTCAATCACCAGAAAACGGAAGCGCTTGAACTCCACGTGGTCCAGGTTGGCCAGGAAGTTGTACTCAGGCCGAGACATGAAGAGATTCCAGGCAGAAGCAGCATGGTGGTTCTCCAGAACTGAACGGTCATTATACAGCACTGCCTACACAAGACAGGCAAATTCATTATGAACATCTGGACAAGTAAAACAGCTGAACTGAAGCATGAAGGTGTGTCAGTCACACCCACTGCTAATAGCCGTATGACATCAGGCACACAGCCATGCGATCTCAATAATCAGACTCTGGCCATATCATATGCTGAAAGTAAAATTTCTGCTCTGTTAGATCTGTACTTGTCCACTGTAGGTGCTATTATTGTGCAATGGTAGAGCCTAGTGGCAACAACAGTCCAGCTATAAGGCAGTAGCTCACTCATAGAGCGGGGCCGCAGAGTGATAAAGCACACTGGATATACAAATTGCCTTCAGCTCATGAACTATGAGTCAGTAGCTTTATGAAATGGATTTCCACGGCTGCACAAAATCCTAATATCACTATGTACAATGCCAAGCACTGGCTTGAGTGGTGTAAAGCAGTGGAAACATGTTCTTTGTAGTGACAAATCATGCTTAACCATCGGACAGTCTGATGGACAAATCTGGGTTTGGCTTCATACTGTACTGCATAGTGCCAACAGTAAAGGTTGGTGGAGAAGTGATAATGATCTGGGACTGGTTTTTATGGCTTGGGTTCAGCCCTTTAGAAGGGCACGAGGAATGAACAAATGACCACAGACGCTCTAAAATCTTTCAAAAGGCCTTGTTGTAGCTACAAAAGGGGAAGCCACTCCATATTAACGCTCATGGTTTTGGAATGGAACTTCCAGCAAGCTCGTATGTTGTATATAATGATCAGGTGTCCACATACTTGTGACCATATAGTGTAGTCAGCTTGTTACTGTTTCCACTAGAATTGAAGTGAACGTGCCTTCTGCCCCCTTTAATGTAGCTAATGTTTTGGGTCTAAAAAAAAGTCCAAGAATCACTCCATGTCAGATCTCTGGGAATTAAGAGTCCCTAATGGTGTAATCAAGTGGAAAAGAATTGAACACAATGCCAAGTCATTCAAGGTCAACTGGCTCTGCTGTCACTGCTCCTGAGAAAGACAGAAAGGTAATTTTCCCCTTCCCTGTCAATTTATTGCAATGTCAGCCTATTGCAGATACACCACTCCGGTGTGTTGAACTGGGGATGTGACGTAAAGTTTAGCACTTTTGGGTGAAATTGTGTTGGGGGAGTAAGATAGACCTGAAGTCATTACTAGGTTATTGTATAGGCTTCCCTGGATAACAGGAATGACAGAAATGGTTGTCATGGAAACAATAAATGGCATCAGGTTGCTTTTGAAGGTGAATTCGTAGTAGTATCCTCCTGTTTTCCAGAGAGAGAGAGGGGGTAGGGGGTTGTGCACAAAGGGCTTTGAGACATCACATTATCTTCAGAGGCACAATGTGCTTATTGTTGATCTAGTGCTCTTCATATATGCTAGAAGAGCACAAATACAGCTGAAAAAATATATATTGCTGAATGTATCTAAGGAAAAAAACAATCTTCTAGAATCTTCTACAGACTTTAAAGGTCCCTTATCCTACATTTGTCTCGTATTTTCATGACATGTGTAACATTTGTGTGGTTTTATGCACCGACCTCTCTTTATCCCTTATTATTAACTTAACCTCTGCTCTGATTGTCCTGGCTAACTCTTTACAACTTCAGTGTGAATGGGCGGGGCTAAACTGCTATAGGCAGAAAAGGTGGATATATGTAAATATTTTGGCTTCACAAAAACATGAACTCAGCAGGGGGTGTTTTTGCAGCTTAGTTTCCATATATGGGCTGTATGAGTGGAGGAGTGGATGATGTTTTAATATGTCTCTTTTCCTATAAAGTAGTGAGGAAAATGTGGTTTCATTCCCATGGGTCATTTAAATTTTAGTCCTCAGACCCTTATACTAAATGAAACTGACATCCTCAGAAGTTCCCGGCTTTTGTAGTTTGAAATTAATCACACACTGTCCAGTCAACATTTAATAAACACTCTATTCTGCATGTATGTTTGTGCAAAACAGAAACAGGTTTCTGCTATGGTCTTGATCACATATCTATTGGTGGGCTCCTTTGCTTTGACGTCCTACCTGTGGAGCACTGGTAGCCACCAGGAAGGCGTTGGTCCTGCCAGGATGGTCATAATCATGCATGGCTGCTGCCACGTACAAGGCCATCAGCTCCAGGGCAGGAATAAGCCCTGACAGACAACCATAACCGTCTTCCATTTGTGGATAGGTCTTAGAGAACACATAACCCATGTGACCAAGGGTAATCCCACTGCCAGAATCTACATGGGAAAGGACGACAGGTAGGAGAATTAAATTTAGTAAACTGTACCTTCGCAGAATGATCTGCCTGTAAATGGTCCTACATTAACTTAGTCCTACAAAGTGTCTACAACATCACATCACAGTCAAAGTGGTAAATATTCTTACCTGAGTCACTGACTGGCAAGCCAGGCACAGGCTGCGTGGTTAAATACCAGACGGCATGAAGGACGTCTGTTGCATGGATCCTGTTATGATCTGAAAACACAGAGGGAATATGCTTCTAGGTCCAGCCACTAGGGGGCAATCTTAAGGTTTGGCAGATGAAGACAAGGAACGGACATGTGACTTTTATGCACAGAAGAATGGCTTACACTCCCTCTGGAGCTGGAACTGTGGTGTTACTATAAAAGTGTATCACTTTAAAAATACAGCTCCTCTTCCTCAGCTGGAGTTAGAGGTTTTATTCAAGTTGCATGTGGAAGTTGTGGAAGTTATGCATGTCTAACTTACATGGGATGTCCCTGTAACCATTCTCCAAGGCATGGAAGTAATTCATAAACTCCCTCACTGGGATCTTGAAAGTTTCAAAGAGACCAGTATCATCGAACAGCCTGTAAGACACCTGTGGCATATAATCAGAGACAATGCCTAAATGATAATCTGAAAAACAAAACCAGAATGTTCATGAAATATACACTCATCATCAAAAAAAAAGAAAAAAAAAATTGTTGCACTCAGAAGGAAGTGTTGGATTGCAAAAAAGATAAAGCTTACCAGGAACAATAAATCATAATAAATTTAGACTGATATGATCTATATTTATTGAGCTACACATTCAGAAGTAGTGTCTCTCAGTATGCCGTCTGGCCACTGTGTCTGCATAGGCAACGTGCATACGTCCTGGCATGGAGGTTCCTAATGCTGTCCTGTGAAAATCCATCCCATGCAGCTTGCTTATTCTCACACAGTTCCTGCAGATTTTGTGGTAGGGGTGACACGTGACCATAAACCGCTCATCTTAGTGCTGACCATGGTGCCCCCACACGCATTCGTTGGTCATCTCCACCAAGACAAAAGTGGGCCTCATCACTGAAAATGATTCTCTGCCATTCTGAGTTACTCCAAGACATGACACCATTGCAGTCTTTGGCAACACTGACGTGATGTTAAGGGCAGTCATAGTTCTGCCTCGTGCAGCCAGCCGCCTGACAGTGGTGCTGGCACAAACAGGATGACTCGTGGAGATCACCACTGCCTGCTGAATGTCCGCAGTTGTGGCCTTTAGGCCAGTCAGGTACAGCGATAAGGCCCATTCCTACTTCCGTCACATGTGTGGCCGAACGTGAAATTTGAATCATTCGTGTGTCTCATGATGTCACACCTACCCACCAAGTTTCACTCCTGTCAGTTCATTCTTTCTGGGTGCAGCTATTTTTTCAACTATTCTTTTGATGATGAGTGTACTGATATATTTATATGTTTGACTAAACTGAGATATTTCTTTTTGGGGGCATGAAGCCAAAGAAGGATTCAGAAATCCCCAAAACAGGCTTGAGATCTTTAATAAAATGCATAAATACAAACAATCTACACATTTTGCTCCAGAGCTTAAACATTTAACACAACACTTGTAGCACATACATCTCATAATATCATCACAAAGTCACATGGCCTAGTCACAAGGACCTACCAATGACTACCAATTAAAACTCCCTGTACAGATTAAGACTGAGTCATCATACAAACGTTATTAAACAAGCACACAGCAGAAATGATGTGTTTGATAATTACACACTATCTGTTATCTGTTTCGGCACAAAATGTGTTGTCCTTAACTGGGCACAGAAATGTACTTTCTCTGTAAAGCAATTTCACTTATTTTTCAAAGTTTCTGCGTAATTAAGTCATCAGAGCGGTCTAATGTGAATCCTCAAATCTAAAAAAAACACTTTCTGAGTCAGAATTGTTCCCCAGAACTTTATGTAAGATAAGATGACTGAACTATCAAGCTAATGGAAAGTGCACAGCAGCTCCTCTAACAGCTCTCCCGTGTTCACTGTGAATCTTGAGTTGAATATTCGTCTCACTGATATTCTGAAGTCCACATAGGTTACATGTAATCTAGTTTATTCCTTTCATGCAGCACTGCTACAAAACATCTTCGTTCTCACATGCATAACAAGATCTACTGGGAAACAACCCAGATCACTGAGGTTCTGCCCTGTGTAATTAAAAAAGAGGGAATCTTTGAACGTACGCTTTCCAGGGGTACAACAGACTTCAGAAGAAGTTAAACAAAGGTCCAAAAGTACCGCAGCCACCTAAGCATTGGCCACTCGGGAGACTGCAAGATAGATCCTTAGTAATACCAGAGACCCACAGATTATCTCTGTACTCACACATATAAGCACAATAACAGTGTTAGGGAAAGTTATTGGTTAGGGGCAGATACTGATTTTCATGTTGGACCACATGGGGGCGCCAATCACTGGGGTCTTATAAACTGTGGGCTCAGCTGGAAATGGCTGGCTGGAGTAACCGCAGGAAATGGTGGTGCTTTGAACGCTGCACATCGGACTCTTCTAGAGAGAGGTTGGCTCTCTCCTTGGGTCTCGTGCTCTCTCTCTTCTTATCTGTGGACATCCTTCCATCAACATATAAAACCTGAACACTACAATGAACACAGCTTTAGCTGGCCGACCATGGGCTCATGGACTGAGCTTTTAAGGTGATTCAAAGACTTCAGGTGAGTTGATCTCTCAGTGGGTCCAACCAGTTTTAGGCACACACCTTAGCGGAGGTTCACGTCTCACGACAAATGTACGGCCAGTGCGTCTTGGTTACAGCCAGGGGTCAGGATATGTTAATTAAACCCTAGACAGTTTGGTGGTTTGACTCCATGTGCCATTGGTCCCTGGGCTTGTAACAACAGCCAGACAAACTACAACCTTTATATCCAAGTGTTTGAGGTGGAATGGAAATTAGAAGCTAATAACAGCCGTGAAAGAATAGCGTGTCAAACTGTGGTGCAAATGTGGTACTGGTTGACATAACTAGCAGTACTCTATAGTACTCTACAAGCTTCTTAAAGAGGAGCAGGAGGACATAGTGGAACAAGTGGCAGTGAGAAATGTTTACCTTGTTTAGATAGCATTGACTGTCATGATTAAAGACAAAAGCTTTTGCTAGTTTCCATTTATCCCAGCTAGTCACACTGATTATCTAACGTATAAATACAAACATGAGTAAGAAATGGATTTTAGAAAAAGAAATTTTGCATAAAAGCAATGATGTGTGGTGTGTGGTGGCTTGAGAGTTTTGGGGTGGGCTGGTCTGCGTACTCCCAGTCTAAGTCCCACTCTGGCCCCTTGTGAAAGTATAATTTGCTTCACTCTCTCAGGGTGGTCAGGATAGTCCTTCATCTCCCTCCATCATCTAGCACCATGTTGTTGTGTGTATATCGGAAAGACAAACCCCTCCCACAAATGGCACATTAGATTCTTGTCTGATTGTTTCTAAATGCACTATGAAGATACCTTAAGAAGGTATGATATGATACTTGATATGCAAATCCATCAAAAGATGAAGACGTAGATGGTTTAAAATGTTTAATCAATTTTAGAACAGTTAGCTCTTTAATGGATCTGTATTTGGATCTGTATACAGTGCCATGAAAAGTAATTAATTTCTTGTGTTTTTAAAGATTTACTTACATTTTACTTACAAAAAAATAATAAAAGTCAAAGACCCCATTTACAAACTAATTAATTGTTTTAATTTACTGAAGGAAAAAAGTTTCAAACACCAGCTAGCCCTGTGTTAAAATTGATTTTCACACCTAGGCTTGGTTACTGCCAATCCTGTTGAATCTGAACATCACTTAAACTGAACTTTTTTCAGCAGTGTGATGTAGGCTAAAAGATCTCAAGCACCAGCACACTATCCAACGACCAAAAGGAATTCTGGAAGAGATGAGAAAGACTGTTATTGTAATATATATGATTGGAAAAGGCTACAAATCTGTTACTAAGGCTCTGGGACTCCAAAGTGAAAGAGATTATCTTCCTATTAAATGAAGAAAACTTGGAACAGTGTTGGGTGATCCCCAAAAGTGACTGGACTACCAGAATTTCAACAATAACACTACAACAACTCACCCGGAAATTTCACCATCAGAATTTCACCATCTGAAAGATACTAAAATGGTGTCCATGGCACCATTTGCAAGCTTAAAAACACTGCTCTCTACCGATACGGGCCCGGTCTGCTAACTGTAATGTAGTAATGTAGACCAGCGCTGCGTGTCCGCATGACCGTTTTTTTAAGGTGGAACGGAAATTTGAATAAGAGATTAAATTCAGGCTAGATAGCTCACTGAGTCGAATTCAGCCCGACTCTGTGAATCTGAACACAGTATGATCCGGTTTACAGCGCTGCTTTACTACAGAAGCTAGTTGGGCTTTGTGAAGATACCTAAGGGTTCTGGATGGAAGTGACAAACGCTGGGTGGGCCTGGGTGACTTGCCACAATAGACAGAACCATGAAATCTGCACTCTATTAGAAAGTTCAACAGGAGGATTTCTTTTCATCGGTCCATGCCCTAAAGCTCAAGAGCAATGTGTCAAGACCTTAATCAGCAGCAAGTCCACCTCAGAATGTTTTAGAAGAAACAAAATTAAGGTTCAAAATGGCCTGGTTGAGGTCCTAACTTGAAACCCACTGAGATCCTGTGGACAATTCATGCTCACTCTACTCATCCTTACCCTAATGTTGATTTCAAGTAATTCTGCAAACTGATCTTCAGCCATAGGAAGAATCTGGTAGCAGTTATTGCTGGTTTTCTCATGTTCTCCTTCTCTTATATTACATGTTGATCTGAAACCATTCAGTGTGACAGATATAAAGCGTATAGAGGAAATTTTAAATTTTAAAGGCACTGTATTCTTTGGACTAAATCAGGTAGTTCTACCTGTTACCTTTTTATCCTTTGAGCATAGTGATTGAGTGAGTTTTGTACTTATTTGGGACATGTTTTGTTATTGTCTTTAGTAAAGGCAATAATTAGATTAGGTTTGAGGGAAAATGCTCAGTATACATTTCCCCATTAGATGGCAGCGTACCCCTACTTTGCACCTTACCTGGCTTAAGATCCGACCACACTTGCCATGCGTTTTCTCCACCAAGTTAAAAATCGGGAAATTCCAATTGTTGATCTGACTCATAAGAACCTCCAGGCCCTCCATCACAAGTGGTTCTGGGGCCAGAATAGGCTTGTCCTGAAAAGAGAGGGCATGTTTTCTGAGTCATGGATCAAATATGTGTACATCAATAAGAGAATTGATCAGAAATGATTCAATATTTGTAGAATAAAGATTAATTAAAGAAGGTTGTTCATGTTCAACAGCAAAATCATTGCTGGTGAAGTATTGTGAAACTGTTGAAACAGTATTGTATTATCTCAAAATAATAATGTAGGAAATGGACTTCCATACAAAAAGGGGGACTGTAGGGATGATGTAGTTTGGTAAGGTGTGCAGGTCTTAGCAATGAAATGGGTTTAACCGGGGAGGTTTGCACCGACACTAGCTGATACAGTGTATGCTTAGTAAGGATGTAAGAGAATGTCGATGCACTTCGTGATACTGTATTGGTTCTCAAAAACACAGTACTGATGTTTAATGAATAGGTTACATGTAAACATTGGTGGATGACAGCGAATCACTTTGTGTTGATTTTAAACCCCCACTAGACATGCCCACTACATAGCCCACTAGACAAGCCCACTAGACATGCCCACTAGATAGCCCACTAGACAAGCCCACTAGACATGCCCACTAGATAGCAGTGTTGTAATTTTCAGCTATTAGATTCTTCCACTCGAATGTAAATATTTATGTAAATGCNATTGTTGAGTCTCCTGCCTCATAGCATCATTGTTTCATAACTCCTCAACTATCTTGTTTACTCTCATCTGAGCAATTTGAAATCTCAAAGATGCCTGGGTATGGAAAGTGGTCATTAATAATCAACAAAAATATGCTGAACTTTTAAAATAGCCAACCTGTGAAGCACCGTCAAGCGTTGTGGCTGTGGGTCATGTATGCTTTGCTCAGATAGCACTATGTTATATGCTTGTTGACTGCATGCTTTTGATAAGCAAACAGGTTTAGTACAACTAGATGGTAATTCCTTTGTAAATAAGCTATGGGACTTATGATTGGCTTGAATGATCTTGAGTCAGGGGCCCATTAAAACTGACAGCTAAACAAATACAGATCTACATTATTACACTTTGTATTAATAACATGCAGCTACAACTTTTGTTAACAAACTTCATAAACTTGACCACAAGTCAAACAGGACGACTACAAATTATATACGTTTACACATATTAGTAAAGCAGATAAAGAACACTCTTACTGGTACACTTGCTAAACAAACTGGTATACCCATTAAGGTGTTGACTGCTGAAGGATGTTGCCTAGTCTTTAGGCACAAGATGAACTCCATTAACAACCACAGTGAAATGAAGTAAAAGAAGAAATGAACAGGGAAGTTCTCATTAAACCGTGCATGGCTAACGCTAGTTCTATGGCTTCTTAGGCAGATCCAGTATGTACTATATGTAACATATGTGCTTGTTTGTCACGGTGCGGTTGGGGTTGTGGACCCAAGCGCAGGGCGGGAACCCGTTTGCGGCGATGTAAAGGTTTAACCTGCAAGTGAACTGTTTGGGTGAATGTGTTTGAGGGAACTGGACTGAGGTGAGGAGTGAACCCCGACCTCCGTAATGATGGCCCCACGTGTTGGGGGTTTTGTGAATGAGAGGGAGAAAAGGGCGGGAAGCTCAAACAAAGGAGACGCCAGTAGAGGCGTGTTCAAACAAAAGAGAGCATTTATACACAAACAGAAACAACCAGGAAAGGGTCAAACAGAAAGGGGATATATTTTCTTTTGTGTCTTCACATTTCTTTCTCCTTCTTTGTTTTGTCTTGTTCAGTTTGACCCATGTTTTCCTTTTTATTTATTTATTTATTTATTTGTTTGTTTGTTTGTTTTCTTTTTCTATGCGTGTGTCTCTTTTCTTTTCTTTTCTTTTCTGCTAATACCGTCACCGGCTACCCCTCTACAGAGGTGCAGCAATGACAGCTGTTCGGTGGGTGCTTATATGTCCGGCGCCTCAGGTGCAGCGTGTTGGGTGATCACCCCGGGGCATTCTGGGGGTTGAAGTTTTGGGGGATGTAGCTGCCTCAGGACGGCGCCGCCGCTGCCGCCCTCTGCTGGCTGCAGGCAGCACCGCCCGAACCCTTACATTGTTACTTGCTTGTTGAAATGAAATAAAATACATTGTTTTAAAAACCGCATTTTTTGGCCTTTAAAAACAGGGCTGCTAATTTTGTCTGAAAAGTGAAGGTGGGACCAATGTCAGGTGGCTAAAGCTGAAGCCCAAACAGCTATACCATATCGTTGTATTCAGTTCAGAGATTCACTTGTAATGATAATGAATGGGATTCCATACTAATAACTTATCTTGCCCATCAACATGAGAAATCTTGTAACAACAACAACAAAATCCACTCACCTGATGGTTGTGTTTTGTCACCTTTGTCTGTAGAGCCCTCTCCATGCCAGATTTTGGTATACGGCCTTCCGCAGCTGCAAGAGAACACAATAGGTTAGTGCATAAACACTCCAACTGGAAGAATGAAAGCCATTCAAGTACACATACAGTCATAAAACACAGCATAAATTAAAAAATAATTTGTTAAATATGTTTATGTATTACTGTTATGCCCAAAAATAGGAATATGCATGACTATGCAAATTGTAAATTCCTGTTACTGCTCTGTTTCTAAATGCTGTCCACTACCCTACATGCTGTCCATGTTACAGACCGAACTGATTAAGCAGTGGCAGAGAAAAATACAGAAATAAGCTCCCACTGTAACCATAATAATCAGAAAGATTCTGTCATGGTCACTCTGGCACCAGTCACGTCACTCACACTGTAGTCTTTATTCTCTAAACTTGCTCCAGCGCATCATCAGTGTGCTAATTTTTTTTTTGGCGGTTTAGCTTTCTTCCAAGCCTCATTAGCCTCTGGTGCTACAAATATATCATTTAAGAGTAATTTAAGCTAACAGCTTCACACACAAAAACAGGTTTATCCACTCAGAGCTGATTTATTTTCCAAACTTGCATTAGTGAGGCTTCAATGAGCCAGACTAAACCCTCATGGTTGTGTGTAACGCTTGGCCCTTTTTGCTAAGCTAATGCTAGTTCAGTTAACAGTTCCACACTACATAAACAGAGCCGGGTGCTGACAAGAGGCAGCATAAAGTCAGCACCTGAGTCCCAAGGCTGGATGGGAAAGATGTAACATTAGGGGTTACATGGGACCATGTAACATTAAAGCCTTCCTAGTTTTGTTAGTTGAAATTCATTATTGATGGGATTTAGTTCTCTGGAAACGCTTGTACTCATTTCTTCTGCAGGGACTTCTATTTTGAAGGGCAGGCCCTGGTGAGTGGCAGCAAAACTCACAAGACAAACTAAGGAATAGCCTAGCCAGTTATTCAAAGTGAGCCGGGCCTGCTCAGTGCCTGAGGCTCAGCACCATATTTTCCTGCTGTTTTGCAGGCAGTTGGCAAGTTTATTTAGTAAAGCAGGGTTATGGATCTTTGACCTGTCCGAGTTCAATGGATAAACCCCCCTCGTCACAATATTATTGCATCTGCAAATATAAACAATAATTAAGATGTTAGTGTTGGTCAGGAAGGTGTTTAAATGCGAAAGTAAATACAATAAAGAAAATGACTATATATACAGGAGAAATAGAATCTCCAAACTAAATTAATCTAAATAAAGGGTGTGTAACAGTATACTGTTATATGTAAAAGTTTGGACACCAAATATATATGTGTATAGATATATATGTATTGAATATAGGGCAGCCAATGAGAACAGAGCTCATTTCAATATACCAGTATTAAAGGCACGGCAATAAACCAGTCTGTTTCATTGTAAGAGATAAAGTGAGGTTGGAAAATTGGCATGCAAAAATGTATTAAGACTGTTCTGAAACATACAATCACACACAAAAGTGCAAAAGCAGAGTTCAGAGGAAAAAGTAAACTATGGGACATGAGCCTACATGGGCCCAAAAAAATCTTTAGATCAAAACCAAAACTAGCATGAAAAACTGTGTCAGGCATCAGACAATGGCTTTGTGTTGTATTTCATGCGATAGCTTTGTTGAGGTAGCTTTTAGAGGCCTTAAACGCTCTGAGCTGCAGTATTCTTGCAAATATAGAAGTGCAAGTGTAAAATTACTATTACAGTAGCAGACAAATGTTCATCCCAAACCACTGAGCTAACTGTGGGAGCAAGAACACTGTAAAAAGCCTACTACTTTATCTAATAGCTAATATTTGAAGCCAATTTTGAGCCACTGTTCGAACCTGGCTACCTTTCCAAGTTGCATTCTCCATTCTCCAACCACAAGAGGGCAACCTGAGACAGCCTGAACCAAAGTTAAAAGGGAAAGTCTAAACGGCCATCCATGGGGCCCCCTGGTGGCTCAGGAATGCCAGACTTGGTACTAAGCCCTTGTTCCTCTTGTCTCTGTACTAGGCTTTGTCACCGCTGTTTAGTTTCACTATGTGAATCAGCGATGGAGACAGGACCTAATCGAGCTGTGTCCTCAAAATTCATCACAGGTCAAGGGCAAAATGACACTACTGCCTTTAAACACAAAGGGTCAAGAAGGATAAAACAAAGACAGCCAGAAAGAAGGGGAGGTAGAGGGAGAATGAGGAGAGAGATGTACATGCTTGCTGTCCTGTTAATGTTTGGACACAAAAGATCAGATTAGTAAAACACTGCAGTAACAGTAAGAAAAAAAAAGCATTTAAACAAATAAAAAATATTTGCTAAACAAATGCAGAACAGTTTTGGCACATCTTATTGCACAATTGCCGTTCGTTTGCTGAGTTTACCATATTGGCAAAAAAAATTGTCATGTACAAACGTTAATTGTACATTGTTTTTTAATATGTTAATATGTTAAACACAGCAAATAAATGGGAATTAATGTGATTTGATGTTGTCAGAAAAATAGCTTATTTAAAAGTGTTTTTCTCACTTACAAATCCACAAAACATGTGAACTGACCAACTTTTGCATATGACTCTATCAGCATAGTATTCAGTAAGCTCCCTCAATGAAAGCTACTGTATGAAATACTTAGTTATGATGCCTGATACACTGTTTTATGATAAGAGTTGCGCCTAAAACATGATTTAAGTTTATTCCCGATGGAGAGGCACATGCTTAATGTTGTAGGTAAAAGGTAAAATACTGGCCCAGAGTTGGGCATTATACAACTATTGTTTCTTTTGTTATTAATATACATTCTTTCCAAACATGCAACAAAATACTGATTTATTAAATTTAACAGAGTGAGACATATGCTTGCTATAATGTGTGTGTGTATATATATATATACATATATATATCAAATATCAAATATCATTTTGAAAAAAAAAAAAACTAATATTCAGTTAACATTTCAAATATAACTATGCAACAGTCACAAACTTGGCTTAGCCTTCCAAACATGGCTTTTGCTGTTATTTATTTTGCTTCCTCTGTTAATAGTGTGATTTCGCTGTGCTTTCACATTTATTTCATATGTAAAATGTGATCAAACACAGCTGGGAATTTGAGGATATTGATTTAGTTTGTCTCATGAAGTATATTTCTGAATAAGGACACTTGAATAGGCTTGTACTCTGCAGTGACAAAGCAAAAACAGGTTTGTGGGGTGTGTTGTACTTTGTTTTTTAAATTAAGACTGAATTATCCCATTTACAGAAGTATTCATACATTTTATCATGACACTCCCAAATGAGCTCCCAAATGTGGTACACCCTACTCCTGTCAATGGCCCTTAAGATCTTTCTTTAACTTAATTGGATCCCACCTGTGACTACTTAGGAAAGGCACACACTTGTTTATATAGGATCTCATGGTAGATCAGGTACGTCAGAGTGAAGGCAAGCCATGAGGTAAAGAGAATCGGGTCAAGGCACAGATCTGGAGAAGGATACAAAAAAATTTCCATAGTATTGAAAGTCTCCAAGGCCATGGTGGTCTCCATCATTCTCGAAACAATAAGGTGGGAACCACCAACAGTCTTTCTAGATCCGGCCACCCAGATCATGATTTGAACAATCATGGGAGAAGGACCCAGTGGTCACTTTGAGTGAGATCCAGAGTTCCTTTACGGAGACAGGTGAACCATACAGATGGACAAACATGAGGCCTTTACGGTAGGATACGGTAGAAGCCACCAAAAGGCACAAGACAGCCCGCTGGGAGATTGCCAAAAGGTTCGGAAAGAAAGGCGTGCCGAGCTAGTAGAGTAATTTCCAGGAAGACTTGAGGCTATTATTGCTGCGAAGGGTGTTTTAATCAAGTACTAAGTGCTAAGCCTCTGAATACTCAAGAAAGTGGGATATTTCAGTCTTCAAACTTGTTTTTTTGCTTTGTCATATTGTGTGTTGATAAACGAGAGCCAAACAAATGTATTCCATATTAAGGTACATCTGAAGTATAACAACATGTGAAAAGCTCTAAAGGGTCTGACAACTGTGCATATGTGCAGTACATTTCACCGTGGCCAGGGAAAGCATGCATGCACTGAGACAATCCTAGTGGCAGATATAAATGGGTTTAAGTGGTGATCACTATATTCTGGGAGGAGATCACCGGCAAGATGCTCCGTTCAATAGGGTTAACCAAAAGTGCCAAGTACACTACTGGTTAATATAGCCGCAAGGACAGTCACAGTGGAAGATTTTTGCTATGTGCGTAACAAACACATATGCACATGAACAAGTCTCAGATGTGTTCAAACCCTAGCAAAACCTCAAAGCAGAAAAATCACCAAACTGTGCTGGAATCCCCGCCACTGCTCTGGTTCATACAGTCCATATAAGGAAACTAACCTGTTCTGAGTTCATTCTTTTTGTGATGTCATTACCCAGTTTACATACACTCATCTTTAAAAGAATAGTTGCACCCAGAAGAAAGCGTCAAATTGCAATGCTATCCGGACGGAAGATAAAGGTTACCAGGAACAGCAAGCAATGAAGGATTTAGATTAATATGGGCAATATTTATTGAGCTACACAGAAATAGTGTCTCTCAGTATGGCATCGAGCTGCCATGTTTGCTAACACAACATGCCACGACTCGACATGGAGTTGTAGAGGTAAAGGTGTCCTGCGATTAGCTTGAATATTCTCACGCGGTTCCTGCAGATTTTGCGGTCAGGGTGGAGGAAGAGCGACACCAGGCTTCTGGATGTGTGATGCCTGACAACAAACCGATCTTGGCTGAAGATGACCCACTGCCAGTCTGAGTCACTCCCTGACAGTCTGGCACGACACCACTGCGGTCTTTGGTGATGTTGATGAGTTGTTAAGGGCAGTCGTCATGACGGCCTGCGTGCATGTTGTCCTGTGTTGTGCAGCCGTCTGCCAGTGATGCTGGCACTAACAGGATGACTTATGGAGGGCATCACTGCTCGCTGAATGTCTGCGATCATGCCTGCTGGGTCAGTCAGGAACATTTGCATGTGTCATGACGTCAAACCTACCCACCAAGTTTCATTCCTGTCGGTCGATTCCTTCTAAGTGCAACAATCTGTGCAACTATTATTTTAATGATGAGTGTTTATCCAACCACTAAGCTGAGAGCAGTTTAACCGTACCCATTCAGTCTACAGCGGTTTAACCGCCACCCTCTCAGTCTACAGTAATTTAGCCCCACCTATTTAGTTCATAGCAGTTTAACCCCACCTATTTTGTCTACAGCAGTTTAGCTCCACTCATTCAGCTTACAGCACTTTAGCTCCACCCTTTCAAGCTGAAGTTATAAATAAGGAATTCCTTTTTGCATGAGGCATAATACAGCAAATCCAATCACAGCAGAGCTCATTTACATACCATTTGCACATACAACAAACATTAGTTAAGACACAGTAACAAAAATAGCCTGTTGAACTTCAAAGGATAAAGAGAGGTTGGGAAAAGGTCATGTAAAAATGAATATGGCTGTTTGTGGTACACAGATGGGTTGTGCACTTCTTGCTGGTCTTACGTGCTACAGAGGGGCGGGGGTATCCAATGTGTGGTGCTGGAAGTAGGTGCACTCTGACTGTGGGTTAAGGCTCGGTGATGGGTCCGTGGCGAAGGGCAGTTGTCCTGAAGTGCTCCAGGGTCAGGCAGGTCCACTGACGGGACTTTAGTGGTGGGGCTGTTGAGCGGGGTCCCCTGGACTGGAGGCGAGTGGCATGGGGAGACCATGGGCGAGATGCTGAAGGGAGGGTAGCCTGTTGATCCAATTAATACAATATTATAAATACGCAAATGTGCAAAATCATACATAAAGAAACACTTTACTTAAACTAACTTTAGCAACTAAAATATTTGAACATTTAACAATTTTGAAGTATTCCACATTTGTCTTTTACAGTAAAGTACTTCTATAGAACTATAATTAAAAAATAGTCTGGAGATCTCAAATAATCACATAGTTTATAGAAACAGCCCTACAGGAAACACAGAGATGCAGTACCTCGCCTGCTTTTGCTGTAGAGGTAGTTGGGGGCCGAGGTGGCGAAGGAGGCAGACATGGACCTGGATTTGGAGATAGGGAGCAAGACAGAGCTGTTCCTCGAATCATTCACCATACTACAAAAACAGAGGAAAACATCCAGAGAGACGATTCCAATTTATACCCACCTCTAATGCTCAACATACCCTTATCTTTGACTCCATCTATAAATTCAAGGACATAGCCGTGCAATCAACCTAGACATACACCGGCGGTAGAATGAACTGTACTCATTTAGTGACTCCTAACTTATTATTGTTATAGCCACTTTACCACAAGTGAGTTTATGAAATATCAGCTACCTATTATGGTAAAATGCAAGCAGCTCAGCCACAAAGTGGTAAACCACGCAAACCTACAGAGCAGGGCTAGCTAGTACTCAAACGTGAAGCCCCTATGCTTTGTTGCATCACTCACCACAGATTGTTGAGCAGCTAAATTCTTGTATCAAGCATACTGCAGTGATCAGTATCCTCAGTTTCCAAACCTTTTAAAAAGTGTAATTAAAAAGAAAGGCGACCATTTATTAATCTACACATACAGAACTAGGGTTTCCCAGTATGGCATCGGGCTGCCCTGTTCTGATGCAACGTGCATACATCTCGGCAGAGAGTTGCAGAGGTTAATAACTGTGTCCTGCCATAATCCATCCCATGCAGCCGTCTGCCAATGGTGCTGGCACTAACGGGATGACTCTTGGAAGGCACCACTGCTCGCTGAATGTTCGGAATCATGGCTGTTGGGTCACTTTGCACATGTCGGACAATCCATCGGTCCATCCTCTGTGTGGTTCATGTAGGTCTCCCAGGTCCTTCATGTTGCTGGTGCATGCCTTCTTCTATCCACTGCAGCCAACAGTGTGCTATGGTGATATCCGCATGACCGGTATGGCACACAGTCCTTGGTAAGACCATGCCCCTTCCCAGAGCCCTACAATGCAACACCTCTCAAACTCTTCCAACTGCTCAAATTACTTTCCAAGTCTCTTCTGAAGCATACTGTACTTGCAAAGGATGCTATCAATACAACAGCACTAGTCAGACTGGAACGCTCACTTGACAGGAGGACCTTATATGGTCAGGCAGGTACAGCGAAAAGACTCATCCTTGTTTACGTCACATACACGACCAAGCGTGAAACTTGTATCATTCGCATGTCTCACAGTGTCAAGCCTACCCACCAAGTTTCGTTCCAGTCTGTTGATTCCCGCTGGGTGCAACTATTTTGATGATGAGTGTATATATACAATGTCACAGCATGGCATAATTTCAACATGTATACAGCTCTGGAAAAATGTAAGAGACCACCTGAAAATGATCAGTTCCTCTAGTTGTACAGTTTCTGGGTTTGTGTTGGACCAAAATGAGCAGTTCTGTTTGATTCTATACCCTACTGGAAACACGTCTCCCAAATTCCAGATCAAATATTGTATTTAGATCTGTTTATTTAGAAAATCACTAATGACCCTCCAGAAGCCTGTTTTTAGAACCATGCTCGCTGTGCATTTCACCCCAGCCACCGCTCGCCAGTCTTTCTGTAGGTCACTTGAGGTCATCTTACGGTGGTTAAGGGACATTGGAATGAGGTGGCGCTCATCACGGTCAGTAGAGAGTGGTTTTGGCCCTCTGCCAGTCTGTAGATGTGTTGTCCTGTGTGTTTGCTGCTTGACCTTGTTCTTATGAACCAGACGCTCACTGTATCTGCCAGTAAAGCTAGAACCCAACCTTCTGTTCCTCACTGAGAACCTGCTGTACATGTGGAGATGCTGATTTAAGAAGAAACTGGAGTGGACTCTTAGTTATTTCCAGAGCTGTACGTACAACATTTGTTATATGCAAAAGTTTCTGCACCTTGTTTAAATCACGTGTTCCAAGCCAAAATAAAAACACATCCTCTAAAGAGAGAACACACCTCTACATTTTAATACATAGTCAAAATTACATACTGAATTGAATATAATGGTGAAAAGATAAAAGATAAAATATTTGATACTTAATATAAATAAACAGAAATTGCAAACTAAATTTAGCAGAAAAATATCACAATTACATTTGAAAAAGTGACTGTTCACACTTTTATACTGTACAAATTTGAGTTTTTGACACAGACAACCAGTAGATGATTTAGCTAACAGCATTACAAGCATGCATTGTTCAAGTTCAAGCTCCTTAATTAACAAACAATAAGTTTTCTGAGAATGAAACATAAGTAACTCCTGAGCCACACCTCAGATGAAGCCAGAACATTTTAGTGAGTTGAGATTATCAGGTGGCTGCTCAGAACAAATTAACCGAAGTGCTGCTGTACTCTGTTTAGGAATAAAATGCTTTAATACAACAGAGTGGCTGTACACTCACCGTGATTGTAAAAACAGCCATGTCGGCCTACTATTCTACTGGACTTAAACGCTGGTGTCACCAGGTGGGCCGCATTCTACTAAAGTGAACATACTATTAAGCTAGTTTGGAGGATATGTAGTAAACCTGCTTTGTTTTTAAGGCAAACTAGAATTATTAGTTCTGTTTATAATAATCCAAATGAGTTCATAGGATTTTCAATCAATAGGATTTGTCCATCAGTCCATTAGTAAGGCACGATTTATCACTCTGGAGAACATGAGTCCAGTGGCACTGCGTTGTACACCACATGGTGATGCTAGGGATGGTTGCAGCTGCTTGGCCCTGGAAATCCATTTCATGACTCTCCTGACATCCAGTTGTGTTGCTTCCAAAGGCAGTTTGGACTTAGTGTAGTGAATGATGCAACAGGGCATGATTTTTAAGCAGTACCAGCTTCAGTCCTCAGTAGCTCCGCTCTGTCAGTTTGTGGGGTCCACCACTTCGTGCTCCTATATGCCTCCGTTTCACAATAAGATCTTGCAGTTGACCGGGGCAGAATTTCACGACTGGCAAAGGTGCCATCGTATGATACTGTCAAATTCAATGTCTGTGAACGCTTCAGTGCAAACCGTTCTACTATCAATGCTTATTTATAGAGATTGCACAGCTATGTGCTAACTCATTACATTGGGTGTGACTGAAACACCTCAACTTAATGATTAGGGTGTTCACATACTTTTGGCCATATAGTGTATGAGTGTATGGGTAAGATGAAGTGTAGTACCTGCTAGAGGGACTTTCATGGACGGGTTTGATGCTGGCACTGTGGTCTCGCCTCACGGGGCCAGGCTCAATGGTGGGAAGCCCCGTAGCAGAGGTGGTAGTTGTCCATGAAGAGGAAATGCGTCGCAGAAGCCCAGGAGGCAAACTTCGCCGTAAACGCTGTTGCAAAAGAATAATTTTTATATTTCAACCATCCACAAATTCCAATTGTACCAGCAGGAGCACACTGTCTAAGGGAAAGCTTTAATTGTTACACCAACAGAATGTTAAGGCTGTTATCTGATTGGGCTAGTAATGGGGTAAAAAAATAAATGTGATTTGAAACAGGTGATTATGATTTGGTATAAAAGCATTAAATACGAAAGGCTGAGTTTTGAGGAGCAAATATGAGCAGGGCATCTCCAGTTTGGGTACGGGTACAAGCCTAGGCTGAACACCTGTGATCTCCAATCTCCTTCAGATGGCACACCATCCAGAACCGTCATCCAACAATATCTGATATAACCACATGTGTATAACGTCTTTTAGATGTCTCATCCTTTTAGAATGTGTTGCAGGCCTGAAATGTGGAAATGGATGTGCAGAACCAGACAAGTTGACCAGACAAAACATGAAACATCTTTGGTCCGTACTGTCCACAATAAAAAATAAAGGTCAAAGTAAATGTAAGAAACTGTCACGCTTCCGGGTTTTCCCGGCCCCGTCGCTCCTCCGGACTCAACTTCCCAGAGGGCATCACTCTATGACGTCACACCCAAGCGTTCTCTGTCACCCAATCAGTCCCACTCTAGCTCTCCTGAATATTAGGTCCACCTGGTGTCCATATACTCTCCCTGTATATAAACCCCATTCAAACGCTTCCTCATTTACCAAACTCTTAGTTTGCAATCCTGAGCGGTCATCCTGTTACTTCCACTGAACCCCCTTTTGCTCTCTGACTTTCGATCTCTCTTTGTCCCCTTGGCTTTGATCTCGTTTATCTCCTGGCTTTCTGATCTCCGTTCATCTTCTGACTGTTCTCTCAGTCTCTCCCCTGTATACCGGTAGCTCCACTGACTGTCTCTTCTAGTTCGGACCTTTGCCTGTTTTTTGACTCTGATCTCGCTCTTCCCTTCATGTTTGATCGTGTTTTGCTGCTTTGTTCGACTGTCCGATTGTTTAATAAAGCCTGTTTGACTTTTAGCTCTGCACGCGTCGGTCCGGGTTCTTTGTCCTTGACAGAAACAGTGTTTTTTTTTTTTTTTTCATTTTCCATAGTGTCATTTTTCTCCTTTGGGGTTATAAATTGTGAAAGTAAAGGGCCTAAATCTGTATAAAGTAAAGCCTTTGTAAGAACATGGTCTTGTCTAAAAACTGACCAGCTTGGCCTAACAAACAGGCTAATGGGCTCCTCCTATAAATCACATCACTGTAGAATCAACTGTGCCCACTGACTAGAGTCCACTAATATCATTTACAGTATTAACAAGCACTGTCATCGCATTTCTGTCTAGCGACGAGGTAGGCAGTTCATTAAGGGCATTGCCTTACTTCATTATTTGGATATAAACAACAGAAGTATGTCATTATGCTAACATTGTTTGAGAGGACATTAAAATCCTCAATATAGCTGACATCTCAATAGAGCACACTGAGTGCAGAGCTTTTCATGGCTAAAAGGAGAATACCATCATCAGGTCAGAGTGGTTTGCTTACTTTCAGGAACCTAGGCTACAATACGGCTCCCCATATTGATTCTGTTTAGTAAAGTATGATCACATACCATTACATGTCACCTATTCAGAGAGGTTTTGTCTGGGGGTTGGGGGGGGGTGAAATTGCAAGTCATCAGGGTCGGGCAAATCGGGACGTTTGCAGATAGACTTAAAAGTTTTAGGCTTGGTAAGTACTGCAAAACAGAAACAGTACTTCACAAGGAGCTGTAAAACAGAACAGCTCATAAAGAGCTAGCACCAGGTGAAAACAACCAGTACTCTGGCGAGGCTGCTCTGCGACTGGCTGCCGGCTGTGAGCGAGAGGTCACG
>CM067474.1:9812854-9831477 GCA_034552555.1 Semaprochilodus insignis | reverse complement strand
AGAGAGAGAGAGAGAGAGAGAGAGAGAGAGAGAGAGAGAGAGACCTGTGGGAAACACTGGACTTTGCATATGCATCCTTAGTCCAAGCCTCATTCTTTACATTGACAGTGTCAACCAAGGGTGAGCATGGAGCACACCTTGCTGGTGTCTCAAAAAACACTGGCTTCATTCTGCAGCAGTGCTACTGCATATATGAATAGGCTAGTAGAGTGCGCTGGGAGACTATCAAAGGCAGATCATGAGATGTGGTCTCCATTCACTCTGACAGATGCATTTTAGGCATTCTGAATGAATCTGTTACCATAAATATACAGTGCTGCTTATAAGTTTGTGACATAGCTGTAACCTAAAGTATGCTCAGAACGGCCTTTAACTCATAGACACAGAGGACCTAAAGAAACCAATAACAAACAATTATATAGGGTTTTTTCTTGAACAAAGTGATGTAATGTTAAATGCCTTTGTGGGCAACAGTATGTGAATCTCCAGAACTGTTAGTTTGGCATAGGTGATAATTCATTCATCAGGAGGTTCAATCCATTAGATTGCCTGACTGTAAACATCAGCCACTCAGCTGTAGGCAGGCAGCTGAAAGGCTTAATGTTGACTGTTTATCATACAGCTTAAATAGTGTGATGTAGACACCTTGTAACAACCAGAGAACCTTCAAAATACTTTTACTTATGCTCAGACTTCTACACCATGCAGTGCAGTGTTCTAAACAACTTTGCAATGATAAGAGTATTAATAATAAGACATGTATCATTATTTTGCAATTGTTAAAACTTTGAAAACTTATATTTTGACTATAGCCAGGACAACTTAAATTTCTATGGCTCAACAGCAGTTGATCTAAATTTCATACACACAACACAAACACTGAGACTCTGTTGAGGTGTTATAAAGTTTGGTGCAGATGAGCCTTTAGGGGGCAGTGTAGCACTCATTAAAAACCCCTTTCGTGTTATATTATAAAGTCCACAGTTAAACAATTGGTGCAATGTGATTTTGCTGTCTGTCCTGAATAACTTTGCCCTTGTTTGCACTTGTTATGTCAATAATTTGCACCCACTGTGTGATATTTTGACTTATTTTTTCACAGACTAGTGTTTTTATTATTTTTTTTTTTTTACCAAGGTCAAAGGGTGAATCTGAACACGACTTGAAAACATTTTTGTTGATAGCTCTGATCAATAATCATAACCTATGAAGACATTCTTACAAATTCTTACCTTCTATACGCCAGGAAGGCCTCTTATGGAGATACTGGTTCTCAGTATACCATGTATATCAAATAGTTCTTTATTCATTGTCCGTGTTGTTGTAGAGGTGTTAACATTTTTGCTATCTGGTGTCGACCAGAGAAAGATGGATTTCCCCTTTTGAGCCTTGATTCCTTTTAAGGTTTCTTCCTCTTCCTCTTACTATGTTTGTCTTGCCATTGACCCTCTTGGATTGCTAATTTGGGGCTTAGACCCAGGTTTTCTGTAAAGCTGAGTGACAATGGCCACTGAATAAATAAGTAATCTTGACTTGAATCGACTCCTTCTGTATGTATCGAGAATTGCACAGCTGATACATTTTTCAACCTCAGATGAGGAATAAAGAACACAGAGAATCTTAAACACACTTTATTTAGATTCTTAGCTCAAACAGGCTGGTTTATAGGTGTAGTAGGGTTATATAATTAGGATCTCATTATATAAACACTTTCAGCTTGATTGAAAAAGCTTAGGAAATACATTCCAGTGCATGAAGGTTAGAGAAACACTGGTGAAAGTGGTTATTTAGAGGGTGTAAAAAGCATGTGAGGAAGCTATTTCAAATACATATAATGCCTCAGAACCTTTGCTGTTTACAAGTGACAATCAGGGAAGTAAACCGTCTCTTGGCACTGTTTACCTGGCACTCGAGAACGAAAAAAAATCTGATGACCTGGAATATTTAGAAATGAAATTCCACTGGAAGTGGAGGAAAGTCTATTATTGTAAAGCAGACTTTAAAATGCGCTTCCTACCACTGAGGTCTTGGCTAATGCTGCTTGCTTTGCTCGCTTCCATATGTGAGCTGCAGCCAAATCTGACACCCACACCGGCCTTTTATTCGGAATGTGAAAGCAGAGCATGGGCTTTCTGCGACCTTCTGTAAATTGTGTTATGATTACTGGAGTCTTCGGGTGCAGCAGAGACCCGAATCTTACCTTACTTTTCATTCTGTCTTATTCCGAGATGTCGCTGTTGACACAGCTGCGGAGATGACAGATAAAACAGTGCTCGAGGAACCAGACTTGTTCGTGTTTTTCTTCACTCTGACTGCCAAAAAATCACCTTGAATTCATCCAGGAGTTAAAAGCGCGACTGTCGACGGAGGCTACGCAGCCGGATTACTAGCGGCGGTCTGTTTAGGATCACAGCACGGCACTGTGTGACCTACATAAGAACCTGATTTAATGAAGGGGCTTTAATAAACATCTCTCGGTGTTTGCTAAGATGCTGTAGCACGTGTACATAACTTGAGAGCTGTGAGGTAGTGGGGCAGTGACTTTGGCCTGCAACACACTATGCTATCCTACATCTTCAGTGCCAGCATACATTTTTAAGTGCTGTGCCAGTTAATCATTAAAAGGCTTCTCCGAGAATGTGCGTCATGGGCCGCTACATTAGAGGCTACGCCGGCCTGTGAGGAGGTGGGGGAGCGCGTGTGTGTGCGTCTGAGCATGTATGCATGTGAGAGAGAGAAAGACGGAGTATAGTGGAACCAGTGGAACCAGTGAATTATGAAATCTGCCGTGATACATAGCGCTCATGATACACACAATGATATTCATTTTTTGTCACCACTAATGTGAATTGAGTACAAACAGATTTCATGCTACAAAAAGCGTTATGTTTAACCCAAGCCATGATATTCCTGCTAGTGATAACCACAAATGCAAAAAAACACTCCCCTGTGTAACTGGGAAAAAAAAAAAACTCAGTTAGCCTACATTGGATGGTTGATAATAGTGAGGTTTCTCTGTCGGGCAATTACGAAGGACAAACATGGTCACGGAGTGCCAACACTGTTTAACACAAGCATCATATATTATCCAAATTGTCTGTTCCACCTTCAATGAAACAGCAGTTATGTGATACTGCTGCTCCATTTAAGGTGACACAGATGATTTTACTAGGAAACTGACAAGTAGGACTCCAGCTTTATCCTTGTGGAGAGTTTCATGAGCAGCTACTTCTCTTCACAGGATTCAAGTACCTACTAAGTGCAGATTCTGAATGGTAGAAAGCAAATGGCTCTGTAGGGATTTGATTTGCACCTCTGTCCGGTTGTAGATACTGCAGTTTGCTGGAAGTGACCAAACAACACACTCATTTCAGCCAGGTCTTCCAAATTCACTTTTAATAGTCAGGTCATTTGATATTCAGATGAGACCTTATAGTTTATACCTGTTCATCTGTATATATATATATATTAGCCATAACATTAAAACCACCTCCTAGTTTCTATCTGCAATAAATTATCTCAGGTTATCTACACTCACTGTAGATTCACTGTAGACACTCACAATTACAGACTGTAGTCCATCTGTCTCTCTGCATACTTTGTTAGCTCCCCCCCCCATCACCCACAGGACCACCACAGAGCAGGTATTATGTGGGTGGTGGATCATTCTCAGCACTGCAGTGACACTGACGTGGTGGTGTGTTAGTGTGTGTTGTGTCGGTGTAAGTGAACCACATTGAAACACAGCAGTGCTGCTGGAGTGTTCAAACACCTTATTGCCACTGCTGGACTGAGAATCGTCCACCAACCACAACTATCCAGCCAACAGCGTGCTGTGACCACTGATGAAGGACTAGAGTATGACGAACACTCTGCAGATGAGCCATTGTCTCAGACTTTACATCTACAGCATGGACCAGCAAGGTAGGAGTGTCTAACAGAGTGGACAGTGAGTGGACACAGCACTGCTGTGTCTGATCCACTCACACCAACACAACACACACTAACACACCACCACCACGTCGGTGTCACTGCATTGATGTGATTGATCCACCACCCACATAATACCTGCTCAGTGGTGGTCCTGTGGGTTATGGGGGGCTAACAAAGTATGCAGAGAGACAGATGGACTACAGTCTGTAATAGTGGAGTGATCAAATGGACAGTATAGATGCAAGGAGGTGGTTTTAATGTTATGGCTGATGGATGGATGGATATATATATATATCGTTACACCCCTAATTACCATCAATTTTCCAATTATTGACAAATTGAAAATTCACATTATTAGACACACAGACAAGAATTCAAGGCCAAAACACTGTGTCCTACCTTAGGGATGGCCAGTCTCTCACTCCTTTCAGGAGTCTCTTCGGAGTCAGAGCAGGTGTGTCCATCACTGAAGGCCAGCAGGGGGCTGAGGCGTGGCCGGTTGTGGAGGGGCTGGAAAGTGAGCTGGGTACTGAGCAAGTTACTAACAGCCCGCAGTAAACTGCAGGTGTTTGGGGGCAGTGAAGGGTCAGCCAGCAAATCTGAGATTAGTCCATGTGCTTCACCCATCACTGCTATGTCCACCATCACACTCGTGCCTGAGGACTAGAGAGGGAGAGGGAGAGAGAGTGAGAGAGAGAGAGAGTGGAGGGGGGAGAGAAGAGAACAAAGAGAGTGTGAGCAAAATCATCCTCAGCTCATCTGCACCTCAGTGGTGATGCTATGTAGGGCTGATGTAATGGCTTGCTGACGTAGAGAGTGATGCTGACTGTGAAAGGCAGAAAGAGAAAGAAAGGCAGTGAGTACAGCAGTGCTGAAGGAAAGACAACAAGAAGAGGACGGAATAAAACTATGACCGTTTAGTCTTCATGCAACTATATGTGCACAGGTTTTTGGTTTTTGTTGAACCACCAGGGGCTGGACTCACAAAAGATCTTAAGACAAACACTGAGATTCTCTAATATTCTCTAATATAATTATAAGTTGTTATTATATTAAAAATATCTTAATAGTGTTAAATATGTAGACAATATCAATAATGAGCTACTTAGCTTAATCTCATTAGCATTCGAGGAAAGCAAAATAAATGCAAAACAAAATCAAACCAAATGTTAAAATCAAAAATGTACCAAGCAAGAAGTAGAAGTAAATATTTTTTCCAAGAATAGCACTTACATTTCTTAAAATTTTTCTTAAGAGTGAAAATTCAGAAGCAAATAAAATTCTTATGATTTTGAAGAATAATAATATCTTTTTTGTTATTTTTTTTCTTAAGAATGTAATTAAGGAACCTAGCACATTTAAGAAAGATCTTTCTCTGGTATATTAGCTAAACCAGACTAAACCAATTACAACCCCAAGTCCAAAAAACTTTGGACACTGTGTAAAGTGTAAATAAATGCAAATAAAAACTGAATACCATGATTTGAAAATCTCATAGACCCACATTTTATTCCCAATAGAACATGGAACACATATCATAAGTTTATTAAAATGATTGTCACGCTTCTGGGTTTCCCCTCTGCCTCTGATCTCCTGAATGTCCGTCATCGCCCAACCCCGTTTCCTCGTTCTTCATCACCAGAGTATTAACTATTCACACCTGCCTCTCATTTAGTCTGTTTGCTCATAAGCTCCTGGTTCACACGCACCCATCGCGAAGTACTGCGAACTCCCGTTGTCTTACAGCGCGGTCTATCCTAGTGATACTGATTCTGACTTTCTGGTTCTGACTCTGTTTGATCTCTGGTTCGCCCCTTCTCTTCTTCTACCCTCTGATTTTGGTTGCCCTGTTCTGATTGCCTATATGGTTTTGACTTCTACCTGCCTCTTCGTATATGACTTTGCCTGTCCCTTGTACTATGTTCGCTTGGATTCTGTTTTTGAGCCTGACTGTCAACCTGTTAAATAAACCCAGCTTTGATTTGAGCTCAGCGTGCGTCAATCAGACTTTATCCGGCGTGAGAATGATTAACTCATTCAGAACTTGATGGCATCTCAAAAAAGTTGGGACAAAGGAAACAGAAGGCTGGAAAGTAAGTGGTACTAATTAAAAACAGCTGGAGGAGCAAGCTGCAATTAAGTCACATGACTGGTTATAAAAAGAGTATTTTAGAGACTCTTAGAAGCATAGATGGGCAGAGGTTCACCAACCTGCCAAAAAACTCCTTCTAAAAAATTTGGAGCAATTCCCTCAACGTAAAATTGTGAAGACTTTTAATATCCCACCATCTGCAGCACATAATATCATCAAAAGATTCTGGAATTTGGAGAAATCACTGAGGGCAAGGGATAGGGCCGATGGTCAATACTGGACGCTTGTAATCTTCGGGCCCTCAGGCGGCACTACATTTAAAACGGGCATGGACCTGTACTGGGAATCACTGCATGAGCTCAGGAAGACTTACAGAAATCACTGTCTGCGAACACAGTTTGCTGTGCAATCCATAAATGCAAGTTAGAGCTGTATCATGCAAAGAAGAAGCCGTATGTCTCCACGATCCAGAAGCGCTGCTATCTTCTCTGGGCCAAAGCTCATTTAATATGGACTGAGGCAAAATGCTGGAGGAGCAGCACACACAACACACTTTAGGGTGTTGTCTGATTCACCAATTGCACTTCTTTTAAAGCAAAAAAATGTCATTCATCAGTTTGTATACTCTCATCATCAAAAAAAAACTGTCGCACCCAGAAGGAGACGCAACTGCAATAATCCATCCCATGCAGCTTGAATATTCTCACACAGTTCCTGCAGATTTTTGCAGTCGGGGTGGAGGTGGAGTGACACCAGGCCTTCTGGATGTGTGAGGCGTTACAACAAACCTTTTTGCCCTGTCTCAGGCCACTGTCTCAGGCCACTGTCTCAGGCCACTGTCTCAGGCTACTGTCTCAGGCCACTGTCTCAGGCTACTGTTTCAGGCCACTGTCTCAGGCCATGTTTCAGACCACTGTCTCAGGCCATGTCTCAGACCAGTGTCTCAGGCCATGTCTCAGGCTACTGTCTCAGACCAGTGTCTCAGGCCACTGTCTCGGGCCCTGTTTCAGGCCCTGTTTCAGGCCACTGTCTCATGCCATGTCTCAGACCACTGTCTCAAGCCACTGTCTCGGGCCCTGTTTCAGGCCCTGTCTCAGACCACTGTCTCAGGCCACTGTCTCGGGCCCTGTTTCAGGCCCTGTCTCAGGCCACTGTCTCATGCCATGTCTCATGCCATGTCTCAGGCTACTGTCTCAGGCTACTGTCTCGGGCCACTGTCCCAGGCCACTGTCTCAGCCACTGTCTCATAGCAGGCCTACTTGCTATATCTAGCTTTGTCAGCTACAAAAGTTATTAACCAGACAAAATAAAACAAATGCCGTGATGAAAGAATATACAACACTGTTTTATGTAACACTTTTTTGACATAACTATTGACATGTTATGCACATGTCATGGCAGGTATTTTACGCTGTGATAAGATGTCTTAACAATTTTAGTTTTGTTACAGTAATATAACAGCGTCACAAATTACACATTTGTAATGTTTGTAATTTCAACAAACTGACTACGGTGCCTCCACAGACTCGGATTCGTTAGTCCTTCTCCACCAAGACAAAAGCAGTCAATGTTGCAGTCATGTTGCAGTCGTTTGACAAAAGCACAAAAACTGCACACACCCGTTCTTGTGCACACAGCTTCTTCAGTAGATTCTACAATCTGAGCTGTCATTGAGCTGTTGTTGTGTCCATTGTATCCAAACCAATGTGACTATTGCATGCAGCTCAGAAATGGCCTGACACAGCATATTTGTCTGTGGAATAGTTAATAGTAATAATGAAGTAGACACTTCATAGCTTGACTGAAACTTTCTCATAAGATCTTAAATTTATTTATGTGCTTGATTTGGGTGAATACTTTGTTTTTGTAGGATCTTTTCACTAAATGCAAATTTTAGGCTTTGTGTTCCTCTAACTTCACACATTTCATATGTCCAGTGTTGGTGCTGGCTAGAAGGGTCAGAGTTAGGGCTGTGGAGCAGTGCAGTTGCATTCCCTAGAATAATGGAGCTCCACAAAATACCTTTAAGATGAGTCGGAGCAGCATTTGTAATACAGAAGTCATCATCCAAAGTCAGTGCCTGACCTCACTAACACTCTGGACGTGGAATGTAATCAAATCCTCATAGCAATATTCCAACATCTAGCATAAAGCCTTCCCAGAAGACCAGCCGCTGTAAGCGCAGCAACGAGGGACAAAGCCCCTAACTAATACTCTTAGTTTTAGAAGACACATTAGATGAGCATGTGTCTACAAACACATGGACACAGATGCATAAAAAAGGACCTCTAACGTTTGACATGACATGAAGGTGATGCAAATAGAGCAGTGATAGGTTTCATTTATAAATGAGGATTAATGGCCTATTTGACTTTTTGCATTATATGAGGCACTGCCAAAAAAATCTAAATTAGTCTCCCACTACATTCTCACCGCAAAAAGAAGAAGCCTCAAACATGTTTGGTCACACCAGCAAGAAATCAACAAAATGCACATGTACACGCACTCAGCTGATTAGCCAATACACAAAACACATTTTGATCAGGTTGGATTGAGCATCATGCCAAACAAAACTGCAGCTGAAGGAGTACATAAGTGGGAAGGTGATAGACTTGATAAGATCATTTCAATTTGCCCCCAGATAAAGCAATAAACCAGGAAAGGCAGTGCATTCGAGTGATTTCAACATGGTTAATGGGTGTTGTTGTACAGTACAAACTGATAGAATGGTGACAAAACACAATATTATAAAATAATAATGCTCAATAAATGATTTAATTCCTTATTATTACCAAATCACAGTACACAGTTCTTCCCCCAAGGCAGGCAGTTTGCTAAAGTGATGGTTTGCCAAGTGAAAAATGATGTGTTCATTACAAGGAAAAGATTACTAATTGAAAAAGAATGATTCTAAATGCTAAATAATTACCTGAGCATCCAGACAAATCCAGTAACTCCTGATTACATGCCCAAAAGTCAAAACATGTCAGTAAGGTAAGGCAGTAGAACACTAATAGCCTGTGTAGCATTTGTTTAGCATTTACCTTTTAGGCTTTCAGAGGAGGTCTAATGGTTTCTGTGAAATACAAACAAAAACCCATATTTGTAATGCTATATTACATGTATATAATGCTACATACTGTACAAATACTCTACTACTGTATTTTCTGTGTGTGAGAAGGCCAACATTATTTTTATTGATGCTAACAATAATGTTGATTGGTTGTTGCAAAACTTAGCTCATAAAAAGCTTGGTCCATAAAAAAGTATGGGGTCAGGTTTAAGCATAATCTGTTAAATGTACTCATAAACACCCAAATATATCATAACTCTGCCACGTATTAGCTTATAATATGTGTGTAACATACTTGTTACACTGAGCAGTTTGAAGTTAAATATAGTGGGCGGCCAGGTCATAAGGTTTTTGGACGAATGCTTTTCTTTTGAATACAGAGTAACTGCATGTTCAGGCCGTTGCTGATGATAACGTAAAATAAGACCTCCAGAAACTACAGAGGTCCACACCTTGCTGTCCTCATTCTAGTTATAGCCATACATACACTGATATTTGACAGTTACACAACATTATTGCAGGTGATTAGGAGATGCTAAACTGAAGGCCTACCTCAGGTTGGCCACTAGTAATGCAAAACACCAAAAGGATACGAGAGGATAGAGAGAAAGAAAGAACAACAAAAAGATGAAATATATATATAATAAAGCACATATTCTTCTAATAATATGGCTGGTTTGAATTGAACTAGGATACTCCATAGTTGAGAACCTACAGCATCTTCATGACATAGAGCATCTGTTAAGGTGGTGCGAGCATATGCCCACATGTCCTTGGATGCAGGACTCAGGACAAGGGCAAAGTGTACTAAAAAGGCCTGAAAGAATTTTAATGTTAACAATAATTATAATGGATAATATTCGATAACAACAACAGCTGTCCCACTGTCTCAGGCCCTGTCTCAGGCCACTGTCTCAGGCCCTATCTCGGACCCTGTTTCAGGCCACTGTCTCAGGCCCTGTTTCAGGCCGTGTTTCAAGCACTGTTTCAGGTCACTGTCTCAAGCCACTGTCTCAGTCCATGTCTCAGGCCACTGTCCCAGGCCCTGTCTCCAACCACTGTCTCAGGCCACTGTCTTAGACCACTGTGTCAGGCCCTGTTTCAGGTCAGTGTCTCAAGCCACTGTCTCAGGCCCTATTTCAGGCCATGTCTCAGGCCCTGTTTCAGGCCACTGTCTCGGGCCCTGTCGTAGGCCACTGTCTCTGACCCTCTTTCAGGCCACTGTGTCAGGCCCTGTCTCAGGCCACTGTCCCAGGCCCTGTCTCCAACCACCGTCTTAGGCCACTGTCTCTGACCCTGTTTCAGGTCAGTGTCTCAAGCCACTGTCTCGGGCCCTGTCTTAGGCCACTGTCTCTGACCCTGTTTTAGGCCACTGCGTCAGGACCTGTCTCAGGCCTTATAGCAGGTCTACTTGCTATATCTAGCTTTGTCAGCTACAAAAGTTATTAACCGGACAAAATAAAACAAATGCTTTGATGAAAGAATATACAACACTTTTATGTAACACTTTTTTTGACATAACTATTGACAGGTTATGCACATGTCATGGCAGGTATTTTATGTTGTCATAGTTTTTGTTCAGTAATATAACAGCATCACAAATTACATGTTTGTAATGTTTGACATTTCTGCTGTGTATTCTACACTGACAGCATGACATAAATCCTAATGACAAACACTGTGAACATGTGGTAATGCTAACAGAGTTATATAAAGGGATATACTGAATACTGAAACCAAATCCATAAAGCCTGACAAGCCATTCCTGTGCAAATGTTGTGTAAAGGGCTATACAACAAAAACTATCATATGCGTGAAGTGGTACTTTGTGACACCAACTAAACAAAATCTACAAATATTTAGCTTTGGTAGAACATTTTCTTCACATACCAAAGTAAATATCATGACAGAACTAAAAAACTAAAACCAAAAACAAGTTAGCACCAAATATGAGACATGAGATCTGGCCCAGCTGCCTTTCCGCTTACATAATAAACTTTTGACGCCATGTACTTTCGAGATGTCCAATAGAGATGTCCTGTTCCGATCCAGTGGATCAGATCCGAAGTCAGTCCAGGCATATTTTAATCGATCAGGTATCGGCTGCATCAATCCCGGTCCTCTTCTGACCCTTTGCTTTTGTTCTCTCTCCCTCTATTTACGCCTCTGTCATTGAGGTGTCATAAAAGGACACTGTCCACCACGTGTGACAGTGAGGCACGCTTTCAGAAGTTGACAAAGCAATCGAAATGTCTGTAGCACAGGACTGTAACTAAAATGGAAAATAAAAACTTGTTTTTACTGTTTATAGGTCTTTTTTTACAGCATATGAACATCAAATTGAGCATGTAGCTATTAAGCTTTAAGTCTACTTTTGCAGCTTCCTGTTAACAACCTTAACAACTGCTTTACCAGCCACACATCCCAAAAGTATTTTATGGTTCTACACCACTTCAGAGAACACAGTTTCACATCACGTTTTACACAGTTTACATGGGGTGGCAAAGGGATGGCTGGGACTTTGGCAGGATGGCGCATTCATGCATGAGGATTATGCTGTAACCGTATGTGTATTTGTGGGATATCGTTTGTATGCCAAACAAATTTCACTTGCAGGATTCTAATTTATCAACACATGTAGCTCCACTGTAGCTACCATCATCCATGTAACAGACAAATACAGATACAGCTCTGGAAATAAATAAGAGCCCACTCCAGTTTCTTCTTAGATCAGCATCTCCACATGTACAATGTACAGCAGGTTCTTAGTGAGGAACAGAAGGTTGGGTTCTAGCTTTACTGGCAGATACAGTGAGCGTCTGGTTCATAAGAACAAGGTCAAGCAGCAAACACACAGGACAACACATCTACAGACTGGCAGAGGGCCAAAACCACTCTCTACTGACCGTGATGAGCGCCACCTCATTCCAATGTCCCTTAACCACCGTAAGATGACCTCAAGTGACCTACAGAAAGACTGGCGAGCGGTGGCTGGGGTGAAATGCACAGCGAGCATGGTTCTAAAAACAGGCTTCTGGAGGGTCATTAGTGATTTTCTAAATAAACAGATCTAAATACAATATTTGATCTGGAATTTGGGAGACGTGTTTCCAGTAGTGTATAGAATCAAACAGAACTGCTCATTTTGGTCAAACACAAACCCAGAAACTGTACAACTAGAGGAACTGATCATTCTCAGGTGGTCTCTTCAATTTTTCCAGAGCTGTACAGAGAGACTGCCCTGGCCGACTGTCCTGCTTTGATTTGTGTTGGTCCATGTGAAGCTTCAGCATGAGCAGTTCACTAAGTGTTCATATATCAATAAAGTCTGGGAAATAGTCATCTATTAAAGAATTCAATCCAGCATTTGCATTTGTTGCTCAGTATTTGAACTTTATACACTTGAGCTTTATACAGAAAAGTCGATTCTTTCCACTCCAGCTCTGCAAGGCAAATACAATGCTAAGTCTGATGTTGCATAATGTGTGTTCTGAGAAGCAAAATCGCTCATGCATATGCTCACAAGTTGTGTGAATCCACATATGGATAAAGGACTTTCTGGCAGTATAGTCATACTGAGCTTAGTACATTTCTTTGACATATTTTAGAGGCTGTGGAAATGGAGTGGCAAGCACAATGGAGGCCACCCTGTAGATCCACCCCCGGTTATGGAAAGAGCACTGACCTGAAAACAGGCATGTCAGTGGTTCAACTGAGAGCTAAATGTTGATGGAAGCGAGTGCACAACCTGGAAACACACTTAATCTCCCTCTGGCATTTCAGCCTCCATGATGGTAGTGAGACGATCGGAGCGGGCCGGTCCTTCTTCACCTTTAACTCTCACAATGTGCTCACTGGCCCTGCTAATGTACAGCCGCCCTTCACCACTCACTGCATGAATCCACTGTTAGTTATTGCAGGCAGGCTTTACCACGATCACCTCAGTGCTGCCAGTGGCGACAGTCTTTTTGATTTTATCTTTATTGGCAGATTTTCTTTTTTTTGAACTACATGGCCAAAAGTATGTAGACACCCATTGTTAGATCTGAACTGGTCAACTGTACGTGATATCATTGTAAAAAAAAAAGAAGCATCTAGGAGCAACAACAGCTCAGCCAGGCAGTGGGAGACCATGCAAACTCACAAGCTCATATCCGTGTGATGGTCAGGTTTCCACACACATTGTCTATATAGTGTATTTGAATCAGGAATTTTCCCTGTTTTTCATATTGGCAGATACTGCAGCAGTAAGCTGATCTGGAGGAAAGCTCTTTTATTCTTGTTTGTTGCTACATAACATTAAACAGTCTGATGTACAGCTGAATGTAATGCTGAAGTGAGCTAACATCAACTCAGCAAACCTGAGAAAAAGCTAAATCTCATGAACAGTCAACTTGGCTAGCTTGTGCATGAGCGCAGACTCATGGGAAGTGCCAGACTCGTAGTAAAAGAGCTACACTGCTTCCCGGCTATTCAGCCAAGCTATTCAGCCAGGGTGGCGGGTTCTTTCCTGCTGCTGTGTTAATGAAAGAGCTATCACTGAAACCGCTATGTTTCCCGTTTCTCCTTCTACACCAATGCCACATATGTAAAAATGGTATAAAAAGTAGAGTCGGGTGGAACAGACCTGCCCTACAGCAAGCAGCACAGCTGGAGAAGAAGAAGGAGTGGAATGATTAAATAAAATGTGTCGCATGATGTGTGGAGTAACTACTGTATTCCATAAACCACTAAATGTAATACACATGTTCGTGCATAGCCTGTGCACTTCACAAGTGGGCATGTCTGTGGCTCCTGTAGGGCACAGTTAGTCTTGTACTGTAAGTATCGCCAATCAAGTGGTAAACAAACAAATCACACTGTCCAGTTACTTATATGGTTGTGATTGTTACATGGGAGTCCAGAAAATGCGTATACTCATTTTTAAGGGCACCTATTTTTTAGCAGTGGTGTTGCACATACACTTAGCATCATACAGACTTGTCTTCTTCTACAGGTATCTGCAGGTGTCACATCCTTAGCAACACACTCATGTTAAATTCACTGCTTTTTTCGTTCTACATAATTCAATGGTTGAGATGTAAATAAAATCATCAGAGTGGGTTTCACTGTAGAAAGCTTACCATGTAGGTTTCTTTTCAACCGGGGTGAGATAAAAGTATAGCCATCTCATATAATGTTGATGAAGGTAAAATTTTGTTAAATCTAAAAAACTACTGGACTGAAAGTCTCTCCAGGGTGTTACCTGCCTTCCACCCAATAAGCACTAGGATAGGGTCCAGCAGACCCAGAAGGATCGGCTTAGGAGACAAATGAATGAATGAATAAATGAATAAATGAATAAATTTACCTCACAACACTAAAGCATGTGCCTTCCCCCCATAAATGGCATTTTAAAAATACATTTTTAGGACTTAAATGTGCCAAATAGTGTCTCAGACATCAGATCATCAGAGCAATTCTGACTCATTAAGATTTCTCCAGAATGAAACGCGGTATTATTAAACATGAATTGCCATTCACGTTTTACAAAAGTTAACCATTCACGTTTTACAGACCTGCGTTTTACTTGAACCACTTGGCTTTCCTTGATTCCAGTATTCAAACAATGGAATCTCAAACTGAGTACTCAAGCACCTGTAGATGTACGTTTTCCAGTAGTTCATATACCGGTGTCATGCCTGCTGGTTCTCCTCTCACCTCCAATCTCCCGGACTCCATTTCCCATAACCCACCACCTGATGTCACGTGTCCATCTTTGCCCAATCACACCCCGTTGCCTCGTTCTTGGTCTCCTGAATATTGATTAGTCACCTGACAATCGTTTAGTCTGTTTGCTTTAATACTTCTCTCTCGCACTGGCTTATTGGGAAGTATTGCCACTCTGTAGCATACCGAGCGCTCTCTGTTTGATCTTGTTTGTTACTCTGGCTTTGACCTTATTTTGATTCTCTGGTTTACTGGTTTATACCCTTTGGTACCTCTGCCTGGTCTGATTGGTTTGACTCTTGCCTCTTTTTTGACTCTGACTCAGTTAAACCTGTTTAATAAACTGTGCCTTGCTTTTAGCTCAGCGCTTGTCACAATCCATGTCCATCGTCACAACCGGTCATTACAGACACCAGTCATCTGACCTTCTTCATTCTATATCAGCACTACGAGCGTAACTGGACAATATGGACACATCATAGCAAAATAACCAAAACACATCCGGTACATCCAGACCTTAAGACCTTACGGTAACATGGAGAGTTTCAGCTTCTGAATCAGGTGATGAAGCTATTCCTGCTACTTTTACTTTTTGTCACAGATGATCATTTGCTTGATCTGTGAAGAGCAATTAAGGTCTTATTCGCTCCTGAGGACATCCGGCTTTTTGTTTTGCTTTGTCACAAACTGAGTTACAGAGAATGAAAGACTTCATAAAGTTTATGCTCCAGAAAACGAGCATACTCATTTTTTAATGGTGTGGATAATTTGGTGAAATGGTGAAATTCAAAACAAACAGTGTTGCGTTTTGTGTATAGTTTTGATGCAATAAAACAAAACAAAGTAGTGTCTGTAACGCTGGAGGGACAAACCAGACACTTGCAGATATAAAAGTTTAAAAGTGGCTTAATATAAAGAAATTCAGTGGAAGGTACATAACAGGACGCAAACCACAGTGTAACAACAAAGGTGACTCAAACAGGCATGGGTGAGGCAGAATCAATAAAACAGACAGCAGACCAGGATCAAAATACCAGAAATACAAAATAAGCAAGGCACCATAGTACAAGGAGAAACCAGAATGCAAAAAACCAAAAGAGAAAGCAAAGCTCGTACACAGAGACAGACTAAATACAGAGTGCTGAGTACACAATGATAAGAGTTGGCAAAACTTCACAACAAGATGAACTAACAAAGGGGTATTTAAACAGCTCAATGAGGAACATGTGAATGTAATTAGAATCCAGGTGGTGCTGTCGAGGTGAAGTAGTGAATCATGGGAAGTGTAGTTGTTAAACTCGGAGGCAGGAGGACTGAACGTGTCCGAATACGCAGCTTTGTCATGCCGCTTTTTCACATACAAATGTGGACTGGAAAATGTCAGACATGGCGTTTTGCCGATCAGACTGCAAAAAATCTGCTCAAATTGAATGAAGCCAATGTCACTTTAAGGAAGCATCAAAGCAACAACGGACAGCTAGAGTGCTGTGAACAAGCTGAAAAGTTAAAACCCGGATTCAAAATATTGTGCTTGCAAAAAAGAGGGGACAGGTGCTCAAGTCTTAGTGTAGGGGGGTCTCTGGGTATGCAAACAAAACCTGTTTCTTTTTAATGAGTCCTTTGGAACAGTTGCCCAGTCCAGACATATCTGGGCACCTGAATGAGCAAATGAGCGTCTGCTTATAGAACAGGAGTGCAAAAGAAGAGTTGTTTGGTGGTTTCCTTGAAAAGCGCAGTTGCTTCATTCCAGCTCCCCTTCACTGTCTGAGTCATCTGAGCCTGAACAAAACACATTATCCACCTCTTCACTCCTGCCTTTATGACATCCTGTGATAGCCACATTCACCTATTACCTGGCAGAAATGGATTCTCTCAAGACCTAATGGCCTTGAGTCATGGGTATATGATACTCATGAAGCATGCGTCCTTGTGTGTATGTATATGATTCGGCTGATATCAGCTGAAGGAGGAGTTTGTGCATGTGTCTATGTGTGTGCGTGTGTGGAGTTTGGGTGTTAGCTACTATTGATCTGTTTGGCCTGGACCATCACAAACAGGGACACCCATAGTACTGTGAAAGCACAGCCTGCTAATGGTACATTTTTTTTTCTAATCCAAGCTTATACAACAGGCCAAAGGCAAATCTCCATGAAGGTTGACTCCACGATAAAAACAAATGCATGGGCTTTCAGTTGAATGTAAACACCATGTATTTGTTTAACGTATTACTTAAACACAATATGAAGTGTATCACATGGTATCATATTTGAATAACAGAATTCAAATAACATATAGAATTGTGCGGCTTGGAACGCAGAGTTAGATCATCCGGTGAAATGTGTCCAGCAATCCAGCAGCTCCAGCGGCTGATTATACCTTTGTTGTGCTGGTCATTCAACATTTCCAATGAAAGTTTAGCTGTGTGTTCATAAAAACCAGAATATCATAAGTGATGCATTTACTAAGGTAAACTGGATGTCTACAGTTTCATGCAGCAAACTGTCTCTAAGCTGTGCATGCATATATGCAGATTTATGCAATTACGATGTTCCAGGGAAACACTGTGATTTTAGGAATCTTGCACTTTGGTGACAATGTACACTACGTCTGAATAACTGACCGTGTGTTTGAGCAAGGTGTATGATTTTTACATTAACACTGTACAAAGGTGCTCCTGCAGACAGCTCTGTATATAGACAATTTCCCAAAAAGCTGGTTCCATCAAAACAATGCACAGCGTGCCCAATCACCGGGCAAAAATGAGAAACTGAATTACAGCAGCTTTTCAAACTGGGACTAAACTGTGCCACTAAAACTTGGTGATGTACATTTAATACAATTAAAAAAGAAAAAATGAAGTTCAGGTCCAAGCCCCAGAGAAGCAAGCCAAGGGCAACAACGGCAAGGAAAACTCGCTAGGAGCAAGAGGAAGAAACCTTGACAGGAACAAAGACTCAAAAGTGGAACCCATTCTCCTCTGGTCGGGTTTATAGTGAATAAAGAAATTAAATAGCCAACTCGATTAGCCAACTGATCAAAAAGGCCTATAACACGAACGTACCAAAAGTCATGGGATAGCAGCATGTAAATTGATGATGAAGTGGCGTTACCTCCCGGCTTGGGCATTCCCAAAGGTGCATAAGTTGTTAGGTGTTATCTTATGAGTGAGGTTGAGGTATGAATTCAAATGAGGCATGATAGCAGAATGCCTCAATTAGGCTCATGCTGGACGAACGCAAAAGCCACACCATTCATCTGAACTCGCTAGAACGCTCCTTGAACCAATTCTGGACAACTTGGGCCCAAAGGCACAGTGTATTATCCTGCTGGAATGTCCCATCATCATTGTAGGGGTACATGAAGTCCAAATGTTCAGCAAGCAGTGAAACATAGTGGGCACTTGTTAATGATATGTTTAGGCGGACTAGTGGACCCAACGCATGCCATGAGAACACCACCAGCCTGCACAGTGCCTGGTTGACAACTGGGGTTGAAGGTTGTGGATTCATGTGGTCTGTGCCCCAAATAAACCCTAAAACAATTGGTCCCATGACTCTTTGGTCCATGTTACATCTTGCCAGTTCTCTATGGTCCAGTTAGTAACGGCACAAGCCCAAGTGCGTGGCTGTGTCCAGTGTTGTGGTGTTAACATGCAATCTGTTGAGTCTTCTATTGCCATATGACATGGATGCTAAAGAATGCTGCACTGACCTGCAGGTTATGAGTGTGGGGCCTACTGAATTGAATATGGATATGGTTTCTGTCAGAGTCGCTTGCCTGTTCACACGGCCAATTTTAGCCAGATGCCACCAGTCA
>CM067474.1:9715685-9810169 GCA_034552555.1 Semaprochilodus insignis | reverse complement strand
ATTGTGTGACGTAATTGAAGTAATTCAGTAGAATTAGAAATTTGACATAAAGTTATATAAAGGAAATAGGGTTGCCAGGTTTTACAAAGTTTATTTAAAGTGAATTATGGCCACAGCAGTGCTTTGTTTACTTCATAAGTATGTTTTGCTTCAATACAAATGATTGACGTGAGATAAACAATGTATAAGCCTCTTTAGATAAAATAGAAAATGGAGAAATACTTTAAAGATTGTTGAGCTTGTCCACTGCTGGGAAAACAATTCTCACTTCTCCACAAAGACAAGAGTGCAGCAATAACATGGACAGCACAGCTGCACTGTTATTCATATAAAAATTGTGTACAACAGCCACAATAAGAATTCGCTTTTAAACACAATAAAAACATTATGTGAAGTGAAGTGATTTTAAACCATACGTAGTTGCTGTGCAGCCTGTGGCTGGCTCTTCATGCTACAATGCACTGCAAACACATACACAGATTTCTCGTTTGTGCTGTAGTACAAAAATAAACTTCGGCAGTGTTTCACCTGCAACCATCTGGTGGTATTTAAATTATTATGTTCAGTGATAAACATCATTCAGTACGTTACCTCGATCTGTACTCTGAGGGTCTCAACTACAACACTAGTCAAAAACATTAAATAAATTGCAATATAATCTCATATTGCTACAGCTAGCCAAAAATCTTCAAAAAACACAAAATAATTATACCGTGGATCATATTGTATGGAGGATACTCTAGTCACTCTCACGATAATATGTCCTTTGGGTAACTGCTTTTCTACAGTCCCCTCAGTTCTGGAATGAATGGCCAACAGGTTCAGGGCAGTCGTGGGCTGGAGGTTAGGGAACCAGCCTTGCGACCGGAGGGTTGCCGGTTTGATTCCCTGAACCGGCCCCAACTGCTCCCCGGGCGCCGTGGATAGGGCTGCCCACTGCTCTGGGTAAGTGTGCTCACTGCCCTCGTGTGTGTGTGTTCACTAGTGTATGTGGGTGTTTCACTTCACAGATGGGTTAAATGTGGAATACAAATTCCTCTGTGTAAATCACAAATGGCTCAAAAACTCTCTACTCAGAGAATGATTGGCCTCACTGATATTACATGAGTAAATGTGTGTGCTGTAATTTATTACTATTTTGGGGGAAAGTGATGGTAAAAAGCAACAACTAACTTTCACTGAAACTCTAACCATAACCAAAAGTAAATGACACGGCAGCGTGAAACTGCAACACTGATAACTGAGTCAAATTTCTCAATCACTTGCACTAATAAGGTGGTACATGCAAAAACTTCAGTGCGTGTCACATGATTCAGCAGGAAAGTAATCTGGAAACACCTTTGTACCGGCTAGATCACAAGGCATAAAATGGCAGCACAAAATACAAAAAATCTAATAATCCAAAATTATAAGTCAGTGCTGTGGCACCTCACAATTTTGCATCATGTTACCCAAAATTATTTATCTGACACTTTGGATTTTGGAGCACATACTGCACTCTGACTGGCTCAGGACAAGAAATAAGAGGCAGATGATAAGAGAGATGATAAAGATTTGGTCGACTGCAATGAAATATCCTCTGTTCGTGTCCAAAATGTGTACAGGAAGGAGCATGAACTCTCTTAAAGAGTTCAGCATGGGACATCCTGCTGCAGTTCTGAAATAATGTCACGTCAAGCTCCACAGGTATACCTAGAACATTAATGGGGGTTCCACAGTTAAATGGTCAAGATGTAAACCAAGTCATACAGAGAGGTTTGCTTTGAAATGCTCCATTCTAGAGAAACTTGCTGAGCCCAAACTGTTCACAGTGGCGGTGACAAGAGCCACGTGTCTGAACAGTTTAAGGTCTCTATAAGCTCCATTACAGAAAGTTAGATAACTCAAAGACAGAGAGGTTAGTGAACGTGCTAACATGTCTTCAAGTCAAACAAATGACTGATCTTGTGACAAGCAAAGTGTTTTCACAAGGCAATTAAGGGCTTTAAATGGGCTTTATCCTTTTAGCTAATTAAATGTAACACACATCTGTATATGCAAATGCAACATTTACACTGGAAACATTAACCTTACCGTAACAAACAGCTATTAAGACCGCTATTGTGCCTTCTATCAACAGCTGGTCACATGGCCCCGCAGAGGCTCGATATTTTATCCCGTGTGCCCTGGCTGACTCCGTTAGCCGTGACAGCACTATTGTCGCTCACTATGATGAACAGCTGCTTTCTCAGTTTCAGCTCAACTCATGTGCCATGCACTCCTGTAAGCTCTGGCTTGCATTAGGCTCTCGCTCTTAATTCCTTGCCGATTGCCCAGCACTTCTCTAGTGGCTTATGATTTAAATCCCTATGATGCAAGCCAAGAGTCAACACATGGTCCCTCAAGCATAGATAGGAATGCAATCCCTTATTGCCAACATACACTTTTCAGGAAAGAGGTTCTGTTTATGCTCATCTGAGACTAGTTATTGGGTTTCTGCTATGGATGGGGGTCAGCCCTGACGTCAGCAAACAAGGGCAACTTTGAAGAAGTTAAATGGCCCAAAGCATAGAGGAGAAAGACACAGAAAGCACCATCAGCGATGATGTGATTATTCAGAGCTGCTGAGCGAATGAAATATGCATGTACACATATGGAGCACTGTGCAAAAGTCAAAGATTACCCTTAATTCCTCTCATTTCCAGTCAAAACAGCCACAAGGTACGAGTTATTCATTTTTCAGGAAATACTTCGGAGGAGATTAGATCTAGGATAATCCACTTGCATAATGAAGGGGAAAGTCAAAGGAAAGTGAAAAAAGTTTCCAAAATTATCGAGAAAATGGGGCTCCTAACAACTGTGCAAGACCTGACACCGGGCAGATAAACAGTACTTAAGGCTTTTATCTTGACATGACCAAATTCTCATTGCTGATAACTTACACTGTGAGCTTTAAAGATAAAGGTGTAAAAATGCATTTAATGCCTTTTCTTTTACCGTCTGTGATCAGTAGTTTAAAGTTCAATATTAAAAAAGTACATTTATTTAGCAAATAATACACTAGCTTGCAAAGTTACCTCATTACCACAACACATTTATAGATCCCTCAACCCAGATATTGAGCACCAATTTACATTTTGTTGCTTTGATTTCTCACCTTTACAGTTTACATAGAAAGCATTAATCACGCTTTACGCATGGAAGTCAAGCGAGTCCATAGTTTAAAGTAACACAATCTCATTCTTTCTAATGAGTAAAAGTATAAAAATAGAGATAATGAGAAACATATGTGGACACATTGCAGTAAAAATACTTTTGTTGTTGTATTAAGCTCCAATTGATCTACTACATAATATGCATATTGTTTATAATGCTCAAATATTTATGGATACGTTTTGAAGTGGCTCCATAAGAATGAGCCGGTCATTTTACTGGAAATCAAATAAATTGAAGGTGATCTCCTGACTTTTGCACAGCCCATGCATGTATATACATGCCCCGGCTGTTCACATATCCACTATCCAAGGAAATATCCAAGGTATAACACATCCCAACACACTTACGCACACCATGCTGAAGCGGTTTGGCCACAGAAGAGCACCAAACATACACACACACACACAGACCACAAGTAATACATGGTGTTTCAGTAATCTGTCAGTACTGTGAGTGAAACTCAGTTCCTCCTTTTGAGTGACGCTGAGGTCACACTAAATTACAGCACATGGCCTTTCTTATTCTGAAGCACAGCAGGCTGCAGGCACACTTGGAAACTGACCTGTGATCCACGGGCACTTCTCTTGTGGTCCCATTCTTGCTGTGGGAGCATCTGAAGAGAGAGAGGGAGAGAGAGAGAGAGAGAGAGAGAGAGAGAGAGAGGATGCAGACCGTCACAGGAAGCCAAAACACTCTGTACAACTAAGCCGGTAACACAGTGTCTAAAAATACAGTGAGGGAGAATGATAGCAGGAAAGACAAAAACACAACAGAGGGATAGAGAGAGAGAATAGAAAGAGAGTGATTTAGAGATGGAGAGAGAGATAAAGAGAGAGAGAGAGAGAGAGAGAGAGAGAGAGAGCCCTTCAACAGCATGAGGACTCCAGGGATAGCTGTCCTACCACAACCCCCTCACATACAGACGCACACCATGCTCGTACATTTTCCATTTTGTTCAGCGACGCATGCTCATAATTCAATTTCACAGTCAGGTTCACGTTCGCCTGTGCTCTTTAGCGCTCAAAGAGGAAATCCACCAATATTTCTAATTTTCTGGATATTTAAATAGATATGTAGCCATTTGGAGCGGTTTGATGTGAACTGCTATGCTCCAGAGAAACTTAACAAGTCAGAATTGCTCACAGTGGCAGTGATAGTAACCAGACGTCAGAAGTGTTTACTGCTTCCTAAAGCTATTGCATGAAATGGTTAAAAATACTCTACTTAATCTCAGAGACGATGTTTTATAATAGTTTAAAGGCGGACTGTATTTTTTAAGTACGTTCATGATGGAAACCTACATGCAGAGTGTTGTATTTAAAGGGTATTTTTCCAGTTTACTACTATTTTATTATCACTAGATATGAAAATACAAATTGTACGTGTAGCTTATTTGGCTGTTTGAACAGTAAAAAAACTGCCGATATTTGTGGATGTTCTGTAGATGTTGTGATCCCTGGTTCCCCTCATCACCACTGTATAGAAATCAGAGGCAGTATGTTTCTCGACAATGAACCATTTCACAACAAACCTCTGAATGACTTGAATTGACTGAATTACGCCTTCTGAAATGGTGGAAAACTCATGGATTTCTGTTTTAATGGCTTCTCCAAGGCTGTAAAGTTCTAATTAGCAGACAGTAGGAAGTTCCTGTGCACTCTGACTGGCTCAGGACAAGAAATAAGAGGCAGATGATAAGAGAGATGATAAAGATTTGGTCGACTGCAATGAAATATCCTCTGTTCGTGTCCAAAATGTGTACAGGAAGGAGCATGAACTCTCTTAAAGAGTTCAGCATGGGACATCCTGCTGCAGTTCTGAAATAATGTCACGTCAAGTTCCACAGTCTCCAGCGCCAGGAAAGTGGACGTTTATAAATACCGTGGGAGCTCAGCCTAAGAATATATTCCTTCAGAGTGAAAGGAGAGGGAGTAAGCCAAACAAACAGAATTCTGGCCGTAGTTTATTGTATGCAGCAAGATAGGCCGTTAATCAATAATATTTGTGTCCATGCGGCCCACTCTCAGCCCTGTCACATGCCTGGGACGCTATGTGACCTGGCACTGCTGGCCAACATTGCATCCACACAGCCGGCTTTATAAAGGGCACTGTACAGATTCTTAAGCAACACACCACATGCAGAATAGTAGAGGCCACTTTTTTTAGAAACAATTACCAAAACATAAACATAAACAAATATACTTTAATGGAGGCCATATGAATTCTTGGTTTGAAACACATTTCAGACTTAACGGATTAGGACTTCAGACTACATAACAACGAAAAGGGTTCTGCTATTGTAATGTCAAGCAACAGAAGAACACTTTTTGGAGCTATATAGAACCAAACCTTCAAGAAGGTTGTTTATAGAACCATATACAGCCCAATCTCTACCAACATGAAGAACTATTTTACCATTGTGTGGATGGACAAACAGATTGTGACGAGTGCTGAGCTAAAATCAAGGTGAGGTTTATTTAACAGGTCTGTGATCAACCACAGCAGCAACAAGAGCAAGGCGGACATAACAGAAGGGCAAGAGAGAGTCAGAGTCAGGAAACAAGCGGACGTCACAAACCAGGCAAACAATCAGAACAGCAAAGGTACCAAAAGGGCAAAAGACAAAAGAGTAAATCAGAGAATCAGAATAAAGTCAGAACCAGACAAGAGTGATCACAGAGAGACCCGCTCGGTACGCACAGAGTACCAATACTTCGCAACGGGTCAGTGTGAGAGAGGAGTACATATACAAACAGACTAAATTAACAACAGGTGGGATCAGTACTCGGGAGACTCGGGAAGCACCCATGAAGATCCATCTTATATAAGAGTGTAGCAACGTCATCATACGAACTGACTGATACATTAAAGGCACTAATCTTCCTCACTTCGGGTGCTAAAGAAGACCAGAGTAATACTGAATAAATTTACTGACTCTATTTGTAGTGTTTTCACTGTTTGTCTGTATTTTTGATTGTATGTATGTGCATTGAACTGCCTGTGTGTATGAAAAGCGCTATATAAATAAACTTGGCTTTGGGAGAGTAAAAAATGGCAGCAGGCACAAAAATGTAGATATATGTAAATAGAGTTTATATAATACTTAGTGTAAAAGCCTTTAAGGCAGCTTTGGCTGGAAATTGAAGACTTTTAATATTTAATTTATTACATGATAGCTCCGACTTGTATTATCACTGTGCACATATACTCACTTGCGTATTCTGTAAAAACAAGATCTTTGACAAGACCAAAAATGATCCATTTCTGCCAAAATTTGAGGTCGTTGTCCTTAATAGTTTACTCTCCCACACACGACACGAGAAGATGAGTTCTCTCCTCCTCTCCCCATTTCTTCTCTGTGTCAAACATAGGCATCAAGGACAAGGTCCCTATCTTTGACTACGCATCGGCATGGCCATGCTAGATTACGTAACGTTATGTAATGCTCCTCATCCTCTGGATTGGCCTTGCATGTTCCAGTACCAGGGTTTCAGGAAACCACAGCCATTCACAAACCAGTATCATTTACTAGTTCTGCGACATGCTGTCCGAAAACACACTGCAGTATATCAGCAAAAGAAATGAAAATACACAAGAGCTGATTATATTTCCATGTTGGTATTTTATGAAGCAAATGTGTGTTTTCTCAATGAACAAGTGCTTTTATAAAGGAATCTTAATGAAGGTCCAAAATATGCGTGAAGATATATCGCAAAGATAAACTGGCTCAAAAAGATCCTCTGAAGGAAAGATTTTCAATGGATGGTCTCCAGGACTTCCAAAAGACTTCCAGACCTTATTGTAATTTTCTTCCTAGAAAAGGCAGCGGGCCCAAGGTCTGGGACGCCCTAATTAACCAACTGAACTCCCTGAAAGTCTTGAAATTAAAATTCTGGGAAAATAAATGTGCTATGACGTTATGCTGTCTGACAAAAAAAAAATAGATACTAAATACAAATTCAGGAAAAGATCTTCAGTTGGCGTGCCGTCTTTGCTGTTCTCAACTAACTAGAGATGCAGGTCTGGTCAGTCTCAGAGTGGCACTGTAGCTAATTTGTTCACCCAGTTGGTCTTTGACAAGCTCAACTGTAGCTATGCCAGGGATACCTTGGAAAATTTAGTTCCGTCTCCTGAGGTTGGAAACAGCGAAATGTACTTCATTTTTCAAAACAAGATGCCAGCATGTGGAAGACCAAGCTAACAACCCAGAAAAGAGATTTCATATCAGCGGAAGTGAGTGAGCAGCCAGCCAAGACTGGAGTAGCCAGCCAACATGGGAGCCCCCGAACACCAGGGATTATTTCACACACTGAGCTGGCCTATACCTTCAAGCAGCATGCAGCAGTGACCATGTAGTCTGAGGCACTCTTCCTTTTTCGCCTGTCACTGTAAAAATTCATAAATCTATGAGTTCCAAAACAGGAAAGAAACAGGAGCAGCAGTGCCTTTATCTTTTTACCGATTTTAGAAAGCACAATATTTGGAGAGGAACACGTGACGAAAGAGAATGTCGGTGCTCACTTTAGTACAGCCCGATAAGCACAGCTCCTCATCTTGTGAAGGAAAGGAGAAAGGATGAATGAAAGCAAAAAGGTAGTGCCAGGCCCGAGCAGCGTTCTCCCACTGACTCCGGCTCGCTAAGTGACAGACGATGTAATCTTCATAATAAGTCAGATGATGCACTGCTGCCTTAATTTAGCACGAATGTGATGCTGCCTGCTTCTAGCACAGCCTCTCTCCCTCTCTCAGCACCATCAGTTAAGGGACCCAGGCGGTTGTGCTCAGCTGCAGTGGTAGCAGGTGAAGGAGGGGCTGGGAACAGACCCCGAACCCCACTGCATGCCCATTATGCCTCTAACGCCTTTTTAATAATGCAAAGACTACAGGAGGGTGAGGGCTGGAAATCTCACGCGTACTCTGCAAAGAGGCCACCACTACATTAACGCTCACTTCACAATGATTCATTCATAACTGGCATCACTAGCCTGCACAGATCGCACACAGTCCAACGCTCGATTGCTTCACTTAATTACTGGGAGTGGGCTGTTTTTCAAGGTGGCTTTAAAAGTGGGAATGCACACAGAAGTAATAATGGCTCAAACCAACAGCAGGTACAAAGTTTAACTCTCCCCATTTATTTACCTACTGAAATAAGTATACACAAAGTGAGAAATGCTTTTTTGGGTTAAATAATGGGTTGAGTCTGCTTTTAAACTGCTTTTACGTTTTCTGCATTTAGTGGGTGCTTTTATTACGAGCAATTAACAAAAGTGCTTTGTTGTCCATTTAGAAAATGTAGCCTAGCTAGCACAAATAGTGCAGACGCAGAGTGCATGTACCCTATTAACTAAGACACTGCTGGACATAAAAGCCAGCTCTGAAAGATACATAATGTAGAACTAAGACAGTATCAAGTGCATCATTTCAGTGCTTCACATTAGTGTTTATTTATGTGCTGTCTTGAGGGTTCCACAGCCTGGGTGCTAGGACAGCGAAGAGTCTCTGTGTGTTTGAAGGATACGGCGTTAAGCACAGCCATACTTGAAGCTTGAAGGGCTCGTATGAAAACTAAGCACAAGGTTCACCAAGACAGTACTGAGGCTAGCAGCTAGAGGTGCTCACTCCTGTTCCTGGAGATCCAGCATCCAGCAGAGTTGGACTAATCTAACACACCTGATCCAGGTAATGAAGGCCTTCAGGGGCATCTGAATATTACAGACTGGAGTGTTGGATCTCTGAACTCTACAGGATGGTAGATCTCTAGGAATAGGCATGCTGGGTCTATGGCAGTAAATTCTACTCAGATCCTACCTAACCCAGTAGAACACACTAGATGTGCACTGAATATAAGTAATAAATAAATAAATAAACAAATAAATCACATATAAATCACATGACCTGAATCAGGTGACAGGACAGAGTGAAAAAAATATAGTTATAATATAATAGTTATTAATTCAATCAAATGCAAAAGATGAGTTCTCAGATATTTACAAGCTGTCATGCACTCATACACGTTTTTTGTGAGTTTATCAGATATCAAGGTCTCTTTCTCTCCCTTGTCCCATTTGTACGCATCAGCTACAGTACCTCCACCAACCTGGAGGAGGAGCTGTACCCATGATCAACCCATACTGGATGGAAGGTCATCATGCCAAAATTCCAAGGGGTGGTTAAAGAGGGTGCTAAGCTCTCCAGCATTGGCGTATGGAGCACTGAAACTACATTCTCTGGAGGGATGGAGAACCATTCAGTGACTCTGGGATAATCCCAAACTAAACCAACACTCAGCTCTTGTGGTTGAGATGCAATCAAATCCTCACAGTAAATGTTGTAATATCCAGTTTAAAGCCTACCTAGAAAAGTAGAAGCTCCCTAATAACGCCCTTGATTTCAGAAGAAATTATGAATGAGCGGGTGTTTACAAATTTTTGGACATTATGGCTCAGTTTCCTGGACAGGAATTTAGTCTCAGTCTGTAAAACCGACACACAGCGTATACCACAGGTTAACTGACACAGCATGTTTCTGCGATCTGTTGCGTCAGTAGCTAGTCCGATCTGACACCCAGCACAGGATCACAGAAGCTGACAGATATCCTGTCCATATTGCAGAGACAACAACAATAGCGCTTGATGAAAAAGACCCTCATAGCCATTTCTGAACCAAATATAACCCTGGATCTGGAACTTCTTAGAACCTTGGTGCCATTCAGGGAACCAGCCTGCATGTGTGCCAGTTTTTAGTGGAACCAGGGTTTTGCACAATGGTATTAAACACCAGTATGTAGATGGTGGAGTGCACAGATTACGGCGGTGTGCTATAACTACCGTTTTCCTTTTTTTCTTTTTCTTTTTCTTTTTTTGGTTCCAAAAAAACTTTTCGGGTTACAAAATACAGTTTTCCAAATACAGGTGCGCAAACTAGGCTTTCACTGTGAGGGCCCAGAGGTGGAGGCTTGCAATTTCAAGAAAGAGTGCACTCTGTGGACTCATGGTTTGATAGGCCTACCTTCACAATCCCACTGTAACTATTTTAAATGATATTTATTTTGTAACACACGACTAAACAAATAGGCATATTTTATGACCAGGAAATCAAAAGACCTATTTTCTGGATCAGACTGATATACTCTGGTTCCATCCCCTCATTATCCTTAACACCTGTTGCTTGTCAGGTTATCTTATCTCTTGCTCTGTGTTTGGACGTCTTCCAAAAGTCACTTTTAGGCATGTTTCCATGTGTGCCTCTTTAGTTCTTCTGACTTGATTCTTGATGACTAGTTGATGCATTTGTCTGCTCTTCATCTTGTAATTCATCCAGTCGAACTTCTTAAATATTTTTTAGACATAATGAACAAAGCAATTTTAGTTAAACAGTTACATAAGGGATTGACTAAGGTTTTACTGACAGTTAAATTACAGAAAAAAAAATTGAGAACAAAGAAAATGTCAATACTACGGCAAGAAAAGCCACTGGGGAGTCGATATAGTCACTGTTATTGGTGAGCTGAGATAACTGATCCGAGTCACTGAATAGGGCCATAATACCCATCGCTAGTTCAAGACTCCTCTGCTTCCCTCATTGCTTCTGTATGCCATCTTGATATTTAAGAACGTTTGCATTCTTGTAATTTGTTGTATTATTTCTTCTTTCAGCCTGAAGTGTATATTCTAAATATTCATAAGATGAGGTGACATTTTATAATTCCTTTTTTGAAAGACAATGTGTGTAGTATTGTTTGGTAAAGAAACTCATGTTTTAAATTTTTTCCATGTTTCTGTCATTTGTTAACATCAGTACAAACTGAAAAAAGTCTGAAGGGCGGAGTCAATACAGTCATCAATACAGAATATCATTTGAACATAGTATAGAATTAATCACACAATTACATATTAAATACATATTTAATAAATTTAAATAGTAGAGCAAAATGAGCAAAATAAAAACTAAAGAAATGGACTTACAGCAGCTTACAGCACTTGTTTATGTCTTGCCACTTCAGTGATGTTCTTTTTTGTGTTAAATTCATTCAAAATAAAATCAATCCAATAAATTAGAATACTATATTGTTACTATGATTGATTATATCACGTCCTGCCTTTCTGGATTTTGTCATTGGTTATAGTTTTTCTGGCTACCTAGGTGAATTTAGTGCAGCACAATAAGTGAAATGTTGATGATGTTTGTTTGTTTGTTGTTCTAATAGGGCTGTCACAATCATTTACACAATTTATTTAGCTGCTGATTAATTGTAATACCAATAATTGAGATTAACAATTTATTTGTTTATCGAATCCAACTATTGAAGTGGATAAATTGGCAGATATGTAGGTAATACTGTTTGTACTGTGGAAATGATACACTGCACCAACATTTCTCAAAGTGTGTGGCACAAGCCCTGAGGGGCACAGAGGCATGAAGGTGGGAAAAACGTAGTGCGGAACTAATGTTTTGACATCAGAATCTTCTTCATGGTGGAACAATAAACAAACCGTGCTTTCACGTTAGCAATGGTGTTCATTCAGACCGAGAGTCTGGGTGTACAGAATGGAGAGATTTAACAGGGACCCAAAAAAAGGGGGGCGATGCTTTTGAGACAAACAAAACAAGTGACGGTAACCAAGTCATTAAAAAATGATCAAGCCTGTCTTGCTCCTGGGTTCACAGTAATCGTGCTGGGGGGTGAGGAGAGCCCAGTGTGCCTGGCAGCTGACAGTATGAGACCCAACAGAGACATTACATCCCAGTTACGTCAATAAACCGCTTGATTTCTTTCAGAGAAAATCTGGTGAATCAGCAGATTACTGGCACAGATGGAACTTCATGGTTATTGTTCTAACTAATTTTATTTCAATTCTTTCCTCTATTTTAGGAAAAGTAGACAAACTAATCCAGTGACAAAAGTGAAAAAGGTGGTTTGGGAAGTGGAAGTGGAAGCTGATTGTTTATTTGCACAACAGAAATGACTAAAATGAAGACGATGGGAATATTCACGATCCTGATGTAACTCAACAAAGTTACGCCGGTCCCATTCTGTCACCACGTTGACCACTTTCCTCTAAAGGTGGGGCATGACAGCAAGAAGTTTGAGAACTACTGCACTACACTGTTGTGCACAGGCACACACGCTCACAAAAATGAGTCAAGCAAATCTACATGGCTTATGCAAACAACGTTAGAGTTTGCTACGTAGCTAACAAATAAACCATTACTCACGCTTCCCTCTAAACAATGTTTACTGCTTTATTTTATTTACATTCATTTGCCTCAACGCAATGTAGTGAGTTCACATTCGGCTTGCTGTGTAAATCTAACCACTCTGGAAAATTATGGCTGTTAGCTTAAAGGTGACCTATTATGCGTTTCTGTTTTTTCTCTTTCCGTTAGTGTGTTGTAGCCTTTTGTTCAAGTAAACATTCTGCACACTACGAAAGTACACACGAGACTGAGAAGCTCTCTCCACAGAAACCACTTTTCTCAGCTGCCTGAAACACCTTGTTAGAACTCCAACCCCTTTTCCTTTGATACAAGATGACGCCATCTCAAAACACAATCCTACCAGCAAGCTGGCACAACCCTCACACAGCATCCAGCCACTACTGAAGGCCGTGCAGGGGCAGAACCGCTCTGGTTGACCAGAACAGGGTGGGCGATCAGCTGGCCAATCAGAGCCTATTCAAGCAGACTCCAAAAAATAAAATGAGCATAATAAATCCTCTTTATACAATTGTGATTGTCACTATTACAATTAGGCAATTTAGTAACAATTTTTACAGGCCTCATTTTATTGTGGCCTCATTGGGGCAGTCATGGGCTGGAGGTTAGGGAACCAGCCTTGTGACCAGAGGGTTGCCGGTTTGGTTCCCTGAACCAACAGTAATGACTGAGGTGTCCTTGAGCAAGGCACCTAACCCCTAAGTGCTCCCCGGGTGCTGTGGATAGGGCTACCCACCCCTCTGTGTGTGTGTGTTTCACTTCATTGATGGGTTAAATGTGGAATACAAATTCCTCTGTATGAAAATCACAAATGGCTCAAAAACTCTCTACTCTTTAATGATTGGCCTCACTGATTTGATTATAATATGGCCCACCTAATTAAATCATATTTACAGGGCCTAATATGGCTCACCATTAGCATTGGGATTTAAAGTGAAATATGTTTATCACTAATACCAATAACTGAAGAGAAAGCACTTTGTGAAGTGAGAGAAAACACTCTGCACGTTCAAGGCAGCCTCCATTACTCAAGAACAGTGCCCGAAACATCTGCCATATCCTGTAGTGTACAAGTTATACTCCTGTTCATACCTTCAGAGTGAGCCCAAACTGGACAAGTCTGGTTGGCAGAACCAACCTAACATGCTGGCAGCCCTGTACATTACACTCAGTTTACCTCACTTTTAAACATCCTTGCTTATTAGAAAAGCGGAGCTTTTTGTTTATGTCTAAAACGAAAGTCAGCTCACTGGTTTGAAGCAGTGTTGGATGTCTGACTAAATGACGAGCAGAATTAGCTTTAATCTGTTCAGATTCTCTTCTTCAAAAGCTCCTCCAGACTTTTTCTGAGACATCGTTCCACCCGTGTTTCTCAGCTTCACAGCTTTAGCTTCCTTCAACGGTGGACCGCCAGCACACGTTGTCACGTGTAGTCTGCTACAATAAGGAACATGAAAGATGCTGACCGTGTACAGACTGCATTTCCCATGAGTCCCTGAACATAGACATAAAGACGTAATGGAAAATGTACATGTATGCTGCTTTCGACTGAAGCTCCTAACCCAGAATTTACCACCTCCAAAATGGAAAAATGAAAGAAAACGCCCCCCTGAACTGGGAATTCCTTCTCGGAAAGTGGAGGTGGTGTCTCAACTCTGAGCTCAGCGTATCATTTAAAGTTGCCATGCCAGTCAGTAGTACTTTTAAATGATATTTGCTTCAGATCAATCAATGTACAGACACAGCAATTGGTTAAATTTGTAACACTGATCATAAAGTTCACTGCTTTCAGAAGGTAAACAGTCTGTTTACAGACATTAAAACCATCACTCATATCACTAAGGTAAGCTAGCTAACTTGTTGCTAACAATACACTCTTGTTTTTTCCCAGCTTGAACATGATTATCTTGAAAATGATGTAATTCTGAGCTCGGACTTTCAAAAGCAGCACTAAACCTCTCTGTTTAAGCCATAGCAAATTAGTTCTGAATATATAGTTTTAGTAAATTTCAGCAGCTAAAAGCATTCACAACACAAAGTGAAAATAGCTGTGTTAAGAACAAATGATTCATGCTTCATCCCCTTCCAAACACCGAAGAGGACACATCTCTCCCATTCCGCTTACACCGATATCTATGCCCTTGGCTATTGAATAATAAGACATGGTTTCAAATGTGAACAGCTCAGTTTTTGTTTGTGCTGCTTGTTTTTGCATACTAGCACCACCAGCTTGCCATGTTTGTGTATTATGATTATGTAAATTATGATATGCTAATTTGCATATTGGTTGATGCAAGTAAAAAAAGGAATAATACATATACAGACGTACCGAGTAGTGTTGCTGGTTTTGCTGCTAAAAAGTAAAATTAGACTGTGACCTTAAAAGGTGGCGAACGTCCACACACCAATCCGTGTCCGAGGGCCTGAAGTCATTGTGTAGACAGTGTTGTTAACAGGCCAGTGATAAAACTGTGTGCAGGTGAGAGTAAAGCGGAAACAAAACCAGTCTCCCGTGGTTATTGTCTCGCGTCCAGCTGCCTTTCCTCACCCATACACGCACTCCTTAGTGCACATATGGTTGTAAACATTCTTGTTGAGCTGGTGGCTCTCGCTAAGCCATGTTGGACCACCCAGCATTGTATATCCACATCGCTATGAACTCGGAACATAAATACGGGAGCGGACGCCAGGGACAAATTTGCCTCGTGCTCTTCAAAAGGCGAGTTATTGGTGCTTCAGCTCCTTGTGTTTCCACGTGTGCCCATTTGAGACTCTTTAATCTAAACAACGGCAACGTTTCCTTCACTCGACTTGCTATTAAAATGTCAAGAAAAAACATGGCACATAACCTTCACGTTCCAGCTACGGGCAGAGGGTGAACTAGGGCTGAATAAACGATGTGACAAATCTCTTCTTTCCCTAACAACATGGCCCCTTTAGAAATCAAGTGAGGACAGCGTGTTCAGTCAAACTGCTCCTGGCCTGTTAAAAGCTCCTCCCTCTGTCTCTTTCCTCTCTCTCTCTCTGTCTCGGTCTATCTTTCCGCCTCCCTCCCTCGCTGTTGTTTCTCTCCAGGTTGCTCCGAGGCGGTGAGCGAGAGTGACGTGGACAGAAGCATCAACTCATAGCGTGTCCATGCTCTCTCTGGCAAGGCCTTGTAAGGAATAAAAGCTGTGGAGAGGCTGAAAGAGAAGAGGCTGCCAGCCACATTATGGCCTGTAAAGAGCACACAGTGGACTCAAGTGCAACCCCCACCCCCTGAGTGGACGTTGCTCAAGGTGGGCACCGCGTCCACAGCCCCGCTGGCTCACGACATCCCTGTTCTGGATCTGGAGAGGGCCCTGACCTCATTAGCATAACGAAAGCCACACAATGGGGCTTGGCCAAGTGTTTTAATCACACTCCTCAGCCCCCCCTTCTACCAACATAGCAGCTTCAGAGGACAACATATTTACATATCGCAGTGTTTGAACCACCAACAGACCACTACAACCTCACAATTAAGAGCACCTGCAGGCCAAATGAAGCACTGTGAAAGGTAATGGATGGGGTGGTTGTATATAGCCATTACATGTAGGCCAACAGAACGCTTGTAAACATAATGGTTAGCTATATATATATCCTGGCAGATAACGGGCACCCAGTCGGCATGTCAGTCAGCATGTACACAAGATATTACAAACAGAGACAGATAACATATTAGCAATAGCGGAAAATTGAGAATGCATTAGAGTTAGGGCTGAGATTCGCCCGTCCTGGCCGACGATTCGACTATTCGTTCATGTTTGTTCTCCATATACATTATCTAGTAATCAGTAAATCAATCTGCATACGGTTCAGATCTGATGTCCTCATTTAGAAAGTCAGCACAGCAGAGTCACAGGACCATATTACTGAACTAAAAGAGACGTGGCGTATGATGAACGATCTGGAGCCTGATTTAATTACAGAATATAGCGTCCGGCAGCGAGCACGTATTTATTCTAAAAATTAGCGCTTCTAGCCTGTCTTTATAATTTCACTTTTAACAGCTTCTTCAGTAGGATGACCCTTCGTCTTTCATCTCTCATAAATAATGAACTCCTAAATAAAACCAAATTAGTCAATATTTAAATTATTTTTAGATGAAAAGGAGAACGGTAGACCTGAAACCGTTTAATTATTATATCACCCGCACTGAAATAATTATTCCTCGTTTATCGGCAGGCATATTAAGTGACTGTACTTATCTTTAAATAAAAATAATCTTAGCTGTAAACGAATAAATAAAAATATCTGTAATTTAGGTTCTAAAATAATGGAATTATAATAAAACAAACGTCTTCGGTCCGTTTTTCCTTCACCGCAAACAGCCATTATGTCTAAAACGAAAGTCAGCTCACTGGTTTGAAGCAGTGTTGGATGTCTGACTAAATGACGAGCAGAATTAGCTTTAATTTGTTCAGATTCTCTTCTTCAAAAGCTCCTCCAGACTTTCTCTGAGACATCGTTCCACCCGTGTTTCTCAGCTTCACAGCTTTAGCTTCCTTCAACGGTGAACCGCCAGCGCACGTTGTCACGTGGATTTAATTTTTTAGCAAGCATGCGTCATAGCCCAGTTAGAACTTAAATATATATTTATTATTCCCCTTTTAATAATTATTAAAATGTCTTTTTACATTCTTAAAGTTCTTGTGCATTTTGTAAGTTTTTGTCTGTTTTACGGAAAAAAAAAAACTCGTCACTGTTGTCAGTCGACTTGAAGGTTCTCCGGCTGACGATTCGACTCGTCGACGTCTAGAGGGCAGCCCTAAATAGAGTTCACATACATGTTTCCTAAAGCAGGTAGAGCTGCCATAACCAGCTCTAAATCCCAGTGAGGGATCTTTGGTAACACTTACAGCTTAACGTAAGTGACATAGCCTTAACAAGCTAATGTTATTAGCATTCATGCTGTAAGTGTTTAAAGTGAAGGACTGATTCTGCTCATATTTATACACTTGACAAAGAAAAACTGAAGTCTTGTTTGGTTCTACACATGATTCTGGGAGAAAGTAGACATTTGTGTGAGTGCGTGCGCAGAACAGTACATCATTTCATATCAGCCAGTAAGGAAAGCCTGCCAAATTAGATGCCTTAGAGTGACATAAAATGACCAAAAGACCAATAAACTGTTAATCACGGTTATTATAATTGGTTCCAGCTGTTTCTTGAGCATTCAGGAAATCAACTGGAATCATGAGTTCAGTTGGTTCCCATTTGGGTCAGTTCTTGTTTTTGAATGTGCAGCAGGAAAACATCTCTTTAAAGTGAATACTCTATTGAACAACACCAAGACGCAAAGTTATCGTCCTGGGAAAATCAAAGCAGTCTTTGCTGCTACCTTTGGCTACCCGACCTTCCCGATGCACATGATTCGCTATTCCGTGGCATTTTTAGATGCTCTAAAGTGTTATCTACTTTGGCCTGCACCCATTTTTTTATCTGGATGTTAAATATTTGGCTCGGTGATGGTGATAGGGTTCCGGCGTGAGTAAGTGGCAGTGAAGAAATCCTCCTGTGTGTTCCAACCGCCTTTGGCACCACTTCATAAAACCCAGCTGAGCTTCACACCCATAGCCACAACACGTGGTGCTAATGCAGTGTTTTCCTCTCCTCATGTGCCTCTCAAATAAACTATACACACTGGAAGTCAGTGCAGCCACTAAATGTCAAGCACAATACCAAGATGCTTACGTCAGTGTGTGATAAGATTACAGCAGGTCTGTGAGCGTGCTGAAGACAGAAAGCCAGAGTGGAAGGGGAAAATGCATCACCACCAGGTTTAAATATAGTTACTGCCTTAAAAATAAAGCTTCTAAACGGGATTCGGCTGGGACGTAAAGTTCTAGAAAATGCCTAATTGGTACGGAGTTTTAGATTGGGTCCTTTAAACTTACACATACACAAAAACCAACACAATGTAGAGCACCTGCAGGCGAAGCACAGTGAACGGTAATGCATGGGGTTATGGTATATGGCCATTATTATCAATAACAGTACATCCTTCTTCAAAAGCTCCTCCAGACTTTTCCTGAGACATCGTTCCACCCGTGTTTCTCAGCTTCACAGCTTTAGCTTCCTTCAACGGTGAACCGCCAGCGCACGTTGTCACATGGATTTAATTTTTTAGCAAGCATGCGTCATAGACCAGCTAGAACTTAAATATATATTTATTATTCCCCTTTAAAAATTATTAAAATGTCTTTTTAAATTCTTTTTGTAAGCTTTTGTCTGTTTTACGGAAAAAAAAAAACTCGTCACTGTTGTCAGTCGACTTGAAGGTTCTCCGACTGACGATTCGACTCGTCGACGTCTAGAGGGCAGCCCTAAACAGAGTTCACATACATGTTTCCTAAAGCAGGTAGAGCTGCCATAACCAGCTCTAAATCCTAGCAAGGGATCTTTGGTAACACTTACAGCTTAACGTAAGCGACATAGGCTTAACGAGCTAATGTTATTAGCATTTATGCTGTAAGTGTTTCAAGTGAAGAACTTTTTAAACTTTAAAATTATTCTTAACATACACTTTTATGTAAATCCACCTATTCTGCCGGCATCAATTCAGCTCCACCTATTCATGCTAGAGTTTCAGTCGGGACAATCATAAAACAGCCTGCAAACTTTGTAAGAAGACAAGAAAGGTGTAGGATATGAGCCCTTAAAGCTCTGGCACTGGGCTGAGAAGCAGTAGAACAGTGTGATGCAGCTCCATCAAATAACTTTGGGATAAGTTGGAGTGACCCAGAACTAATCATCAGTACCTGACCTCACTAATACTCTTGTGGGTGACTTTAGCCAAGAGGGAACAAAGTTTCTATTAATTCTTGTCATTTCAGAAAAAAAGGTTGGGCGAGCAAGTGTCTACAAATATGTTTCATTTATTTAAAATTGCTTTTTACAAAGCCATCCATTAAACGGTTCTTCTGTGGCATTGCTCCAAATTACTCTTTTGCCAGAATGTATTAGTAGGAGAGAGTTTTAATGTTCTCTACTCAATACTGATAAATTTCCAAAGTGGATGAGCTCATCTATGTTTCTAACTACACACAAAGGCTCACTTCCTTTCACTTACAGAATCAGTACCACGGACTATTTTAGTATTTCAACTGTCTACTCCCGACACCTGTCTCTTTTTTAGCTTGTGCTGATCCATGTGACTTCGCTGACTAATGAGAAGCTACACTTGGCACATATGGAACCTATATCTACTCTGCAGAGGGGCTGGCTACAATGAAGCCCATTCTAAGCTGGTGGGCAGATGACTCACGTTTTTCATCAATGGCGTAAATCCGATCAGTCATGCTCATCAATGCTAATTAGACCCAAATCTGCCGTGCAGAAGGCTTGTTGATCTGCAAAGCACGCCCCCGAGTCCTTATTGATTTGATTTAATCCTTGCCTCATGGCAAGTGTGATAGACCATCGGCCATTCAAAGCACTCTGTTACTCTACATTCCTATAAATAATCAGCTAAACAGATAAGCAAGTAAACCAAGCTCACAGCAGGTACTTAGTTAATGTGTTAAACAGCTGAGATTTGTTATGTGACCTGATCAACCTCTCCAAGGATACACAACACTCCTTATGACCTCACCATGAATGGGCAGGGCTACACTGCCGTGGTAAAGAGGTTGTTTTCCAGCTTTTTGATTTTTTTTTTTTAATCTATGGACCATATGGTTTTAAAACTCTAACAGTGTTTACATACTTCATCAAACTGCTTTGAAGACTTAAGGAAAGTTTGGTTTTCCAAGAAAATCACAAATAAAGCCCCTTAATAAAGTGTTTCTTTCCATATTTGGGAAACTTACATATTTTTTATGGTTTAATAAGAACCTCACTAATTACAAATTTTTGTTTCCCTGCAGTATATCACAAGTAAAAGAAGCCTTTGGCCTGGAGTAGCGGTCATTCAGCCACATCTACATAGACTGCTCAAAGCATGGCTGAAACATAGCCAACACAGGTCATTGCTGATTGAAGCATGTAATCTGCCGGGCCCATTAGGAAGTATATTTAGCATAATAATATCTAAACGATGCTTACAAAATCCAAAATAAGTGAGGTATATCTTATCCCACAGACTAATCCTCTCAGGAGACTTGAGTGACAGAACCAAAATAGACCTCAAATGACTCTAAATGTACGAGTGCGAACTGAATCACCGATGAGAGCGAATATTGGGCGTCTAATTTTTCCAGGGGGACAGCACTGACTCTTCCCAACGAGGTGAATGAGTGGTGTTTTTTCCACTCTTTAGTACAGGTGACATCAGCGCAGGGCTAAGAGGGGGCTCTGGCTGGGTTCTGATTGGGTTAGCCTGCTTTAATGGCCTGGCCTGCGGAGGGACTGCATTAACCCCACATGCTGCAATCCGTGCAGCCACAGTGCTGATTACATTCCCGGCACTAATAAGAGCGTGTCTGGTGTCCCAAATCAGGGTAATAGAGCACACCAGAAACCTAAGAGGAGATGTGTTCAAACACAGGCAGGCATACATGCACACAGGATACACACCTGCACGTATATGGATCATTCTGCCAAATTAGTCAGAGTTGACTATGGCTTTGAACGACTCTTATTAAAAAATGAACGAACGTTTCACACATACCATTTTCATTAACACACCAAATTGCTTAATTGCAGAAATGATGTGTTTCCGTGGTGACCGTTCTTAATGTTACACACTGATTTTCAGACTTTGGGACACATTTTTTAACTGCTTACCGTGTGGCCATGAGGGACAGGGATGCAGCCTCAAGCTAAAATAATGCTCCGCCTATGAATTAAACCTTTTTTGTGATGTGAAATGAAAATGTGGGACAGCATTTTTGGAATAAACCACTTTTTTTACCCAGAGCTGTAGAACGGAGCAAAAAAAAATGCAGATTTATGTGAAATTTATTATAACGACAAATCCAGGTAATCATTATAATAGGCAATAGGCCATGTACACACTCAAGACTCCTCAAGAGCTCAAAGATGTATTCAATTAGCTTTGCAGATGTTTCCAGTGTAAATGCTCTTTTCAGAGAAAGCAAAAAGATCTGGGTGCTCTTATGCCCTCTGGCTTTCTGAGAAGGCAGAGATGAGAGGCTTCCAGGAGCCAGGAGCATCTTGGTAAGGCTGCTAAGTGAATCAGAGGAGTCTGGATTGCATGCGTAAAGGAAAGGACTACGTTCACAGTTTTAATCACACAGTGGGGACATTCAGAGCCCTATCAGATATGCTGGCTGTGACGTTACGTTACCCACTACGTGAAAGCTGCACATCAGAGAGGCTTAGTCTCTCCTACAGGGGCCATATTCTTCACAGTAGAGGCCCACTTACGATGTACAAAAACAGTCCTCGTTCGGTTTACATGCCAATTTTCGGAGCTCTGTTTATTCATTTCATTTAAACAGCCTGTTTTGTTACTATGCCTTTAATACTGGTATATGTAAATGACTTCTGTTATGATTGGCTGCCCTGTACGGCACTCTACATTCAAAGAGATATACACTCAGACATACAGTCATTTGCAAAAGTTGGCTTGCCCCTGGTTGCGCTGAATTTGTAAGTGGAACTAAGTCAGTCCTCTACAAAGAACACACCTCTGTACATTTGAATACTCAAGTACTGTTTATTTATACCAGAACATATAAATATTGCCTATGCAAAAGTTACATTAAAATGCAAATTTTATATTGTGTGTATTACTGTTTTTCAACATGTAAAAACTCAGTTATACACAGAAACTGTGCACTGTGCAGCAAAAATAGCAAAAATGGTCACTTCATTTTACTACAGTCTTCAGCACACCGCCATGTGTAAGTGCATTAGACTATGTGACACACAGAACACTGACAAACTGGCTATTCTGGCAGCGTATTCCTAGACTGGAACGGATTGTTCTGAAACCATGTTTACATCATTTATTAAAGATTATTGTAAAATAAGTAAGGAACATTTTTGTCTCAGATCAGCGAATAAAACAGAATGAATCAAATGCAGAAGACCTCAGCACTTCATTTCATAGCTTCAGGGGATCCTGAAAAGAAGAGACATACAGTCCACCTTCAGTATCTACGCACGGAGAGCCTGTGTCCCGCTCGCTTTCGTCTGCCTGGCTGCCAGCTGGTGTAACCATGGTGACATGAATGGACAGTGACGTAGGTGTGCACGTTGTGAGGTGTTGCACTGAACAGCAATTTTTTGGGGGGGTGGGGAGTGTGGGTGCGGGGGGAGGAGCTGCTTTTACGCTGAGAGAGACGAAAGGCTAGTACAATTCAATCGACCTGTGTTCAGCCTGAGTCAGCACTACTGAAGTGAAGACGCACATCAGCAAAGTAAGAGGAAGGCCTAGAACACAGCTACAAACTCGGGTATACAGTCTAGGGATGTGCAGTCTGACTACGTTTGACATTCAAGCATCTGTAGGAGTTCATGAACCTCGTGGTTGAGGAAAAAACAAGGGAGAATGGCGGAAATAAATGTGGAGCTGTGGTATATGTTTTTAGGTGTCAGCACTGGGGTTGGCACAAACGTTCTGCATCATGCAGAGGAACACATTTCAAAACAGAATGCTCTGTTATTCAGATACTAAAGGAAATCAGTAGCTGTTCGTGTCGGATAATAAACACAGCGCGGCTGCTCCAGATTAGCTAATGAGCTAACACCAGTATCCGGTAACAGTGGATGCTGAGGGAGACTTGTTGTCTTCCATGGGTGTTTTTCGTGTTCGGAGGACGAAGTATTAGTCTGTCAAAGAAATATACATTTGAACTGTTTCTGGGCCTTTGTACAAGTTGTGTTTCTTCAGTTTGAGTCTCACAGGACTTCCCATAACCTCTACACAAAACTACAGCAGTACAAAATGAATTAGCTAGAAAATTAAAATGTACTAGAAACACAAGATGATATTATAGTGGTTTTAGCATCTGTCCACTGTAAAACTGTATTTATACTCTCATTGTTGAATAAGGAGAGTACATAGAACTGACATACTGGGATCCTCAAACACTGCCTCAAATACAAGTCCCAGTTTACAACAGGGGATGGCAAAACAGGCTGTTCCCAAAATCCTGAACTGTTGTGTAACAGGCCTGACTCATTAATATTTAAATGACATACAACAATACAGCAATGGAGCAACAGAAATGAAAATTGTGGACTATGTGGAGAAATCTATGTGGCTATGGCCACTTTTCATACCCTTACCAAGGAACCAAACTGTCAACAGGCATGACTGATGTTCGTCTTTAAACAAGGCTGAAATTGGCTTCCTATTCCTATTCCATATCTTTCCATTTTAGCATTTCACTACCTTTTATTTTCCTTACTTAGAATGCTACTTTTTATATTATTCTCCAATTAGTTTAATTATCGTTCTTTTATTCTATTTTCTTTTTTTGACAAATATTTTTATTGCAAATTTTGGCCATTACAAACGTATAATCAGCATAAGTAACAGAACCAAACCTTTTTAAATAACAAACATAAAGAGGACAAAAATATCAATAATAATACTGATAAAGCTAATAAATAATAACAAAAATAATAATTAAAAAAATAATCAAAATAAATTAAATAAAATAAAAATAATTAAATAAGTAAATAAATAAAGGAAAAGAAGGCTGGGAGCCTTTTGTACTTTTTACACCCGTGTACAGTTGTACGCTCCTGAGAATAGGCACTTGGAAATCAAACATAACCCCTAAGGATTCAGTCAAACATCCAAACCAAGATCTCGGAAAAATAAAGATGGCCCTCATCTTTTATTCTACTTTTTAAAGTTTTTAATTGTTCTTGTATTTTATTGTTTGCTAATTTCATTAGAATGCCTTTGAAGTTCACACTGTAAAGAACGTTGAGCCGTTTTCGAAATGTACGAAGTGTTTTTTTAAGTAAAGTTTGTTATTATTATACCGTTACTTCGAACACAGGTCTGGCTGGTTTAGGAATACAATTCACAAACATTTCTGCCTTCTCAGTCAGATCCTTAAGAACACATGCAGCCTGTCCACTTGCATTTCAGAGTAGATGTTTATAACATAAAGTGCTTATTCACAAATGCAGTAAAAGTTTCACAAAAATTCATGTTCTGCTGGATCATTAGACTGCACTGTACTTTCTCCATCTATCCAGGATCAAATGCAACAAATGCCTAAACACTGACTTGAAAGATTAACTGGGTGCTCATGCACATCCCTATCATGATCACTGTGCAAATGTAGTTGACCGATATAACCACAAACATATATATAACCAAACCAAAAACATCCCTTCTAATTAGGAAATTCAGCTACTGTAAGGTGCTGCCAGTAGAATGAGACACTCATGAGCCTAAGGTCACCATGCACAATGTCATGTGCCGGCTAGTGGGTTATAAAGTCCTTCAGCGCTAAGTTCTTTGAATAGACTGAACTCCAAGCAATACCTTTGGGATGTGTTGAAGTGATCCAGAACTAATTATCCATCATCAGTATATGACCTTAGTAATGCTCCTGTGTCTCAATGCAATCAAATCCTCACGAAATGTTCCAACATCTATTCCAATATCCTGGGCAGTCGTGGCCCGGACCAGTCTTCTAACCGGAGGGTTGTCGGTTTGATTCCCTGAACCAACAGTAACGACTGAAGTGCCCTTGAGCAAGGCACCTAACCCCTAAATGCTCCCCGGGCGCTATGGATAGGGCTGCCCACCGCTCCGGGCAAGTGTGCTTACTGCCCCCTAGTGTGTGTGTGTCGGTGTTGCGCTTCACGGATGGGTTAAATGCGGAAGACAGATTCCTCTGTGTGCAAATCACACATGGCAAAACATGGCCCTAGACTTGTAAAGCCTTTCCAGGTGAGTAGAGGTTGCCACTGAAGCAAAAGGTGGATAAACGTCCTTTTAATACCCATATCGTTTCAGTGGAGACGTTGGAGGGCAGATGTCTACTTTTGGACGTGTAGTGTCATTTTTCCTACTAACTGGCACATTTAGCAGCATAAACTCCTAATGTCGTAATTACACATAATGTAATGAGTATGTATATTGTAACAACACAAACATTATAAAAACTCATAAACTCAAATAATAATCTAATACATTGCTATGTAGTAAAATCCTAATCCAGCATTTAGTCTATAATGTCAGTTATTACATTATACGCTGTTTATTCCATTATCACTTGAGAGAAGACATTTAAAGAACAGTGAACCACATAATGTAATTATACAGTAAATCACCTGTTACATAATAACATCTAAGAGAGTTTCAGTTCATTTCAGCCAGGTGACCTTGTTAAAGATGAAAATGATAAAATGATGAGAATAAAGTGACCATTTGAAAGCATTATATAAACAAACACTGTTGAGTTCTTTCAAGTATTTAGTATTTGTGAGTCATTTTAAGCATGAGTTATACCTGCTGATCTGTGACTGTGAAGAGAATGGCATGATAAACAGACCACTTGTGTTTGCATTCACAGTTTCTTTTAACTGTTTACACACATATCATAATACTGATGAGTATCTGATAATACTGATGAGTGGCCCTTTGGCAATAAGGGGACATGGTGGGGGGGGGAGGGTCCAAACAACGGTACAGAAACAGGTGGGCTACAGTCAGTAATTTAAACCTACAGCCTGCTACCCAAAAGCTACCTACATGGTAGGTGTTCCTAAAAAAATGGTCAGCCAGTGTAACCACGGTAGGTAGATAATATTGTGAGCAAAGAAGTTCCAAGACCATAAAAACCGCACCAAATCAGGTTTTTCATGCTGCACAAAGAAATCGATATTGACACTTTGTACAGCCGTTATGATTAACTAAACAAAATAAATATAAGCTCACCAGACGAAACTGTGTGACGGGATCAATAGATTGAGAAGAGGTGGTACAGTGCAGTGAATGTCTTGTTCCATGTGTGGAAAATGGCTCCAGAGCAGATGTTACTGATTGGCTAAAAGGAGTGACTGCATTTGGGCGAGTCAAAGACCATAGTGTGAAGGAAGTAGCTGAATCTGCAGGTGTATGGAAGCGTACGGTCATACGGGTCTACCAGCAGTGGATAAAATCCCAGTCTATAGGGAATTCTCCTCAGGACTGTGCCAGGGAAGGCATCCACCAAATCTGGACCAACTGACCAATTCTTTTGAGTTACTGAACGTTGATGTCGGCTACATCCAGAAACCAGTCTAGTCCATGCCTAGAATGCCTAGAATCCTGGCTCCCCTCTTGGTTCTCCTTCACCCTGACGGCCCTATGTGCGTTCTCTATGATTTAAAGTGGACCGCCCTGCTGATGAGTACTGAGACTTCAACTTAACTTAGAAACGATGACTATGGTGGAAGAAGTAAAACACAGAAGCTTGAATGGTTTTGGACAGAGGCTTCCGCATCTGCTGCGTGATGAAAGCTGGCTTTGTCCCAAGCACTGTGTAGGTACAGTATGAACGCTGCCAGTCAGAAGGATGAGGACATAAGGTATGAGTATCTGATAATACTGATGAGTGGCCCTGTGGCAATTAGGGGACATGGTAGAGGGCAGGGGGGGTCCAAACAACTGTACAGCAACAGGTGGGCTACAGTCAGCAATTGTAAACCTACAACCTGCTACCCATAAGCTACCTACATGGAAGGTGTTCCTGATAAAATGGTCAACAAGTGTAACCATGGTAGGTAGATAATATAGTGAGCAAAGGAATGCTAGTTCCAAGATCATAAAAACTATAAGGTAACACATAATCTGCAAGGAATTAACTTAAATATGTAATTTCTGCTAATTTTAGTTCTTCACTTTTGCACAGGCCACCAGCCGGTTAAATACAGCGAATAAACAGTAACTCTCCACTGAAATGTGCAGAAGTATGTTCTCTGCTACATAATGCTAATGCTACGTAATTTGGGTGCCAAAACATGTGCATGTGCCTGTGTCTGTGTCTGCTGCTGTGGATCTCTCACCTGGTGTGGAATGAGGTCACTGAGGAAAGCAAGATGGACACTGTCATATACTACAAGTGCAACTTGACCGCATGCTGACCAGGGACGACAGCACTCTTTGCCTACTGCTCTTCCCTTACCCCTTCTCTGTGATCCTGTCAGTTGCTCAGTGATGCAGCAGTTAGCAGTGCTTGCATTCATCCTTTCATCTGTTTATTCGTAAAGTAGAGCTGCATGAACACATGATATATCCTTAGACAGTGTAGTTCTTGGTTGCCCACCCTGATACCTCGCGTTGGCTGTGGTCCTGAGTCCTGTCACCGATTTTACGGAGCATGAAAGTTGTGCCTAAAGCTGGAGAACCGTGTTCCGTTTCTCAGAACACTAAAAGAGTATTAAGCAGTTTGCAATGAGAGAGGAATCCAGTGAAGTCTGTGGGTTCATGGTGAAGTAAAGGCACCTGAGCTGAGAGTAAGCCATGGAGAATGAGATGAAATTTGAATTGTAAGATGAAAATGATGAGACTGTAAGGATAAATATTTCTTCTACTGAAAATTCAAGACATCTCCACCATATTTCCTCTGCTGACTCTTGAATATTTAATCAACATAAAATATTTACTAAGTGCTGTTGATGTGATGTTGTTATGCAGGAGAGCTTGTTTTAGCCTGTACTTAGAAATAGATTTTCCTGATGGCTTTTTAAATATAATTTCCTTCTATAAAAGTAAATTAAAACATGAAACATGCTTATTACAGCCAGTGACAGCTGCCTGATTTCCATCACTGACAATCATTTTCACAAAGAAAGTAAACAACAAGAGACCCTCACAACTTACACAGGGGCATACTGGATACAGCTGAAAATTTCAACACACTGCTTCACACCACTATTTCATAATAACACCGAATGTGTTACACCAGTAAAAACACATAACAGCTTTTCGCTGTTCCATTCGTGCTACAGTGTTCCTTTGTGCCGTAAAGGTGGTGTGTAACTACACAGTTAATTATTGCCAGGCTCATACAACATCTAACCCGATTTTCTCACAGTAAAACTACCGTGTTCATCATTTTATTGTAAAATCAACAGATATCGTCTGTGTTTAAAAAGCACCTGTGAGTCATACTACAATAAAAATGTGGTTTTATTCTTTAATTCAGGACAGATTTAAACAGGCTAACATAGCTGACATTAGATTTTGGTTTGGTGTTAATGCTGAGGTGTTGATTTCTACTGCAGATAAAAGTTTTTGGATGTTTTTTTTTTTTAAATAGTTATTAGCAAGCTAAAAAGTCCATATTAGAGGCATGATGTGCATATACACTACTAAACATGAATAAATACCTGTATGTTTTTGAGTATGTTTATTTTATAGGTTCTTTTTTTTAATGAACAGGTTTTTATATGAAATGTAAAGTAAATTACTGGATACTGAGCTATACATTTACATATACATGTTATTTCTTCTTGTTGTTCTGTAAAAATACAGGAGATTACTGTATTTTACTTATAGCTTTATTATTATAAGTGTACAGCAGAATGGCTCTACATCATAGCAATCTTGTGGTCCAGGTGACTGTGGAGTCGCACTATACAGCTGCTGTTATTTAGAGTTTCTGTGACTAGTAGCCAGTTATTTAGGTACAGTTCTTTTATAGTTGTTTAACTTACAGAGTATGAAATAAATATATAATGTGTAAAATTCTGGAAAACTGGAATTCCATATCCCTGCCCCCTTCACATATAGACTGACATACTTGCACATATAGACTGAAATACTGTTATATTCATCCATATTGTATATCTGTACTGTATGTATATATATATATATTCTATGCCCTGTATATACCCTACATCTCTCATCGACCTCAGCCTTACCATAGTGCTATATGGAAATGTGTACATCTGAATATATCATAGTTTTTATTCATAACTTTATATTACTGTTATATAAATATATATAATTTATAATGTATATTAGGATAAACAGAGATTTTGTGCTTAGTATTGTATATATTTATTGTCTAATGTATATTTTTTGTATTTAAGTACTGTAAGGGGCATCGCACCTAAGTTTTTCACTCACCTTCACACCTGTGAAAACGTGACGTGACAATAAAAGTGATTTGATTTGATTTTAAGTCTCTCCTAAGGGTCTGTCTCTTTAAACTGTACATCTGTCTCTTCTAGGCCTCATAGTTCTTAGCTGTTCTCTCTTGGCTTTTTTTAAATATTATGATCACTGACATGCAGTGTAAAGTGAAACTCTGACTGTGAAAGGCGCTCTATAACATGTATACAAACTCATCACTGTTATTTATCATTATTGGCTCACATAATCGGTCATCTGAATTTTTAGCCTCTGTAAATCAGCATGAGTTACTTGAATGTCAATCTATAAAACCCTGTAACTAAAACGAATCTCCACAAACGCATTTCACAGTAACGTAATTAAAATATCACAGTGGGACGTAAACGTGCAAAACCTGAAAAAGTGCATTTTTATGAATTTACATTAATGTATGTGCGCCACTGCATCACTGTACACGTACATAACCAGTTTATTGTGATGCAAGATGTTTATAAGGATCACTAAAAATGAAACAATGAGAAGATGAAACAGGGCAGGTAAAAAAAATTTGCATAGTGACAATAGCAGCGCAGGCTCTCGTCGACTACTCAGAAAACAGCCTGCCCTAGATATGCAACGATGAGCACAGAATTGAATAAAGGAAACTGTCTATCCACTTCTGTCCAAAGGTTCTCAACTTTGTTATTTCTTCTAAAACCTCAGACTAAATATCTCAAATTTTTCCCCCTTGTAATGGTCCAATTTCCATCAGCCGAAATCTATGTGACTAGAGCTTTTTTTTTTGCCGCATGGTCTTGCTGAACTTTGTTTAGGCAGCCTTGGTTCAAAGATACTAAATGGTCTATCCAATCCAAATGCTCTGCAATGAGTATTGTCATTGTCAACACATCGTTAACACAGGCTGTTTACTTAAAGGAAACCTTCAGCTTCGATGACTGAGAGATTAGTGCTTCACAAGCACTCCATTTCCTAAGCTACAAAAATGCTAAGATCAGTTGTGAGGAAGAATCAAACGTTTCATTATGAAGATTGAAATCGAGCCATCAAGCTCTCTTACTGCTTCGAGCTACGGAAGAAGACGGCTACAGCACGTCTTACATACGCCACGCGGTGATACTATACCTCCTTATGTCTGTTTGCTTAGCCCTTTTCTTCTTGGCCAATCTGCTTAGCGGAGCATTTTGCCCAACACTAAAGGCATGTTGCTCTTAAGTTACTCATGTTGCTTTTGGCTCCCTTTAGTGCCGGACAAAATCAAATCATCTGCGTCACAGCTTGCACGAATACTTTGAATCAGACATGTTTTTTCCTGCTGATTGACATGATAGCACAATACGCTGGCACCTTTACAGGGAACTCAATTGCATGTGACTATATGGGCCCACCTGCCCAATGTGCACGCTAGCCATCTTAACTGGCAATCACAACTATAATTACATCTAACCATTTACAGACCACTGCCTCTCAGTCATGCACCAAAGATGCATGAATGATTTAGAGACCAACTTGAATTTTATTTTATAATACTGCCGTATAAGCTGAAAGAATTGAAAGCTGAAATTTTTTTTTTTTACGTATGGTGCTCAAATAATAATACAAAATATGAATGGAACAAATATATTTTAATGTGTTCCTTCTTTTCACACGTTTATGCACATTTGATTCCACAGTTACCGTATACCATCTGGAATTTTCAAAGGTCTGGTTATTTGCTTTGTTAGGTCTCAGAGCTTATTTGACAAACCGGATCTTAATCCAAGTCAGGTGTAGTCAATTTCAAAGCATAATAAATGATGTGACCCTTCGCACCTCTCAGGCTGTTGTGTTTACATTCAATAGCCATGGACTCATCAAAGCAGCGGACTGAGGATCTGAAACTAAAGCTAAATTATTCAGTTTACTCAGTTAAGATCAGTTACCTTATGTATTTTTTCTCTTTTATTCTAATTAGATATTCTTTCTTTATACTGTCTTATTGTTTGATGTGAGAGGGAGCAGATGTCAAAGTATTTCACTGCTGGTTACGGTGGCCAAGAAGTGCAAAACAAATTAATATTTCAGAAAATAAAATTACAAAAATATATATATATTTTACGAGAGCAAAAAAAAAATATTACATTTCAGAAACCAAATTATAAAGGTAAAAACAAATTTACAAATTAAAACAAATTAACATTTCAGAAAACAAAATTACTAAAGTAAAAACAAATTTACGAGACGTGAAACAATTTTACCAGTACCGAAACACTTTTACAAACTGTGAATTCTGAGGAAAGGGCGGGTCTAACACACAGGAAGTGCTTGTTGCGGACCCTTGTCAATCAAACTGTTTGGCGGTGGTAGAGTGGGTGGAAGTAAGAGACGAACAGGCGACGTCTAAACCACTTAGAGCTGGAAATGTTAATGAAGGTAAGTGGGCTGTGACGCTAGCTGTAGTGGAGAACCAGCTAGCTAGCTTAAAATGGCTGAGAGCTTTTACAGCCCACGTGGTTCAGAGTCGCCTGTTCGTCTCTTTCTTCCGTCTGCTCTTTAAACACTCTAAAGACCTTCACCAGGACAAACAGAAGCGTGTCAGCTGGATAAAACACATGCCACAAACGGACAAAACATGCTTTAACGTCGTCACCATCCCAAACTCCACCCACTCTACCACCACCAAACGGTTTGATTGACAAGGGTCCGCAACAAGCACTTCCTGTGTGTTAGACCCGCCCTTTCCCTCAGAATTCACAGTGTGTAGAAGTGTTTCGGTACTGGTAAAAGTGTTTCACGTCTCGTAAATTTGTTTTTGCTTTTGTAATTTTGTTTTCTGAAATGTTAATCTGTTTTGCACTGCTCAGCTACCGTAGCTAGTTGTATCGTGTATGTATGTGACCAGTAAACTTTGATTTGACTTGATTTGATTTGATTGCTTTTACAAAACAACAGTTGTATACTCGTCAGGTATGCAAACCAAAACTCCCATGTTGCCTACAGGAAAATTTGAACGGCAAGGGAACAGTGACAAACTGGCCCACTGCAGCATTGCTGGATAAACACCGTCTACACCGAATCAGGATAAAACCTTAACTGTGATCTCATTACCATAGTCTGAAGAACGCAAAAAACTGTGATACCGCAGAAACATTTTGGAAACACAAGCTGTGGACTGGTGAAGTAAAAATGGAACTCTTTGGCTACAATGCTGAAAGTACGTTGGAAAAAAAAGGAGCAGAAACTATCAAGCAGGTGAGGTGGATCTGTTTGGCTTTGGGGTTGTGTGGCAGCTAGCTGCACAAGACATGTTTTCTGCTAATTAACAAGAAATCCTGGAGGCTACAGTCCTACGGTAAACTGAAGAAGACACTGGATAATACAACAAGACAGTGATTCAAAACAGGCATCAAAATCAACCTTGAATGATTTCAAGAAACGAAGGATTACATTTTTGAAATGGCTTTCATGCTCTTAAAATCTCTTAACGATCTGCGGGTATATGTCAAATTATGTGCATGCAGGAGGACCTATGAATAATTCTGAACTAGTAGGAGTCTTTATGGAAAAGTAGGAAAGTGACTCGTAGCTGGAGTCTATGATTTCAGGCAGAACACATATGCACAGGTCACGGTTTATTATTATTTTTCCAGTATGTTAAATTCAGCAAATAAACAAAACATATACGTTGCAATTAGCCAAACAAATGTCATCATTAAATATGTCATTATGGCGTTTGCACGTGTACCAAGAACTACAATTAGCAGAAATAAGTTTGTTCCAGTTCGTTACACTTAACGATCAACAAATCAACAAAAGGTGTAATTTAACAAGGGTTGCCCAAAAATCTGTCTTTACGTGAGTATAGATTACTTGTGATGTACGTCCATTAAATGGGGGCCAAATAGAGCCATGCCAACTGAAATAAACATGTGAGTGGTTTTGTCAATGGTGTTCTGCATGGTATAACGGAGAGCCTGTTTGTATGTGCTTCTTTAGCGAAATTTACGCTACTGTTAATAGAACCTTTCTTGGTACATAGAACCCTTTTTGTCAAGAACGTACAGGACAGTTCTGATCCCAGCAGCAAACGAATTGATGAGTGCTGAAAGACTGGATCAGAGATGGAGAAACATCATGTCATTTGATCCAAAGCGAATGCTGCAGAATATCCCTGTGTTTGACAGTTGTTTAGTCCTTGATTAAAGCAAAGACAGATTACAGTGTTTCACTACAGGGGTGAGCTGTCAATGTTTTATATGAGGCTACAGTCGCAGTGGAACACGAGGGAGTTTTGGACAAGTTTTACCTAAATAGTTTAGTGTTTTTTTCCCTTCCCAGATAATTTCCATGCAGTGGCTTATTCACTTAACCCTAAGTGAAGTCAGCAAGCTCTGACGCAAGTGCATAAAGTCGGCCATGATGAGACCCAGCTGTGAGCCCCTCAAAATCTCTCCTGCACGAATACCCCTTTTACACGCACTCATTCACTAATAAGAGCAACAACACTACACGGTCCCTTCTAGCGTTGGGCGACAAGAGACAAATACATTGTCATAATACAATACATTTTTGTGTATGAGCCATAATATGCTGGAACAGACAAAATGTCCCAGCAGTGTCACATTTAATAGCACAATTCCATATACTGATTTGCCATCAGCATGTGCTTGAAACATGTACTTGTTCTGTTTATACTACTGGCATTGTTCGCAGTATGCTCAGAAAAGCATATTAGTGATATTAGTATCTTATGATAATGATATAATATAGTTATAATAGTTTCATCTATGATTCACTGCATTGCAAAAAAAAAAAAACTAGCAGCTGCAGGAATGTTAGTCAAAACCTGTTAATTACCAGTAAAATGTAGTTTTTTCAATGATAATAATATGTGTAAAATTGAGCATTTAATTTCCCAGAAACACTGCATTCTACTGTAACTACATACTCCCATTATAATAACACTGCTAACCATTAAAATAAACACTAATGTCCGTGAATGACAGTTGCTCATTTATTTATTTACTTTTTATATATCCATCGTCTGTAATGTCTGAGCATTAATAAAAGTCATGTCCAAATACATTTGACAGCACCCTGACAATTAAAAAAAATACTCTCATGTGCTGTTCTACTGTAACTGACTTTCTCACATAGTAAGCCATTTTAGAGGCACATATGTTTTCAAACAAATTTTGAATACTGTATGCCAAGACCAAGTCCATGAAAATAACACCTGCTGCCAATAAAAAAAACAAATCTGTGGTTTTGATATTTATTCATATGAATTTACAAGCTACAAAATAAACAAGTATTGCTATTGCCCTTTGGATTATTACACAGCCTTTATATGTACATGGACATCTTTAAAACTACACTGACTGCAGTGACCAGTTTACACAGTATTTAGTATTTGCCTTTAACAAATATTTAGCAAATAATACACCATACACCAATCAAGACCACTGACTGGAAACACTTCTTCTAGGATCTTCTAGGAAAATGACCCCTTAAAAAGAGGCTTATTGAAGCTGTCTGTTCTTAACAGCACATAAGTTGATTTAGTTCCGACACATAAGAAAGCCACATTCTTTGGGTGTTGTTGTCATTACAAATGACATTACAATAAATACATTAAGTACAACAATTTGAGTGTAAAGTAGAACTATTGAATGTTTACAGGAAATTCAGAATTTCCATGCATTTGGTGAGCACCACTAATTTGTTTAATAGACAGTCGGCACTCAGCCTGGCAGTAACTCAACAAGCTTGTGCAAAAGCATCCAAGAATGGTCTACATGTTTCAATGGGAATAAACAAAAACAAAAATCTGACCTTTTCATTAATGTGCTTCAGTTAAAATAGTCAATAGTTCTTCATTTTAACTTTTTTGTGTTTAAAATTTTTCAAGATTCTAAAACCTATTTTCTCCTATTACTCTCTTATCTCTAATCTTATCTCCAGGTCTTAAAAGTATATATAAAATATAAAAATAACAATTAAAGAAAGATTTTATACATACGCCCTCATGAAACTCTGCATACAAACATCAAAAATGTGAAGCATGGTGGAGGGAGTGCAAAGATGCATTGTGGTTTCAGGGCGTGAATGTAATGCAATCATCAAGGAAACAATAAATGCTTTTATTTTAATGATGTCCTGTTCCCAAATTTTCAGATCTGTTACAGGTTACTTTACTAAAGACGCTCCTCGGTCTGGCCAAAATAGTAGACTGCCAGACGTTTCCTTTGTCTTTCTTCTGTCTTGGGAGGTTCTTAGTAGGCCTTCTAAATGAGTTGATTGGTTGTTTTGGCACTTCAAGCGTTTATGCCTTTGCCCAAACGCACTAAAGCATGGAGGGCATGTGAACTAGCAACAACAAACTGGTAGAAGACACTTAGAAGTGGCCTGAAAACACTCAAAGGACTTCAGTCTTCTCAGGGCGAAGAGGTGATTCCCGATTGTACAAAGAATAAGTATCTGTGGTGTCCTCATGTCTGGCATCCAGATGCTTTCCAAGGCCTTCACCATCCATACCTTCTCACCCTCAAGACTGACAGGAGACAGAGAGGGTTTTGTCCTGCCATCATGTCTAACAGTGAGCCTATAGAAGACGTAGACCAGTTAAACTTGTTGAGAAATACTGTAACCACTAGACACCTGCAAGTGAGCGAGATCATCTGAAGCACACAGTCTTAACAGGCGGGTGATGTAAGGCCACAGATGGGTAGAAGCTCAGACTTTAAGAACTCTAATGGAGGTTGCATGTTGTTGTCTGCAGAGCCCTGGAGTCACATGGTCGGTTGCTCAGAGACGTGTGTCCAGTTTCCTTTATTGTATACAGTCTTGATTCCACAAAAAAAAGCCTGACACATTTTGAGCTCCCATGTCAGGGTAGCTCACAGGAACAAACTCGCAGCCATGATTGAGAAAACGTACAGGCATGTGTATTACATTGGTTTTCCTGGAAAAAGAGTGCAGCCTAAAATGATCACTGATTTTTGATCGCAGTGAAAAACACCACCAATACATCGTACATGCTGCGTTTTAGCTAACCTTTCAGGAACGAGTGATTGAGCATTTGTAAGTATGCCCTCCACACATTTATACAGGCATATGGACACCCTCAGCCAAGTTTGCCACCCTAGCGAATCTTATTCACAGGTCACATTTGATGTTTAAAGTTTTGATATGTTAAATGCAGCCAATAAAGAGCAATTGTGCATTAACACATTAACACATGGAGAGGTATGTTCTCTGTAGAGGATGTGTTAACTTAAATTCACTCAGAAAAACAAGAAAACATACGTAAAACGTAATTTAACCAGAGGTGTCCAAACGTGCCATATGTACTATCTATATTGGTCATCTATATCACATGCTCAAAATGTCTGCATAATTAAATGAACGAGATATAAACAAAGTAATTCAGAGTGGCTTGATGTGAGTGGCTTGGCGTGAGTGCTTTGAATGCCCTGCTCTAAAGAAACTTAACGAGCCACCGTTGTTTATAGTGGTGGTGATGGGATTTAGACGTCTGAAGAGCTTAATGCCTCTAAAAGCTCCCTCACGGAAAGTTATTGCATGTTATAGTTGCAAATGTATTGCCTGATGCCTGAGACGTTCTTTAACAAGAGAGACAAACTTTTCGTCTGAATGCTTTGCTTTAATCTGTTAATGGTGGAGAACTTACATGCGGGGCGCTATAATGCAAAACCTTCCCACCGTTCAGTTCGAATATAAGAAATTCCTATCACAACCACTGCAAGGAAAAATCATAGCTAGCAAGTTTTTCTGCAATGCATCATTTGTGAAACAAAGCCGATTTCACTGTGCGGGCACGAAGTTTAAACTCCACGGAGGCTGTAAGGTCTGCCGTAAGTAGATGGTTCTGCTGCACACTAACTCGAGAAGAAGTTCTGATCTGTCTTAGTAATCTTTGGGCACTAAAAGGGTTTGGTTGCTTCTGATGGATCTGACTCAACAGGAGGCAGGTTGAGGTGATTAGGTTTCATTTTCCAATTTAACCACTGCATTTGTCCCATGCCACAATGTTTTTGAATACAAGTCTTTTCCACTTTCATTTATTGCAATATACATATTTTATATATGTGCTTAGAATAGATAGAAGTGGATCAAGATCTTTGTACAGCTGCATCCAAAAGCTTGGGCGCTCTGGTGAAAGAACATGTTATGGTGATTTTCTTTGTGAAACAACCTCTACATGAATCAAACTCAAATATTAACAGATTTCAGGCAGATTGTAATTCTCTGTTATTATTCATTTGCTAAATTTTGCTAAATTTCATTGTCACATCCTGCCTTGTTTTGCCCATGTTTGTCTGTTTCCTCTGGTTTTCTGTTTCTTGTCACTTCCATGTGTCTTTCGTTGTCCTGTTCCATGTGCTTCTGTTTGTTTTGGTTTTTGGCTCCTCCTGTCTCCGCCCCCTTGTCAGTCCCCTCACCTGTCCCTAGTTTGTAGCTCCGCCCCTTCCCGGGTGTTCCTTGTTAGTCTTTGTTCACTTATACTCCCTGTTGTCCCCTGTGTTCTTGCTTGGTGTTTTGTCTCCATGTCGGTCGTTTGTCCTCTGTCCTTGTGTCTGTTGTTTTTTGTAACCTGGTTCTGTGTTTCTTAGTGTTTTTGGTTTCTTTGGTTTTGCGTTTGCATCCTGCGTCCTCGTCTTGACCCCACGTGACAAACATAAAATGTGCCATGTGCATACATTTTTGGCGTCCGTTCCAACCAGTTCATAGTAACACCACCTTCGGCTGAAATCACAGCCTCCAAATGCTTATTGTTAATATTAATTATTAATGCACAATCACAGTTCATTTTCTCAATGTAATTTAATGGGGGGGGGAATAAAATACAAAATGTGATCTGTGCAAAAAACAATGGTAAATCTTTTTTTTTTTTTTTTTTTGTCATATAAAAATAAATAGGAGCTGTGCATTAAAATTAGTATAAATGGCTTCAGTTCAGTTTGTTTCTTGGGCTATGGACGTATTGTGTGCATATGTTCACACAAATCAACAAACACTGTCATCTGACTGGAGGTGTTCAAACTTTTTTTTTTTTAACTTATTGTTTATTGAAGATCAAGTAATATTCACCATTTATCATTCTTTTTACAGTCATGCCTTATAAATGTTAATATATGATTATGTACACATTCTCATTGACAGTCATATACACTTCAATTACAATTGGTCTGAAAGCATTATTAACATTGCTGGGCTCCATTGCTTAACAAATTTTTTCTTCTGCATGCTCAAGTTATATGTTATTTCTTCCATACTATGTATCATCCATAGACGCTCTATCCAAGATTCATATGTTGGGACAGTGGTTTTGAGCCAGTTCCCAGTTATACCCTTAATTGCTGCTGCAAATAAAACATGAAGGAGATAGATCTGGCTCCTACTGTCAAAATCCTGAGGAACAGCTCCTAGCAGCGACACCAAAGGATCTTTAGGAACAGGAACATCAAAAACTGACTGAAGGGCATCGAGGTGTTCAAACTTGTACATACAAATATAGGTCAGTAGAAATATTTTGGCACCAATTTTATGCATTAAAGTAGGGCTAATATTGTTGTATTTCCAACAAGTATTTCATAACAAGTATTTCCAAAATGGTACCAGAAGAGAGCATCACATTTTTTTACCATCAATTTTATAGTTTTTAAGATGTCACAACATGTAGCATTCATGGTGAGTACATGTCACTATGAAAACAAGTAAAATACACATAAGTAATAAGTAAGTATCCTATATATCTCCCTATACAACTGAGTAACAGAAGGGGGCGTCTCTCTTAGACAGTTATTAAAAATACATTTTCTAGCTGTCAAGCAGTTTAAGATGCAAAGTGCATAGTGAGAGGTTTTTAGTGGGTAGGCCCCATAAAACCAACCTGGATCTCTTTTTAGAACTGTGGTCACTTCTGGGTTATACAAATCTCACAATAAGGTCACACGGTGACCCCCGGTTTTCGCTTAGCACTTCACACAAAGAGGTGAAGTATTATAATAATCTGTGTTGTGTTGCCCTTAGTCAGATACAGAGAAAAGACTTTCTCACAGACTCTATGGCCTCCTGCCAATCATAATCATATATATCGTCGCTGTCCAAAGAAAAACAAGTATCTCCAAAATGGCAACTTTACAGGAGAGGCCAAAATCCAAACTGAATAATAATGTAAGTCAATGGAACCAGACGTCTTTCCATGCAATTTTGGGTCATTTCTGTTGGTCCATTCATCATGAGATTTTCACACAGTGTCAACAGCAGCTGTTGTGTTCAAATTTGTGTTCAAATGATGCACAAAAATGGAGATACATGGTTTTCATTGGACAGCGACGATATACATATATATATATATGTTTAAGTCCCTCTCCCATTTGCAAACCACACTATCCAAGCTATGACACTGTGAACCCTGAAAAACTATAAAAGAGTAGAAGTCCACCTCGCTATATGAGGGGGTGTCCAGTGATGCCCTTTTTGCAGTACAATAGTAATGAATTTGCAGAAAACCATGGTGATTTTTGTTGCAGCTGCTGAATTGGCTTGTGTTGTCTTGAAATAGGTCCCCTATCTCACATGTTCCCTTTAAATGGCATTCGCAGAAAAGTGTAGACGTTACACCAGGGAAAACTTCTTGCTGCACCGCATAAACTTTGCCAGAGCTGTATGTCTGCAGCTATTCGTCTAAGCATATACAGAGGTAGCATCTGAAGGGGGTATAATAGCCCAAGGAGAATATCCTTAACTTAATAAATACGCATTAAAAGTGCAAAATTCAGTTTCCAGAGTTGGGTAAGATCAGCTGAAAGACCCCTAGATAGATGAACCCGCCCTTGTTCTGAACGGGATGACTCCAGATTTACTAAAATTGACTTTATAGCCTGAGAATGTGCTAAATTCATGAATTATTGACTGCACAGTAGATACTAATATTTCAGGGGATGACAAGAACAATAATGTATCACCTGCATAGAATGCTATTTTAGGCAAGTCCTCCCAACAAAATTACTCTTCACATTTTTATGCAGCCCAATAAGCTCTATCAGCACTTTGAGAGCTCAGGAGAATAATGAGGGGCTAAGGGAACAGCTCCATCTTGTACCTCTGGCTAGAGGGAGGGGATCAGATCACAGTCCACGGATAATAACACAAGCTGACGATGAACGCTAATTAATCTGAATCTGTTTCAGAAAGGTATCCGTAAACCAAACCTCTGCAGTGCCTCCAACAGATATCCCCACCTATCAAACTTTCTCTGCATCTAAAGACAAAGTAATGGCCATGTTGTGCTGCTGGTTAGCAAACTAAATCACATTTAATATCAATCTTCTAATTGAAATGGAATAACATTTTGTGTAAAACCAGTCTTCTCCAGGTTTATCAGGTTAGGTAGGATACCCTCAGGCCTTGCAGCGGAAGCTTTGAGAGCTATTTAACATCAACTCTGATAAGGCCGATGAGTCGATAACAGCTACACAGATCAGGGGGCTTGCCCTTTTATAGGATAAGTGATATATTAGAAGTATTTGCAGGAGGTGGGGGGTGACCTTGGGCTAGCAATATGCTTACCTATTTTGGGAGAATTCTGGAGGGTGTCCATGAGGACCTGGAGCTTTACCTCCCTCAAGAGTATTCTCAAGAAATTCCCCTTCAGAGATGGGTCTGCAGACGTCTAAGAGGGGTGAGGGAAGGGAGCTTAACCTTGTCTAGGCTTGTGTGGATTCTGAAGACTATAAATCTAAGTAGAATTCCTTCATTATCTTATTTATATGTCATTTTTGTAATGTAACTTCAAGAGATAATAAGGTATTAACTTCAATTTCCCAACAGCTAAATGAGCAAAAAGACATCCCGGTTTATTATTTTTGTAGAAGTTTGTCTACTGCTGACCGGGAAGCACTTGATTCCTGGACTAAACACTAGTTCTAGTTCTAGTTGCTTCTTAAAGTGTTCTCATTTGTGCCCCTTAAATAAGCTATTGCTGACAGAGATAAACTCATTTTAGGCGTATTATTTATAAAAACAAATATTCCCCACTGTTCAGTGAGGCATTGAACAAATTGCAGACTGCACATTTATTGTGGATTTAGTTGCCAGTGTTAAGTGGAGGGGCTCTGTAGAGTGGACTGAGAGTTACACTAATGGTCAAATGTGCAGATTATGTCCTGATACTTGTGCAGCATTTTTTTTATTCTATTTAAAGGATTTCTAGATAACGAGAAGAGTTCAGTGCCTGAGGATGTATCATGACACCGTTAAAAATAAAAATAGTGGTTGGTGTAGCTCAGCGGGTAACACCATGACCCACCGGGGAGCCACCACATGTGGGAGATTGGGGTTCGAATCCTGGTCTGGGTGACTGTGCTGTGCTACACCAATAAGAGTCCTTGGGCAAGACTCCTAGCACTACATTGGCCTACCTGTAATATGATTAACCTTGTAAGTCAGCTAAATGCTGTAAATGCAAAAAGGGTAATCCACTCCCTTTGCATGTAATGTCCTCCAAACAACATACACATCTTTACCAAATCAGCCTGGTGATTTTCTGTGACCACGTTTGGGAGAAAATTGGGTAACAGAATTTAACATACAGCCTTCACCTAGTAATGTAAGGAGACTTGGAACTGACTTCTGCTAGCCAATTTGGCAATTTCTGGGTAAGAAAAGTAGCTGTTTTTCTGCTACTGGTGTAATACGAGGAGCAAATGACCTGACCAACCCAACTTCTTGGTAGCTTAGCATGTTCTATACCATATATACAATTTGACATTGCAATTTTTAAGCAGGACATTTTTTTGCTGTTTAATGGGATACGAGATCACTCCTAAGCAATTATAAAGTAGTGTGAATGGTACATGTGTAGTATTTGACAGTTACTGCCATACATGGAAAAACAACATTGAGGATGGCCAGTATAGAGAACAAACAAAAATCCCACCACAGAAATCACGTCTGCAACCTCAGCCTCTGCCACCGCATGACAAATTCCTCGTATGTGTAACATACTTGGTGAAATAAAGAGATTCTGATTCTGATTCTGACCTATCTTTTGCTCTTGCTCTGACTCTGCAGGTCCTGATCCAAACAGGGTCTGGTTGATTTTTGCATGACATGATTTTTGGACACCAGGAGCTTGTACAGGCATATACCGCAATATGTAGCAAAGCTTTACAATTATTGGATATTGGATATTTCTAGGATATTTCTAGGCATATGTATGATAAATACTAGATAATGTAAGGTATATGCATGATAAGCCCATGACTGCACCTTGTTCTTCTGAATCCACATGTAGTGTATTATTATCCAGGTTAGTTCTGCTCTGTGATATCTGAATAACTATTAAGATTGTTTATGCTTCTTCAATCACACGTTTCATACTTTTAACTATAAGTCCCCGCCCACCCAGATGAAGAATTACTTGTCAACGTTTGGAACGTTGATCTGGGGTAGATCTGGGGTTTATGAACATAAGAGAAACTGAGATGTTGGGTCTCTCGTAACTCTTATTTAGGTGTGCTAGTATTGGAGTGGAGGGCTGCTGATATCTCAGGGAGTGGAAACCATATTCAAACCTCAAACCAGCTATTTGCTGTTTGGTCTTCTTAATCAGCTGTATGTGAGCTCATGCTACTGCCTAAAGCAGTCTTCCACGGCTGTACTGCTGTCTATTGCAACAACAGTGCAACCCCAGAGAAGACTTGTATGAGCACTTTGTAGACGTTTACATGCACGTCTCATGTTCCTGCTGTAAGAAGTATATAATCTGAACTGATGCTGAGGAATAACCTGAACTGATGCTCAGTCTCTCTTTACCTCTCCAAAGTTTTATTCTCAAATGGATCTTTATGTGAAAGCTTCACTGTAAGATCTGGGAATTTGGGCTTCTCTAGTGGAATTGTGGAATTGCACACAACATGTGGAGTAACATTTTGTAATGTCAGTTGTACTTTAGACCTTCCTCAAGTGGATGAATCTGATAGTGAAATAGCACTGAGAGAATGTTGAAAGAGTATTCGTATAGATGAATGATGTATCTACTATTGTCATCGTATTGCCACCTGAGGTCTAAATCTTGAGTTGGGCCTCTTTTTGAGCTTGTGCATGTGATGTTAGTGCATGTAGATTTTTGACATGGTCTGAAAAACCTTCAACACCTCTGACTTCTATTTCAGGATTTACAGAGAGAGTCATGTCAAACAGATGCCATATTTTAGCATGGTTGTTGTTTTTCTGAATTATTAACACTACTTATTTCAATTTTAACAAAAAAATATTACACAGAGCAGCTTCAACTTTAACAGCTAGGGCCAGATCAAATATCAGCTAGTCAGTATGACAGCTGGTAATAAAGCTCTATGTGTTTATTGACATCTTTGATATACCACCAGTAAGACATTTTGAAGTTACTTGTTTTAAATTAGAATGAACGAATGGGAGGCAATTAGGAGAAGCCAACTACAACTGATAAGAATTGTGGGGAACAACTTCAGGTATGGGAAGCATTACGATATGAACATCATTTAAGACTTTATGCTCTTTATTTCGAGTTATCTGAGTGTGAGAACAATCCTATTTGACATAATCTATCATAGTCTGATTTAATGTGATTTTAAATTCTGACCATGAGAAACGATTTTGTATATAATTGAATTCATTCAATTTTCAGCTCTTCGCTATCACTGACATCAGACCTACTTCAAACCTGTTTTGCTGTGTTCTGTATCTGGCTTCCGTTTACAGGGAACATCTATTGTCTGTGTTACTTTATCTTTGACATTCTGTGTAAGTCCAGGAATATCAATAATCACCCAGGACTTTTAGCATCGGTCACTGGCCTATCTCACCTTCCTCATCTTTCCTCTGCACAATCCAAGGATCTCTGTTTAATCCCATTTATGTAAACTTCATCACTTTCTGACAGCAACTGTACTCTCCAGCATTGCCCAGGGTTTTGGCTTCCCTCAAGTTTTTTTTCCTCTTAGTTTTCTTGCCAGTCTTGTTCTCAGTTTGCTCACCGGACCCATGTTCCTGTTCATGACCATACAAAATGTACTTACATGCACTTAATAATCCAGTCGCAATCGGATATTGGCAGTTATCTGATTATTTAAGTGATCGTGTGAACAGCATACTCAGATTTCTTAGATCAGAGCAAGTCCTAAAAATCCGAATAAGTAATTCAATAAAGAGATTTGGATTTTTGCTCTGCAGTCAACTTTTTGGTGCACGTTTTTAGCCTTACTCTGATTTCTTTCAGTCCACTGTTTTCACATGTGTGCCACATGAGCAAGCAGCATTTATTTTTCACAGCACACCTTCTTACCAGTGTAGAGTAGCAGCTTGGGCTAAAATACAATTGTCTATGTAGGGACACTAGATTTTTGAGCTACTTCCCACTAAGCTCTATGGCTTTTTGTTCAACTTTCTTGCTTTCAAAGTATGTAAGTCATTCATCTTCCACCATTCACAGCATTACCTGTAGTAGTAATTCAAACAGATTTTACCAAAGGACTTACACAGGTTTTTGCTTCCTTACTGTGCCAAACAAGCAAGGCTGTAAGTTTGGTCAAAACATTGGTAGGGAAACAACAGCCCACCCCTTACCCTGCTTATCCAACTACATGGCAAGGCAAGTTTATTTGTATAGCACCTTTCATACTCAAGGGCAATTCAAAGTGCTTTACATAAAAGGGTGAAGATACAAAGAAAAACAAAATAAAAGCAAAATAATTCATTTAAAAATCATTAAAATATAATCATAATTAATTTAAAATCATTCAAATATAATCATTAAAATCATTCAAAATAAATTATTTAAAAATCATTAACATATAATCATAATTCATTTAAAATCATTAAAATATAATAATTAAAATCATTCAAAACAAATTATTTAAAAATCATTAAAATATAATCATAATTCATTTAAAATCATTAAAACATAATCATTAAAATCATTCAAAATAAATGATTTAAAATTCATTAAAATATCGTTAATATCGCTAATCATTAAAATCATTAAATAAAATATAAATAAAAGTCAGCATAAGGCTACAGGCTAGACGGTTATCTTAGAAATTATTATTTGACAGAGAATTTTGCAATGATGAAAGTGCTAACTATAATCATGGACTAAATTTCATATAGTATAAAGGGTATATAGTGTAAAGTATGGCCTCTGTGCTTAAACAATGTAGAAAAATAAAAATTGGAAAACATTGCAGACACGTCTGTTTATTTGTTGGAAGTTTTCCCAGTTACATCCAGTATTATATTAAAAAATCATAATAATATTGATGCTTCTGCTTCTTTTGTTTCTAACACAAAATGAAAAGAAATGCACTGGGGTAGATTTTAAAGTTCAGAAGGGATTAAATCAACATGGGTCCTAGGGTAGTCTCCAGGTGGTTACAGGTGGTCCTCAGTGATTTTATATCTGTCCAGTTGAGGCACGGAAGTGTTTTTCTACCTCCTCCCCGAGACAATTACACAAAAATCTGTATACATCTGTAAGTGTCTGAAGTATGGAACATCCGGATTCAAACAGGCATTTCAGGCCAATGTTGCATCACATTTGGAAAAAAAAAAAAGATTGATACTGCTTGCTGTATTTTGTAGTCTACTAGTCTACTATTTACTCATTCTGGGTGGTAGAACTTTGTCTCCATTCTCTCTACTCTGTTAGGAGGAGAAACAAAAAGTCAGTTTGGGAACTGAGACCTCGCAAGCTGAGAGAAAGGTGCGAGTATAATGGTAGCTACAGTATAAAGAACTTTACATTCACATACAGCTACACAATATCATCAACCTCTCACACAGATCGTGATCATAAGAAAACATCCAGATTCATAGAAATTATAGTCCAAAACTTGCACCTAATTTTACTGCCATCCAGATGCAAGAGTTATAGCACAGAGGAGACGTGGAATTTTTTTTTTTTTTTTTACAGACATCCGTCTGATAAAGTAATCCAATCCAAATAGGGCTTTTATTTATGTTCCAACATGTGATCTTAGATCTGCAGCTACCGGCCTTCTGTAAATACCCAGGCCTCTTTCTGTCTTTCTGTTATTACGCGTCTAAATGGGGGAACTCAGTTCCTCCTTTTTTTAGGTGTTCAAACTTGGCAAACATTTTAAGACACATGAGCAGTTGGGCCCAAAGTGAAAATGAAAAGTTTGTATTTTGCACACCATTCCAATTTAATAGAAAGATTTTCATTACAAATTATCAGAATCGTTTCTGACAACATTTACATACAATGTCAAACTCTTTTGTTTCAAAAAAGGGAGGAGAAATTTCAACATAAATTTCACATTTTGTAAGTATATGAAACAGCATGTCTGCCTTTCCATTTCATGACAGCATGCACTTTAGCCGGCATGGACTCTATAGGTTTAGCCCAAAGCTTCATGAACAGTAGATCAAATCCACCTGAGAGTCTGAACACAGGCTGTAATGGAAAGAATACGACTCAAAAAATATCTCTTTACACAAAAAAAAAAAAGAATTGTGACAATAGCACAGAATCTTCAGCATGCCTCCTTCATAAACGTGTCATAACTTTTCTTTGTTTTTAAATTTTCCGAATTCAAAAATGTTCCGCTTATTATTTTTTTTGAATGGACAAAAACAGACTCCACTGTATCTCTTTAAATCAGATTTGAATTAGATTAAATTCTCTTTCTCATTTTGTGTTTATCTTTTTGAGCTATGGCATCGCTCCGTGTAATTTTAAATGATTACTGGTAACTATATGCATTTATTTTTTCTCTTATAGTAACCAAACAGAAACTAGAAGAACAACAGAACAAATGAAACTCGACTGCAATCAGACTGTAAAGCACTTTTAGCTGCCACTGATGTGAAAAGTGTTCCGTACATAAAGTTATTATTATGAAAGTTTATAGTTTTACACTTTTGACAGATATTCTTCTGTTGTCAGTGGTTTCTGTTACTTATTGAGCTCAATGGGAAATGATTAACATCATGCTTTTGTCATCACTGCTGGTAAATGTGACTTCTAAGGGTTAAAAATGTGCCGATGTTATACCCTTTAACCTTTAACCTTTCTGTCTCTGTTTTGGTTAATCTTTCTTGTCATTCTTTTAAAACCGTTAAACTTACACTTAGACAAACTTTATTGTCATTCAGGATTCAACAAGTGTATGCAGAACGAAATTTTGTTGCAATGCGCTCACACAGGATAAAAAAATATAGAAATATATGAAATGTACAGCAGCTTGGGGAAAAAAAATATATATATATAATATAATATATATATAATATTTATTTATAGTATATTTATATTTATATATTTATAGTATGTGAAATTTATTAGATATACAAATCTAGTAACCTTAAATATATAGCAGCATATATATTAATATTAAAGAGGTAGATAAGGTTGGGTGAGTGCATGAACCTCTGACTCATCTCAACTCATGTACCTTCTGGCCTTCGGGTTTTCACACATTTTGGCCTTGTCTTTATTTTTTGCAAACCGTAGACTCTTCTAAGAACTGGAAGGTTGTTAATGAATGTAGTGATGGCCGTTTTATGGTGTTTCTTTCTTCTCCAACGAGAGCCGTCCTTTTTCTGCATTCAACACATGTTTCTGATTTGAACTGTTTCTTTCAGCGCTGACATTGTTTGGATTGTTTTTAGAGAGTCTTCTCAGTTCGTCCTGCTGAGGCATTAGGGCAGAGGAACTAGGCAGAAGCTCGGTGATGTCAGCGTGTGATAGACTGAATGTGGTTACTATGTGTGGTATTATTTTTTGCCTCAAATTAATATTTTCAAATGAAATAAAAGTCGCTTGAAGAACAGTGGAAGTAATGATTTTCACTTGTGCACCTTTCAGAAAGGCGGAGAACGAGCACTCGAGCATTTTTAAACCACCTAATATGAAAATAATTAACTGATTAATTTAATTGATTGATTAATATGTGAAGGCTAGAAAACCAAAGGTTTATTTGAGACCACACGACACTGGACTGACAATGCTGCAAATAGATTTTTAGCAACTAGGCTTTGGACACAGTGACACAGATCTGCGCGAAATGCTCAATGGATATACAAAGAAACAGCAATGGCTCTGATCTGTAAGATATATTTAAAGAAGAAATCCAAAAATACATTTACAATATAGAGGACATCAACCTCAGAGACAATCTTCCTCTTCTTCTGAGTAAAATACACATCCACAACTACCTATCCAATAACAGTCAGAGAGGAAGAGAGAGAGAGAAAGAGAGAGAGAGAGAGAGAAGATAATGAGTCAAAATGAGAGAAAGAGTGGGAGGAGATTGAAACAAGAAAAAGAGATGTGAGAGTGAGAGGACAGAGAGAATGACAGAGAGAGAGAGAGAGAGAGCTGAGAGAAAGAAAGAGTGAGAAGAGGGGGAAATGAGAGAGGAGAAGATAAATATGAAGAGACATGAGAGTGATTGGACAGAGACACAAAATAGGAAAAAGAGAGAGAAAGAGTGAGAAAGAGAGAGAGAGATAGAAAGAGAAATGAGAGAAAGAGAGTGGGAGGACGTTGAAACAAGAAAACACAAGAGAAAGAGATGTGAGAGTTAGAGGACAGAGAGAATGACACAGAGAGAGAGAGAGAGAGAGAAAGAGAGCTGAGAGAAAGAGAGTGAGAAGAGGGGGAAACAAGAGAGGAGAAGATAAATATGATGAGACATGAGAGTGATTGGACAGAGACACAAAAGAGGAAAAAGAGAGAGAAAGAGTGAGAAAGAGAGAGAGAGTGAGAGAGAGAGAGCTGGGAGAGAGAGTGAGAGAGAAGAAGATAATGAGTCAAAATGAGAAAAAGAGAGTGGGAGGAGGTTGAAACAAGAAAACAAGAAAGAGATGTGAGAGATGTGAGAGTCAGAGGACAGAGAGAATGACAGAGAGAATGACAGAGAGAGAGAGAGAGAGAGAGAGTGAGAGTGAGAGAGATATATATGGAGAGAGAGAGAGATGGGAGAAAGAGAGAGAGAAAGAGAGAGAGAGGGAGAGAGAGAGAGAGAGTGAGAGAGATATATATATAGAGAGAGAGAGATGGGAGAAAGAGAGAGAGAAAGAGAGAGAGAGGGAGAGAGAGTGAGAGAGAGTGAGAGAGATATATATATATAGAGAGAGAGATGGGAGAAAGAGAGAGAGAAAGAGAGAGAGAGGGAGAGAGAGAGAGAAAGAGAGAGCTGGGAGAAAGAGAGAGAGAGAGAGAGAGAGAGAGGGAGAGAGAGAGAGAGGGAGGAGGAGGAGTAATTTTCCTCACTATAGAAATCATATCCTTGTAGAAATTAAATGATACGTCTGAAGTGCGCTTTAATATGTTTTAACTAGATTTCAGCTGCTAAATCACTCAAATTAACTAATTATCAAATATGGATGCCCGCACACCCAACAATAACACTTCAAATGTGTTTCAAGTGTAGTGGAATGTGTGTCCAAACAATTGTTCATTAACTTTCCAACACAAGTTGTTATTCCAGTTTAGAACAGAAAAGCACTTGCAGGCATCGAAGATCTATTTCAACATTAAATGAAGTGTTCATAGCTGTGTTTAGTCTTTCCCAGCAATATACGTAAGTGTATACTTCATAATGTTTTGTAAAAGTACACTTCACAAACTACACTTAAATATGATGTTCAAATCTAAGTGCATATTTACATCAAAGTATAACAGTATAACATATTCCAAATATAATAACATTAATGTCTACAAATGACATACAGAGAAATGCTCAATCATAGCTTAATCACAGCTCAAATGTGCTCAAACGTTTCCAAAATAACAATTTAGCACATATTAAAGTATCTTTAAAGGGAACGCATTAAAAATATATACTATTAATATTAAATGCACACTTGTAAAAGCACACTTAAGTGCATTTTTCTTTGGCCAGGCTTCAGCACGTTCCACTTTTACTTTAAAAGGACGTAGAACCGGGCCAATTCCAGCCCAGACTGCGGCCGACGTGAATTTCCAGCTCTGCACATTCTAAACTCAGGCTTCGTTCAGGACGCAAATGCTTCAGCGATACAGCGATGTGCGTGTGCGCCTGTGCGTGCGCCTGTGTCAGCCCTAACCAGCACCAACTAACGTCACACACTCATATGTGACCCAGATAAGCACAAATTCCCAGCGCGTGTGTGTTTACTAAGCTCTATTAGAGGAAGAAGTGTGAAAGCCTGGTGCAGAGGAGAGGCAAAGAAAGAACATTAGCAGTAAGTGTAAAAACACTTGAATGACACATCACACACAGTTCTACTGCTCTTCCTTACTCGGAGCAGACTGTACACACCCCATACTCCGAATATGACACCATCAAGCATAGTAATCAGTTACAGGCCTCACTGCACTGCAGCTGCCAGTAACACCTGGGCAGGGCACAAAAGCTTAGGGAAATGTCTTAAAGGGCCCAAATCCTACACTATTCTACTAGTTCGGTTCCTTCAGCAAGTCCATTTCTGACCTTTGTGTGGCTTCGTGAACCAAAAACACAAAAACCATTACACAATGCTGTGCCCTTAAGATGGATATATGCGAATGACAGCTGTTCTGATTGGTCACCCTCTGTTTTGCCTTATTCACAAAGCTGTCTGCCCTCTTTATAACTTCAGCGGGAATGGGCAGGGCTGAACGGGTCTATACACGTCAGCTCTGACAGCATTTACATACAATGTCAAACTCTTTTGTTTCAAAGAAGGGAGGAGAATTTAGTTGGCTGGAGTGAAACGTGCCAAAGAATGGAAAACTATATTTACATTGTCACAGAACTGACAAACCATGAACCCTAAACGCGGTTGTCTTCGGCTTCAAACACAAATCCTGTATTTGTAAAAAGGGGCAGCAAACGGGTCGAGTCTAAAATCGAGCCTCCCCAAAAGAAAGTATGTAACCAGGACAGCGGTACACCTGATCCAGTGCCCAGGAAGACATGGTGAATGGGGGTAAAACCGGTGTGGCTGAGCTACTCTTTTATTTTACTTTACACACTCTTCTTGGGTTGAAATCATGAATCAATAACTGACTGCGCAACTGTAATCTATTGAACTAGACCAAATCCAGTGCTGTCTTTAAGAAGCAGGGTGCTCTAAGCCGAATATGCCGCTTCAGATATTTCCCCTTGTAGGCATGAGCTGACTACACGGGTCAGCACGTCTGACAGCTGTTCTAAATAAAAGCAAAGCATTTCAGTCTGGATGACACACAAACTAACAGCCCAGATGATGCAAACATTCGAACAAATGTCTTTGTTGCACAGAATGAGTTTACAGGAGCGCATTCTGTTTAAATGTCACTCCTTCCAGCACACTTGTAGCTTATTATTAGCTGCTACTTAAAACCAGAAAACAATGGATACGGTATGTTAGTCACACAAAATACACTTGCCTTTATCTTGACATGGTCAGTAATAGCAAATAAAGGGAGTTAAAGGGGCATCTGCATAGCTTGTAACAAGCAGCCATAACGACATGCATGGAATCAACTAATCTAATTAAAGAGGAGACTTCAGTGTCTTTCATATGAAATATGAAATTCTGCCAGCAACCCCAAAAACTTAAATAATTAAGTCTCCCAGGCAGTGAAAGCCTCATTTTAAAAACAAACACTATCTAAAAACACCGAGCCAATCGGCACCATGCAAGCAACACAATATATGATAGTGTAATATGAATTTTAATGAGCAGGCTGTCCAGGGAGGGCCTTAAATGCAGAAACGAAGCTCGAGCTAGGTGGCTAATACACTAGGATACCAGCTCTGTACTGAAGGCTGCACGGTCGAGCCAGCAGGCTGAGAGTGCGCAGCCAGAGCAGCCGTGCTATGTTTATTTGACGAGGCTGTCTGCTTCCACGTTTGTTTGAAATGTCAGATGTTCTGTTACAAGGGAGGCAAGGACTGGAGGAATGGGGGCGGGGGAACGAGTGGGGGAGGGGGACGGCCCTCACAGGCTACACAGGACACAAAGCCTACAGCTGGAAAAGACTACACGCTTCCACTGTATTCTTCACAAATTTCACTCTGACAGCACATCACTGCCTGCCGCAGCAGACACGAGAACAACTGCAAAGCGCTGTAGAACTATCGTCTGATGGAAATACTAGCGTCCGTCAAGACTGCAAGAGAGAAGCAGCAGACAGGACAAAGGAAGAAGATAAATAGAGCTCCTCGCTGAAATACATTCCAGCATTATAAACTCCACGCATGTGATACATAAATGAAAGAATAGGATCCAGATCCATCAAATAAGCCCATCTGAAACCTTTACAAAGCGAGACGAGAGTCTGACAGATCACTCCCGATTTAACACAGTGGAATATCTGCAGTCTGTCTTCATCTCAACACTGATCACCACAAAGCTGGTTTAGTGCCCAGCAGAGCTGCACGTGTCTTAACTAGAGTCATTAGATTAATCATTAGGTTAAAACAGATTACAGTTCTCGATCTTAGAACTCTTAGAGCATGTTACTCACTTACGAATCTTTAACATGTCAATGTCATAAAGAACAATTTCATATTTCATAAAGAATAACTGTGAAACTGTGAAAACTGCATTCTCAAAACGCATTTAAATAAGAAGTATGTCAATTCAGTTAATGTCTACACTTCAAACATCTTCAATATAGTGGATTGGAACATGTATGGCAACTCATATTGTATAAATAGTAATAAAGCTTTGATTAAACATATATTACATGCATTCAGAGTGCAACTTGGCACTCTATGCATGTAAATTCTATATATATATTTAATATACTTCTAATACTGGATTTAGTAATACAGATCAGTGCTACTTAGCGAGCTACACCCCAACTTAAATGTATAGAAATGTTATTTCAGAATCATTAAAGCACTAAAATAAACATAGAAATACAATAATTGTGTATTATTTACCAGGATGGTCACTTTAAGATAAAATATCTCTTCTGCCAGAGTCCTGGTCAAGATGGGCAGCACAAATTAGATATAAAGCTTTCATACACAGGTACAAAGGAGGGCAGATAACAGCACAAAACATAATAAAATACAACAACTAACAGATACAATACATACGAAAATATGAAATATTCGATAAACACCAAATCATGGAGCATTAAAACACATGTCAGAACCATTGACACTGTTCTGTAAAAACAGATTTTAAAATAATATAAAACAGGTCAAGAGAGGGGTAACAATTCCAAGTATGCTTTGCAGTTCACTCCAAGCTTGCAGTGCACGAACAGAAGCATATTATAAGGAATAACTGACCATGTAACGTAACTAAGCACTGACATATATAGACTTAAATTATACTTAAGTGCCAAATACATCCTGGCTTAGAAGTGCTTTTCGGTTCTAAATAGAAACAAACTGTGCTGCAATGAAGACAGCCTATGAAACTGCTGAGACATAATTTACTACTGAGTGCACCAGTTCCTGTAGTGGATTGCTAGTTTAGGTTAAACTGCAACTAAAAGGCAAGTACACTGTATTAAAGTCATTGCTCTCAAATATACTTCAACATAATACACGTAAGCTATTAAATATACTGTTGTTTAAGTGTGCTTCAGTATGTTAATACTAACTATTCAATATGTATATTGTAATATTCATCACACATACATATACTGAAGTGTATTTCCTGGCTGCAGACTTAGTTAGCATTTTTAATGTGTAGCATTTTTAAAATACAGAATAGAACTTTCAAAAAATCCATAAAATCAAATAAATACTTTAGTATTCTCTACAAACTCCAAGTATACTACTGAAGTATACTCACATGTGTGACAGCTGCTTAGAGATGGATTTAACTGGTGTTTACAAATGAGCAAACTAACAAAGTATAATAAACAGTAAACAAACAAACAAACAAAAAAACGCTAAACCCTGTAAAACAGATCAAAGAGAAAACGGCTGCTCAGTCTGTGCTCTGACCTACAAACCAGCTGCAGAGAGCCTCACATGAGGATGCACAGAGAGAGAATTTTGCCATGTGTACAAAACCATAAACATTTGTTTGTTGCTTTAATGAGGTAAATAAAGAATAAGCCTATATCCATGCCCTGCGCTAGCTTAGCTGAACTTCAGTCAGCCTTCTGCGTGCTTTGCGTCACTGAACGTGCAATCTCAACAGCACAAATTAGTCTAACACGAGCTTGTTTACACTAAAAACCACATGCCATGGCAACAAAGTGGAGTGCAAGTGACAAATGCCGCCGGAGAATTTTGTGCATGCTTCTAATGGCACGCACAGCAAACCTAAAGCTTCGCAAGCGGAGACCACTTGTCCCTTCTGTCATTGTTTGCATGGCACTCAATGTGGAAAACTTGTTTCACACGGCCCGTGTGGTGCAGAAGCATCAAGGTCACGTCATGGTTGCTTCTGATTTTGAATGCTCTTCAGTTAGCTGTACTTTTTGTAACAGTGACGCTGCACTGATCCTTACGACCCCAGACGGTCTGCAGGATTGGTTCAACACAAGACATAAGCCCGAGTCATTCTCTATAAGTAGTTAGAATTACACACACAGCAGTTTACAAACTACCAAAATGGAGATACAAGGTTTTGACAGTATACCGAATAATGTCAAATGAGCCACTGGTCTTCCGAGTTCTTCCGACATTCTGAATCATTCAGGGGTGCATTTCCCGTACTACGACGGAGGTTAGCATTGAACTAACGTGGTACGACGCATCGTTAGACTAACTAACACCTGAAGTACGACCGTTTCCCGAAACCGTCGTACTTTGTTGGTTCCACAATAGTTCAAACCACCATGGTTCCAAATGTGTTTGGTCTGACTTTCACACCAGAAAACGTGCAAAAACTCACAAACCTTGTAATATAAGGCCGAAATATGAGTAAAATACATAATTAAAGTATTATTTAGGCTACTCATATTTCTACATATTGTAAACAAATAACTTTCCACCACCACTACCAGTCATAGGAATAGAAATAATACAACAGCATAATAATTTAAAAATATATAATAATATCAACAATGAAAATAATAACAGTAATAATGTTGATATTCATCATAAATATAATATCAATAGATAACACTTCTTATGAAAACATTTCCCCAAAAACAAAATAGAGGAACTATTAGCAATATTAAAAAAACCCGGACTCTGTATGCCAGAGTGGAACGGTGACATGGTGGTGAAGATGGAGTGCCTCAGATGGACGTGGGTTTGAAACCCATGTGACTTTCTTTTCGTTTTGTTCCGTAATGGTGAGGAAAGCTCTCAGCGATTAAGAACTGATTTATTAAAGCATTGTAAAGTTTTCCAGTTTGTCTTTTATGATATATGTTTGTAATAAAGACTAACTTGATGACATATTTTTCGTAGCCCTAGGCTAACATCACACCCACATGAGTTATGGCGATTGATAAATGCAACTGCACTCAGAAATACTATATATGGACATACGTTAAGAACTACATGTTTACAGCATCTGATGTTCTGAATGTTCGTTACGGAAGGTAAATTATTTTAGCTCAGTGACGGGTCTGCTTCTACTGCGTCCTGCGTCATCGATTACGTCATCACCAGGAACTAAGCTTCTAACGACAGGTCTACAGCTGCAGTTCCAGCTACACAACTTAACCACAGTGTTTGCGAACGTACGGTGGAGCTACGGTTTTGGCAAACACCTGTGTCGCTTAACGATGGTTCGGACTATGTAAGTTACCAACGTAGCTACCTCCATAGTTCCAACCATGGTTTTGGGAAACACTTGCATTGCAGCTGTATAGTTCCGACTATGTATGTTGCTAACGTAGTTAGCGTAGTTAACTCAGTTAGCAACTACGGTTTTGGGAAACGCACCCCTGGGTGATTTGATGTGATATTGTGCATTGCAGAGAAATTTACTGGCTTGGATCTTACAGTGGTGGTCACAATGGGTCACAACCAAGGGTCACTATATCTACCACACAAATTTTATTTACTATCCAAAACCATGCAAAGTTTTGGGGGGAGTATTATCCCTGCACATTCCTCTCCACAATAAACAGATTTTTGAAATGATCCTCAAGACCATCATATGAAAACTAAAAAGGCAGCGTAGCAACCATTTAATCTCAACAGTTTTCTGTGAGGGAGCTTTAAGAGGCATGAGACTCTTATGCTGACCTTACACCAAACGATTTTCCGGCGATTTTACTGTCGCAGACAAATTTCCAAAGTCGGAACAAAATCATGAGAGTCTTGCTAGAGTTGCGTTGCGCTCGCGTCATCTCTATCGTTAAGTGTAAGGTGGTCAGGATTGCAGGTTTAAGTCAGTCTGTTTCTCGTCCTGGCATTCCGATAAAATCAACCGTGTTTAATATTATCGTGAGTCGTAGGTCTTGGCTCACGCAAATAGTGACGTGAACATTGTCGAGAACCAATAGGAGAGCTCTTTTCAGCTCCAAACGGGAAGCCGCGAGCCAAGTACAGGAATGTCTGGCGGAGATTCGACATGGAGGGGAGTCCGGCGAGGGCTCGGAAACCGCGGTTCTCCTGGACTGTTCAAAGAAGCTGGTGGAGCTGTGGAGTGAACAGGAGTGCCTCTTTTAACGTATCTTCCCATTTGTACCAAGACAGAGTGGAAAAGGAAAAAAGGTGGACAGAAGTTACTGAAGCCCTCGAAATCCCCGGGGCTAACGCGAGCCCGGGTCATGGGCCCGAGACGTCACAAACGTCAACACATCAAAGAGTTCATTAATGCGCAGAAATGCGCAGTAAACAGTCCGATTCTAAATCACGGACGTTTTAAAGCTATTTTCACGTTATCCTATCTTGTAACGAAGGGTAGTTATGCTATGCTAAAGCTAACTAGCTAGCTAGCTAAAACACTGCCGAACGGGGCTACAGTGTTTACATTTAGCCTACCAGCGAACATGATGGGAAATAAGCTCAAAATCTAGTTGCAGTCTTCTGTAAATCTAGTGACTCTGCAAGATTCCCAGTCTTTGCAAAATCATAGCCTGGGACTAGTCTGTGACTAAAAGTCTGTGACTTGTCTTTAGATGTGAGACGGTGTCAGACTTTAGTCTATTAAACGTCTTTTCAAAGTCTCCTAGTGTATGGTTAGCATTAGACATCTCATTGGACATGTGGTTCCCATCGCCAGCACTGTGAACAATTCAAGCACAGTGATTTTCTCTCGAATGAAGCATGTTACAGCACACCTCTCTGAATCACTTCGTTTACATCGTAAGCATTTAATTATGCAAACCACATCAGTAGGATTCACATATAACCCAGAAAGCCAAATCAAACACAAATTCATACATTCTGATCCATTTTCAGAGCTCGTCATATAACACGGCCGTATGCGAGGGCGACTCCAGGTCCGCTGTGTGGGTGTGTATGGGTTCTGTTGACTTGGCTCTTGCCACAGCAGAAAACATGCCATGCTAGGCCAGAGTCATGCAGAAAAGCTGGTTCAGATGTGACCCTAGCAGAGACTAACGAAGCAAAAGTTTTGTGGGTAAAAATGAAGCTGGAGGGAAGAACAGCCTCCGCAGCTTCCTTCAGACTTCCCACCATTAGGATTCATCCTGAGCACAGTGATCCTCGCGGTCTCATTCACATGCATACACCGCACGGGCCTCTTATCTCATCTCACATTCAGTATCTCCACAGGACATGAATCTTTTTCACTCTTTGTACATTCTCAGCACTGTGATGGCCTTCGTGCTTCGATTACTGCCCTGTTGAACATAATGTAAGACCACATCCTCTTACCACTGTACAGTGTAAGCAGACACGGGCAGGTTACCACGTTTTAAGACGTTTATAATGCAACTTTATGATCATATACCAAATATTAGGGACGTACAATTAAAAGATTGGAATAAATTTTTGGTCAAAACTCAAAACAGGTAATAGGACACTTATTTATTTTGGCAGATTTATGCTGTATGCTGTATTTGATATGCTGCTGCTACAATTATACCTAAACGTTGTAGCATAATTATGCTAAACAGTCAGTTTCCTCTGTTGGTGAGCTTAGTTAAAGTTATTTAAATAGACAACTGATTTACAAATGCCAGTTTGGCCTATTAGAGTGTGCTTTTTAGGTAAAAATCAAGCACCAGAGCACCAAAGCACCAGATACTACCAACTGCACAGCAGATACTATAAGGTGCACACTAGATACAGACAAGGTATGTTGTTTTTGATAGTATCAGGTGCTCACAAGATGTTAAAAGATGCTATCTTCACACTGAAGGTTAGGTTAACAAGCACTTTGTCTTTGTCTTTTTTATGATGGTGAACATATTGCACTGAGATGCACCAGTTCGGCCTGTGTTACCATGACAGAAGTATGTCTCTTAGCTCTGCAATCTCCGTAAACAGTTTTCTCGTTTGCTCTATTAAATGAGTCTCTCCAATGAAAAAACATATTATTAACCATTCCATTCTTTTTTTGGATTGTCCATTGATTTGGTTTCTATTTTATGATGTACAACCATTTACATTAAAAAGCCAAACTATGCTTTATTTACATTTTAGTGAGCTCTTTATACAGGACATCAAGCAATCCCACACCGTGTTTTTATGATTACTGCAACACAAATCTCCCAGTATGCTGTTTTCCGTTGCAAGGGCTTAAATATTGGAGGGAATTTTGATACTGATATGTCCATGTGACCTCAGTAGCAGTCGATAACATCAGTCAAGCCGATATTTGTGATCTCCCTAAAGCAATCTGTACAATGGCTTTATAATGCATTTAACACACAATGAGCAGTAATCAGGCTTATATAAAGCACAACCATTGCTTGTTAAAATGGCATAAAACAATTTTGTTGCACAGAGGTTAAGTGCAGGTCTGGATTAAATCACACTGGGCACTGGCAACACTCCGAAACGCTCCCATAATTCCTCTTAGTCAGTGACTAGACTAGAGTCTGTGGCCAGGTTGATCAGTTTTCATACAGAAGCAAAATAGAAATGCCAGCATTCATTTGGCTCCAACTGCTAAAACAAGACTGGAGTGCGTGGTTAAAGCATGATGCACTTTTGAAAGACTTTGCATAATTTAATAGTTAAGACGTAAACAAAGTCATTCAGGGTGGTTTAAAGTGAAATGCTCCGTTCTAGAGTCAGAACTGTTCACAATGGTGGTGGAATCCAGACACCAGTGTAATGCCACTAAAAGCCTCCTTATGGAAAGTTATTGCATTAGATGGTCTGACACTGAGTCCGCAAAGAGAACTTATTTTACCATCATCAACATTACATTTAAAAATGGTTCCCATCACCACCAATGTAAAACGATCCGGTAAGATGGTGCATCTCTCTACAAGTGGACATTTTAGATAAACTGTCATACCTAACAAACAGATCTCAGTTTGTCGTCCTTTCCGGTCATACCTTCTGCTGTCACTCAAGGGGTTCCACAAGGCTCAGTCCTCGGACCTCTCTTATTGATTGTGTACATTCATCCTCTTGGACAAATACTATGTCACTTTCAGTCTCCTGCTCACCAACAAAGCTCTTAACAATCTCGCTCCTGTCTGATCTTCTTCTTCCTTACAAACCCTCTCGCTCTCTCAGGTCTTCTACAGCTGGCCTACTCACCATTCCTCCGTCCAGCCTGCATGGCTTTGGTGATCGAGCGTTTTCTAGATTTGCTCCTCGACTCTGGAACTCTCTCCCACCACTGATCATGCAGTCCAATTCTCTCTCCGTATTTAAATCTAATCTTAAAACACATCTCTCTTCACACTCGCTTAGAACCTGCCTCAAGACTGAACAGCTCTTCAAAAAGACCGTGCTCATATTGTCTATTTGTATGTCTTTGTTGTTACTGATGCTCTGTTTTCTTTGTTGTCTGATACCTGTGCATTTTTATGTGGACTAACAATTGGAACTTTGGGTTCTTGAAACGCTCTATATAAGAATAAAGTATTATTGTTATTATACTTTATTAATATTATAAATTACTTTATTTGCATCAAATAATTGTTCTGTAGTTTTGAAGAACAGGTGGAATGAATAAAAGTTAAGCAGACACAAAGTCAAAAACGGCTTCACATTGCAGCACATGGGAAGCTTTGCTTATTTTTCCAGTTGTCTCTTAGAGCTAGCACAGAGTGGTTTTAACAGAAAGGTCCGTTTCAGTTTGTCAGTATGTTCAATATCACAAAGAAATTCTAACTGTATCTGAGTCACAGTGTGTACTGTCTCAAAACCCCCAGATCTGAAAAAATGGATATCAACATGCGTATCATAAGAACCCACCTGCATAATGAATGGATGTATTCAGGCATTACATATGCATGAATGTATTCAGGCGATTTTCCGTATCAGTGTAATTCTTTCTTCATATTTAAAGCACAAAGCAACCAATTACAGCCGCTTCATTTACTGGGGAAAGTATAAGAGAAGGCAGCCTTGTCATAACTGCACTCGTCGCATTAGACACCACTGTTGCCTTCTGGGTCTCAGTGGCCAGGAGGTGCGCTGAGAGAAAAGCGCGGTGGGTTTGAGTCAACACTAGCCCCGGATATACCTGTCGGGGGTGGCTTCTCACACATAACTCACAGCTGGCAGCAGAATCAGCTTCTAATAGTTAGCTGAGTTTTGCACTTTACCCAGGTGTCTACACACTGAGTTTCACATGCTCGTTAACTAACAACAGGCTGAAAACGCTACCAGCTGTGTGCCTCGTCATTACACAGGCAATTATATACGCAGCGGCACAGCCATCCACAGTAAAGTCTGGAAACGGTGAAAGTAGTTTTTGCGAGAGAAAATGCCAAGTAAGCACATTAGCATTTGTTGGTGGACATTTTTGGTGGACTATAGATTGCTGTTTCCAGAGGGGAACCCTCAGGGCCTTCTAGGCTTTCAGAGAAAGGCCTAATGATTTCTGGGAACTGAAAAGGACATGACTGTAATTTTTAGTTCATTTTAATTCTTTAGAATCGTGCTTGTATTTTAACCCTCCTCTTCTTTCATTATTAAGCTCTGAATGGAAGCTAAAGGCTTATATTCTTGAAACACCGGTGGAAAATTGGCCAATCAGAAACTGCTTTTCTCGGCCGTATCTAGAAGCTGACAAGACGTCCTAGCGCATTAGATTAACCGTCAGTGTAACTGCAAAGTGACAGAGGATTTTACCAATCACGTTCAAATTTCCAAAGGCCAATTTTGTGGCAAAGACTTCACTTTAAACCTTCTGGAAGCCCCAGATAGAAACGGAAAACAGCAGGATCAGCTTTGTACAAGAGACCACTCCTGAAAGAGTCACTGTGAAACTGCTACAAGGTAAAATACACTCTAATCCGTCTGAGCTTCAAGTACAATATGGAATGTCTTCCAGAAGCTTCAAAATGTCTGTGTTTTATTCAGAATGGCTCAAAAACATTTAAAACAAACGCTGTCAGCTTAGCACTAACGAACTTCTAAGGACGTTAGCATTGTCTAAAAGCTTGTTTTTACATTTATGGCTCAAATCGAAGGCCTAGCTTGAATATCCATGGTTTGGCACTGTCAGTTTCTACTGAAATTGTTTTAGTTATTTAGTTTTTATTTCATTATTTAGTTATCATTTAATTCCAAGGGAAAAGATGGGGACTGAACAACAGCGCTTGTTGTTTTTTTTTTTAATACCTTACTGACCAGAAGGGTGTATTCTCTCATGCGCACACGCTCGCAGTGAAGTAATGCAACATGGCTAGGTCTTCAACCATGCAGCGACCTATCACTCATCTACCGACCCATCTACCATTAACAAGCAGCAGGCCTTGCACAAGCACTCTGCGAACCCTTCCCACAGCACGAACCCATTACTCATAACAGAGAGGAATATACAGCACATTGTAAACTGCACTAAAATACAATTTTACTAATACGGCTTGATGAATCCTGCAAACCACGGAAAACCACAGACTTCAATTCTTCTTGCATTTTATTTTTTTTCCCCTAAGGCCCACTTTTTCGACATTTGTGAGGTTTTATGAACCAACGACAGCTATGATTCATTTTTACATGACCATTTTTCAGCCTTTCTTTATCCCTTAGTATTAAACTCGCTGTTTTTCTTATTGTGTCTTTAAGCCTGGTATATTTAAATGATCTCTGTTCTCATTGGCTGCTCTTTTCTGACCTGAAACTCTCCTTATAACTGGTGATGAATGGAAGTGGGTGGGGCTAAACGCCTGTAGACTGTGTAGGTGCGTATATGTGAATAAGTTGTTGTTTATCAATTCACAGAAACAACAAATTCAAAACAGGTTCTTTTTGCAGCTTGGATTCCACATATGGACCAAGGAGTAAATGGTATTTAACGTGTACTATATATACCACATCCAATACTGAGAGGGTTTTGCACAGTATGAGCCTTTTAAGACACTTTCGTTTAGCCACTGGAGAAAAAATACATCATAGGGAAAACAGTAGAACCCTTCGAGGATAATCCCTACATGCCTCTCTGCAGGGGAGGATTAACTTGGTCATGAACCCCTGGGTTACACTTTTTATAGTCCCCTCACCCCCAACCCTCAAGTACCCTCCAGAGTAATCATATCAAGCACACATCACAGAGGGTAGGTAAATAGAGCAACGGAGAAGAAGAAAATCTCAAATCTGAACGTACACTCCCACAACACCCTGAAGCCGCCTGCCTATTAGCCAGCAGGTTGCTACATCCACATCAATCAAACAGTATGTATATTTGTTTATCTCAGGGGCCACGACGCTCACCCCAATTTATTGTGCTGCGGAAGTTTACGTGCAGTTGCATGCACACAGTGTATTTCCCCAAAATAAAGAGCTTTGTTTAGGTTCACTGCAGCCTCACATCCCTTATTCATCACCATTACACCACACTGTTGTTATAAGCTTATAAAGACTAATTGCATGAGTGAAAACACAAGCACATGTTAGAGCTGAGGCAATGTAGAGCAACACTTAGCCAAGCAGCTTTCTTGGTTTTATAGGTATCAACATTATGTGCTCATGTGATCAGAAGTGCTGGCCTGTCAGAAAGCCTGACAAAACACACAAGTGCTGTTCTGTTTATTTGTGGTTATCAACGTCATGTACTTCTGTGTAGTTTCACCATAACACTGATATGCCATAACTAGGCACAGATAGCACTATGTACAAGCAATGCAAACTAGGGCTGTACAATACCGGCAACAGTCGACGGTCCTACCTACAGTCTTCACCAGATGACTTGAATATCTGTATTTGGAAATAATTGATCATTGGATTCATTGGTTTTGGAGAGGAATGCATCAGCATACAAAATAAAAAGTAATAATAAGTGAACCTTGAAAAAAGTGATGACTCTTTTGAGTGTGAATTATCCTTTCCTGAACGTGGATGCCACAACAAACACAGGTAAAAGCAGGTAAGCGCTGTGACTGCTCTTTTGGATGAGGAAAAAAATTAAATTACAGGGAATAGCAAATAAGGTACTTCAGTTTAAAGGAATTACAAATTAGACGACTGTTAGATGCGGTTTTAATCATCAGCTTCTACTGTTTTTAGGCAACTGTGAGAGGCAGAGTAGTTCATTATAACTAGCATGATGACATTCATCTACATTGTAAAACTGAGCTTTCACTTGTGAGTTTTTTTTTTTTTTTAATCCCAGACACTGCAGACATGATCTACACCATCCCCTCTTATTGGTTTCCTGTGTTCATGTTGATAAACCAGGCAGATAAGATATCACAGTGATAGTGCTGAATGATGAGGAGACGGAGGTGAATGTGTATCTGTTTATTAGGAAGAATAACGTCAGCACTGCCGGTGTTTGCTCAACTCTGACTCCTCTTCACGTGCACGCATGTCATGGAGGCACATGGATTCCACAGATTTGACTCGTGATTTTGGTTGTTTCTATGTTCGTATAACAGCTAATCTTTAATTTCCCTTACAGTAAGCAGCAGAACTGGACCTAAAGCATTTGGGAAACTGAAACTGAAACTGCAGAGCAGCAACGCTCTCACAATATGCTTCCAGGTTATTGCACTTTAGTTTTGTTCTGACTTAACTACATTATCTGTTTACATTTCAATGTGCATATGGACGGTTGGTTGGTAACAGACTTTTAATTGAGTAGTTTAAAATTTCCTTACACGAGATAAAACACATGGGAGTAATTTATATCAGACAGACTTTTATCGAAGAGCCACGGAAATAAGAATTGTTTGAGTTTCGCTCTATCAACAGCAAATAGGTGTAACGTGATGTGTTGGATTTAATTTGCCTTATTTAACATCACGTGTCCTGTGATGTAGTTATTACGCATGCGCACATCACGGTGATGATGCTGAAGGACACGTTGTGCAGCCCTAAAGCAAACCATGCTAACATTAGCCTGTTAGGCCTAACGACTGAGTCACTAATGGTTCAGTCACGTTTTGAAGAAAAATGAGACACAGCGTCACCTCCCACTGTATAGCTCTTTGTATCTGAAGTAGTCCACTCTGTTTTGGAGGTGGCAGACATAAAGGAATGGCTTAACATGGCTACACAGAGTACTTCTGTTTCCTGTTCTGCCTATTTCCTTTAATGACGCCACAGTCTAAGTGGCTTTAGGCACAAAACAAGCTGTGGCCCAGCTGGTACTAAAGCCCTAATAACTGTTCTATTTTCCAAATTCCAGCAGCACCTTACAGATGGAGGCACGACTCTATAGGACATACGTATGACACAAATTGATAGCTGAACTTCTTATTCAAATTTCCCATTTCACCTTAAATGGCACAGCAATTACATTCAGGTGCATGCACAGTTGCCCACATGTAATAGTTGCTCTGTTTACAGTGGAATGTAATAAACAAACAAAAGACTAGCAAATAACATGCTAGCTCCGTATTTGCTGAAATGTGAAAAATGTGAAACATTCAGCAGAAATAGTTCTGTTTTTTTTTAAATAGGGCACCACTTTAGAAGAAGACTTTAGGAATTAAATTAGTTTACTAATGGTTATTAGGTAAGTCATAAATAATACAAAAGTATTAGTAAGCAGCTATAACACATTCATTAAAAGTGCAAACAGTGAGCTGTTCGATCTGAATGAATATGTACATGTGATTACAATGACAGGTTTAATGCTAACTGGTGGAGGAGACAAAGATCAGTAAACGTTCACATCTGAGCTTTAACAGTATAAACTAATGTAGATTCACAGGATGTCATTGCTTCTCCTTCTATTTACGTGTTTACTGCTTATTCATGTTTTTAAGGTGCTTAAAGCCTCATTAATAAGCATTTATAAATGCATTTTAAACCATGCATAAACTCTATGTAGGAGAAGCCTTATTTGAAAGTGGTACCAAAAATGGTTATTGAAAATTGAAGAGATATCACAGAATATTTAACTTTAACTTGAACTTTATACTTTATACTTGAACATCTCGGCTGTGTACTTACTTATATATATTTATTTTTGTATACTGAACATCTGTACCAAGGAACATTAAGCTGCTTCTCCTACCTGCACTGTACACTTTATATATCTATACTGTTTACAACCACACTTTGCACACGTCTTGTACACTATTGTACTGTATTGTTTGCACACACTGTCTTTGTCTATTTGTCCTTGCACTACACTATTTATATATATTTATACACATATATTCTTGTAACTGCACTGGAGAAGGAGCCTGACTGTGTTTCGTTATACTGTATTGGTATAATGACAATAAAGTTAAGTTGAATTGAATTGAAGTTAACCTACAGGTTCAGGTTCAGGTTTACTTAAGTATCTAATCTAGCTTTATTTGAAAATGTATGCATATACACCATAATATACACTGAATCAGAAGTTGTTAATGCTGGAAAGTTTTCCCTGTGTGTTCGGTAAACTGTATAACCCCTGGCCTGAGACACGGACAAGTGAAGAGGGGTGCTCAGAAAGGTTGAGAAGCACTGTCTTCTGACTTGATCGAAGTCTCGAGTGTCTGCGGCTGGGCTTCGGCCCAGGTAAGCCAGAGCACCCTCTGAACAAAATTTCGAAATTTCTCCAAAATTAAGTGGATCCACTGCAAAATTTAGCGCACTTTGCCACAAAGGCAAATAGAGAAAACAAACATTGCCTCAACCCCGAAGGCTTTTTAAAGCAGCAAAGCAGGCCGAGAGACACTCTGACAAATAGACGGATGTACAGACGTACTTTTTGTTGATGGCCGTCTCAAGCCTCAAAGCCCCCAGCCCCCTCTCCATCTGCTTGGCATATTTTCGAAACTAAAACACACCATTGAGTGGGGTAACAAGACAGGCCTTGTCTAGGGCATGGAGCTCATATGGACGGCTAGCGGGAGTCCTATGAGAGAGAGAGGCGCTGGGCCCCGGCTAGTCCAGGTTAAAATAACATGCTGCCTCTCAGCAGCCATGGGCAACGGAGCTCACTGAAATACATGTGGCACACACACGCGCACACACACACACACACACACATTCCAGCTAAGGTATGTGCATGTAAACACAAACAGAAACACAATTAAGCAAAGTTAATGATCGTCTATGGCTTAGTGTTGTGGAAAAACTTTGCGTCGTGCCTGATCCTGTTAGAAACTTAAATGCTGGCAGCCATTACCGAGCAGAGAAGGACCCGTAGCTTGAGGGATATGGCTGTAAAACTCATCTGCAACTCAGACGAGAAGAACTATCTGATGTATTCAGCGGACTCCCTCGATCACAAACGTCACAGAATCAGCTGTAGCCCTGCTAAGGACCTGCATGAGAATGACTACCTGTGTAATTACAGCTAGTCATGTTTAGAGAGGCCCTGGCTGCTCTCACTTTTAAAATGGATGAGGTTTTTGGCAGGCGGCTGGCCGAGCAGGCAAGACAGCTGAAGCTACACATTCCAGCCTGGGTACAGACGGGCCGGACGCAAGGCCCCTTACAAGTAAAATACAGAGAGTGCTGGCCCTGCCGATGTCAAAGCGCTCTCTGTCTGCTGCAGCAATGCAGACGAGGCCAATTAGAAAGAGGGGGAGAGCGACCAAGAAAGAGCAAAAGAGAGAGAGAGAGAGAGAGACCGCAGGAGGAAGAAAACAACCTTCCATGTGTAAAACACTCTGGCGCAGCTTAAAAATCTCTCAGCTCAGAGTGAGAGGCCGCGACAGGTAAAGGTGGAACAGAACCGCATGTGAAGGAATATGTTCCACTTATGGCAGGAAACCATTAGCTGTAGAGCCGAGAGAGAGGTGCAATCAACCCCCCTCCCTCCATTTTACAGCTTCTTCACACCGCCGCTCGCGCAAAAAAACATTTCTAATGAGGCCCGGCAGGCCGGAATACTCTACCCACTTACCCCGTATCTCTAGCAGGTTGGGAGAAATTGAGATTGAGCTCCCTCCACTGAAGGAAAAAAAAATCCATGGCACCAAAATATACTCCCGGTCTCCATGGAACACCACTTGCGTCAGTGAGAGAACATTGTTCTTCCTCAAATAGATCCTAGCACACCCTTTTTCTCCTTCAAACCTAATCTATTATCCTTCCCTTTATTACAGAGATGAAAAAACACTGAACTTATCTGAGCCTACTGTAAATTCCATAGGTCTTTAGACAGGGACAGAAAAACGCCTTTTAGAACACATGCTCAGAAAAACACAGTGCATCCCACCTAACCTGCTGGTGAGTTTGTAAAGTCAATGCATGTCAACAACAACCGAATGGCACCGAACCAAGTGTCTCCCATGCTTAGCTCAGAGACTTGGGCCTGTGAAACACTGTATGCCGTACAGATGGACCTGATTCATCATGATTCAAGGGGAATGGTTTTTCAGAATTACCGCATAAAGGTGTAATCAAAGTCAGAATCAGAGTCTGAATTGTTCTCAGTGGAGGTTATAGGAACCGGACCCTCATCACAGAAAGCTATTACATGAAATGCTTATCAGTACACTACCTGATGCCGGATACACTGCTTTAGTTTTGGTCTAACATTTGAGTTATTGCACAAAACACTTACAGAAACACTTGAATGCCTAAGATTTAGTCTTAAGACAAGAGATTTGACCTAAAACAAGATTTTTGAAGTCCATGGTGGGGTTAGGTACAAGCATGGTGTTGATTTGATATGATTTACCATTACTTTACCATAACAAGGTCACATTCTACAAACAAAGAGGACCTGTGTAGGTACGCTGGTAGTTTTGGATAGTAAATAATAAATAGTAAATGATCCCTGGTTCCTGTCTCCACCACTCTAAAGACATTCAAGTAAGTTTCTCTCAAGTAACCATTTCACATCGAACCACTCCACACGGCCTTGTTTATATCTCAACCTCTGAAATATGCAGATATGCTGAAAACCAGTGGAATTTCCTCTTAAGCACAGAATCAATTTATTACTATTCCAGAGGAAGAAAGTTACGGTTATATGTTAGAGATACCAGAAAACTCAAAGCAAAATAAAAGTAACCAGAACTGTTCTTGCATTGCTGTAATGAACAAACACTAGATATGGCTCCATAAGAAAAGCTTTGGTCGAATATTCTCCCAGCCTGACTCATTCTGTGTTGCTGGACTCTAGTTTGAAATCTGAGTTATTTAGTTGCTTGTGCCAATGTTTTACAGAATTCAGCAGCTGGCTCCTATAAGTGAGTCAATGCACTTTTAAATATGATTTTTAAGTACAGTAAAATTAAATTATCATACATGGTAACTGACTGTATGAAGCAGGTGCACAGGGAAGAGGTGAGTTAAAATAAGGCTCCCGTAAAAGGCACATACCCTACATTAAAGGACGGCGCAGTTCATAGCGCTTCACCTCACAGCAAGACGGGCCTGAATTCAATTCTGTGTGGAGCTTGCATGGTCTCCCCGTGTCTATGTGGGTTTACTTCAGTGTCCTCCCACAGCTCAAAGACATGCAGTCAGATGGATTAGAGACACTAAATTGCCCCTAGCTGTGTGTGTGTGTGTTTGTGTGTGAAGGTTCGTGTCTGCTCTGTGATGGACTGGTGGCCTGTCCAGGGTGTTTCCTGCTCTCTGCCCAATGAGAGTTGGGATAGGCTCTAGTACACAACGTCACCAGAAGGGTAAGTTGCTTAATGTGCGGAGCTAAACTGCTGTAGACTGGTAGATATATAGAAATTCAAACTGAGCTGTTTTGTGCAGCACTGTTTCCATATGTGGACTGTATGGACTGGGAGTGAACAGTATAGTTGAAAACTTTAGCAATGTTTTCATACTACATCATCCTACATCTCGTTTATTTCTATTTCAACAAAGCAAGGCCTTTAAACAACAGCTTTCTCCCAGTGTTTTTTTCGGTGCAGGTAACTGCCACTCAATCTCTCAAGTCGAGTCATAAAAGCTATAAGTTAGCTTGTGAATTGAGGTCAATAGCATCAGCTTCCAGAGCCTGCTTAACATTGCGGAAGAGCTAAATGGAAGAGCACAGGGACACTGCTCACAATTCTCAGTCATAAATTCTGCATTCAGACACATTTATTGGAAACTCCAACGCTCATATAGACAGCCAAGCCCCTGGGCTAGCCACTATGGGAGAAGGAGAAAAGGATTGCCTGATTGGTGTTTGGAACCAAAGAAAGAAAGAAAAGAAAGAAAGAAAAAGAGGTCCTGTTTTTCACTTCAGCCCTGTTCTCAGGATCCATCTGAAGAGTCTTATGTAATGCACTTCACGCGGCAGCAATGTTCATAACGGACCAATTTTATCTCGGCCATTGACAGCGCCCAGGGCATGTGCACTGTAGAGTGGGTGACAGATAATGTCACAGTCAGTGCAGCCATGTTTCTGAGTCCACTTCCTCATCTCCTCGCTGCCTGCCAGGCTAATGGGGGCTGCTAATGGACAACCAAGCTCGTCAAACACTGATGCTCACTCCAGCACGTCTACTTTTTCATAAACAGAAAACCTTCAACATCTGCAAAAACCCCATCACACCAGGGCTAATGCTAGCTGCACCATTCTGCAGGTGAGCATGCTTGTGCTGGGAAAGGTTTGAACCTCTAGTCAAAGTATATCTTTTGTGGATTGGAATAAGTACAAAGAACACGTCTTCTACAGGGAACAAACGCGAATACTCAACCATTTCTATTTAGTTGCTTATTTGGAAATATCACCGAATAAAACATAAAATGTTAATTCTATGTTACAATGTACAGAAGTGTGGTCTCTGCTAAGGGTGTGTTCACTTACTTTCACTTAGAAAATCAACAAATACATTTTGCCTATATCATTTATGTCAACTTTTGGAACTGGTTCCACACAATATTTGTTTTTAGGTTTTGCGGTATTGATACATAACTACTGCCATTCATTTGCCAAGTGCTTTGTTGCTGCTTTTGAAAGAAATATACAGAGTTAAATACAGAAATATACAGAAATAACGAGAGTAAAACACATAAAAACTAATTCAATAGTCTTTTTGGTTTTGGACATGTTCTGTCTGGTTACTGTTAACAAGACTGGGTGTGGTTTAAAGGGCTCATATCATGAAAACCCTCTTGCTTTTAGTCCACACAGTCCATATATGGAAACTAAGCTTTTGTGATCACTATTATATATACACACCTATTCAGCCTTCAGCTCTGGCCATTCATGACAACAGCAAAAACTGGCTGTCTAATTCTAAGCAATACAAAGAGGCTGCAAGATGCTCATGGTAAATGAAATCGGACTCTTTGGCACATGAAGCCACTCACAAAATAACACTTAAGAAATTATGTAAATCAATGCCCAATATCAATATTCAAAACAGACTCTGTCAGCTTTCTTTTAGCACAGACGAGGAAACACTGGTTCAAAATCTACAGTGACTGTGATACTGTGACATGTCTGGAAGATACTCTGGTGCTGAAATTTAGAGATACCCCCCCAGCACTAGTGTTTGCGTGTAGCTGGTGATGGCCAGGGCGCGCAGCTCCATTGAGCAGCACAGGGCCACAGAAGCATGAACAGTGCACGGTGATGTGTTTACACTGCCAGACTTCACAGATGGGAAAACCGCACACGCTCTTTCAGTAGAAGCGCTAGCATCACTGCAGCCAGCACACGTGGGCACCAGGTGTATGCACGCATGCATGCATGCGTACACGTGTCTGTGTGTCAGACAGTATGTCAAAAACACTCATCTTCTCGTTCTGTCACAGTTCCATTCCACAGCCTGGAGTAAATATACAGTCCTTCTTCTGTAGGACTCCAACATATTTGCAACTTATTATATCACTCTGTCAAATGTATTTTTATTTCACCCAAAAGCTTTAAAAACATCTCTACAATCACTAGAGGGCGCAAACTATATAGCAAGGCTGTCATGGAAAGAAATGAGGCTGCCATACATCTTCTATATGAAATATGTAAATATATGTACATATGTATATTGTTTTTGCCCTAATATATAATGTGTATATAGACCCCTCATACTTTTAACACTGAGTTCCAAATACAGAAGTGCTAAAAACAAGAGTTCAAAGTGTCAAACGGCTTTAAGACATCAAATTCTATGTGCGTCACTGACGCACAAAGAATGACCAATGCTGCGGTCAAGCTCAACACATATGCATAAAAGTATTCAAATAAAGCCCTGGCTCATAGTTTGAGACAAGCAGGAACGTCCACTAGGCAAGTTTTCCCATCTTTACAAAGCAACCAGTTACATATTTTGGAGTTTAGAGTCCAACTCAGTCCAAACAATTCTTAAAGCAAAGGATCTCATTTCCTCCACATTAAAACTCTAATGTGAAACGGAACTTGGATAAATGGAACCTAGAAAACCACACCATGGAAGGTTCTGATGATCAGCTAAGCCCAAAATAATGCAAAGCCATGTTCCCTATGTGAAATGTGGTGAGCATGCAAAAAACCAAATAACAAAAAAAAAACAGTCCGCTCATCACCACCGCTCCAAATGATCTCTGTCCAGTTTGGATTCAGTTTTAGGACATTTGCAGTCCAAAGACGGGGTGGTTTATTGCTTTCTCTGAGGCTACATGCTCAGGACGTTGTTTCAGGAAGAGGACCAGATGAATAAAGTACCAGGAGTTCAAAAGCAGATCCATGAACTAATGTTGCAGAATGTGATGGGCAAAAACAAAGCAGAGAGGATGAAAGCAAAACGCACCTTTAAAAAAAGGTATGAGACTCGGTGATGAACAGATTGCTCTTTTTTTTTTTTTGCTTTAAACAGAGGGCTTGATACTTTCTCACAACAAAAAAACGAGCATCTTTTCATGTGTGCACTAATCCGCCTAGTCGGTTGGGGTCTACTGCGTTCTGCACCGCTGATTATAAGACTAGATCATACTAATAATTCTGAACGCCTTCACTCGCCTTCATGCACTCCGCAGCTGCCTGAAGGAAAAAGGGAAGAAAAAAAAAGAAAGTTTTTACCTGGTCCCTCTGAATGCACGGCAGGGAGGTCCTCCTGTGCGACTTGCTGCTGGACTGCGCGTGATGTGCCATGTCTGACGATACGACAGAGCTGGACCTCCTGCGCCTTTTAAAGACGGGAATGTCTCCCCTCGCGCCCGTCACGGAGGCGCTGCCCTCGCGCCGCTGCGCGCCCTGATTCGGCAGCAACCGGTCAGCATAGCGCGCCAACAGCACGCCGATGACCCCCAGCAGGTAGGCCACGTACGGTCTCCAGCCCGCGCGCACTTTCTGCAGCGAGATGAGGGCGAGGGCGCGCACCACGCTGACGAACACGATGACGGAGACGCCCTGGCCCAGGCGGACCACCATGAGTGCCGCGCCGGCCACGCACGCGAGCACTGCCGCGCTAGCCGTGAACGACAGCAGCTGCTCGTCGGCGCCGCGCACGAGCCACTGCGCCGCCGCCTCTCCCACGTGACACGCGGCCAGCAGGAGCGCGACGCTGCCGGCGAGAGCCCCGCCGCGGATCAGGTACAGGCCGAGCCAGAAGAAGGCACATAGGAGGGTGAAGGCGGGCGAGATCAGACTGCACAGGGCGCCGCCGTCCGCCAGCTGAGGAGCAGAGGGAGAGGATGTCCGCGCGCCGCATTCGCCGCCGCGCTCCGCATCCCAGTCCACCAGCCGCAGGAGCAGCGCGAGGAAAACGGAGACGCAGCCGACGCACGCCGCAGACGCGAGGCCGCCGCACCCCTGCACACACGCGCAGCGACAGTCCTGCTCCAAAGGGGTGACGCACGTGCTCACGTAGCCGTTGCGCTCGCTGGCCCGCGGGCTCCTGTGTTCTGCCGCCTCTGCCGCTCTTCTATCGCTGTCACAGTCCTCCACCGCAGCCGCCGCCGCCGCGGCTGCCATCGGTCACCGCGAGTCGCCTTACGCGTGCACGCGGGGCGGCCGACGCGATTTCATGCTTTTCATGGCGCGCTGATGAGAACGAGGGTCTGGTCTCCGGCACCTTGTTTCTCACCCTAAACACATGCTTGAGTAAACAAAACAAGTCAAAAAGTGGATGTGCCGCGTGTGTGTTTGTGTGCGCCGGAGAGTGGGGGGAGGGGGAGGAGGGGGTTTTACACACGGTGAGAAGGATTCCTCCTCGCTTTGAGCGCGCACGAGCCTCAGTACGTAACATTCCCGTCGCGCGCCATGCCGGCCTGACAGCAGTGACAGTAATCGTCCAGCGGAGCAGAAGGAGGAAAAGCTCCTGCCGTCTCCCGCGCGGAGGCCATTGCTTCTCTCCGCATCAGCGACCGTCTTTCCTCCGCCCTCTCTGCCTCCTCGCCTCTTCCTTCCTCTCGCACGGCCTCTCCTCTCGTTTAGTCAGCGATCCTCGGAGCCTGAAACGACGATCGCCCACCAGCCTCGGCCGCGGGCTGAGCGCTCTGCCTCAGCGGTCCTGCAGCGCTCCGCTCGCTCGCTGGGAGACTGGCCCGCGTCCCATTACTGGCGGGACAGCCCATAACAACCCACGCCACAGTGCAGGGACGCAACAGAAGAACGCGGCCGTTGAAGAGGCGAAATAGGCGCTGAAGCCAGACTGCCTTTGTTATTAGGTGCTACCGAGCTGCGTGCTGTCCTTGTTTTCGGTCAGTACCTGAGCGCTGCCTGTGTGCACAGGGGCGCAATAGACTCCATACCATAAAGCTCACTGCAGGCGGTGTCAAATGATCCGCGGAGTTTCGTCGAAATATTGGATCCGAGCGAGGGCCTTGCTTACCTGCGTCTACGTCATCCATCAAGCCCTGGGCCGAGCGCCGTAAAACACAGAGAGGGGAAAACAACCACCTCTAGAGGACTGGAACTGTATTCAGATTCGTTTTATTAGTTACTCCCCGGTCCAGCAAAGGACCCTTTCCCCCCTCACTGCATAGCTTCCCTGTAAAAAGTTCGACTCCACATACAAAAATACGCAAAACTAGCCTGGGCCGATCACGTGATCTTCGGAGGAGCACTCGATCATTCAAATCAGCATTACTGTGAATGGTCAGTTTCTGTTTTTGGTGTGTAGTTTCCATCTGTGCTTACCATTGTACAGGAGCACGGTGGGGGAGATCATTTTACTGAAGACGCACCAAAACACAATGTGCCTTCACTGTCACCCTGTAAAGCCTCAAACAGACCACGTCACATTGAGTCCAGCACGCAGTCACTCATAGAAAGTCTGGCCCAATTTAGGCCTCAAATGCACAACCATCATTGCACTGACTCCAGCGGTATATAATTCACTTAGATCCTGAGAAGACACCCATTCACCCATGTTGTAAACACTCATCCACACAGTGCGTACAACTGCAGGTCTCTACATTCATAAAAATCAAATGTGTGATACATATGTGTTATATGGGTTGTGCATTATTTGTGTCCATGTCCATTATATAATAATAATAATATGATTATTATTCAAATATAATAATAATAATACAAATATATAAAGTATAAACTCAAGTCAAGCACAGAGGTTTCCACCAAGCAGATGCCTGTTTAATTTGAAATTAGTCTGAAAAGTCATTTACTGTCATTGAGCTTTAAAATGCTCAACATGATAGACCTTGTTCCAAAGCCTTAATCTATCCAGACGTGTTTAGATCAACCATTTATAGGATTCCATGATTCAGAAAGCTATTCATTAAAGTGGCTAGCACATAAGAATCATGAACACAACTACCAGTGATGCAATGCAATCTCCGAATAGACAGCATGTAAGAGGTCAGAAATAAAGATACAGGTACATGAAGGTACAAACAGTGCAAATGTAGCCGTAAAGGTACAACAATAATCTTAAGTTTTTCCCAGGGGAAAGGTCCACTTAACTAAAGATCCGGAGATGCACCCTCAGAGATACCACTCCAGGGTACCACAGGCACACATCTGTCAGAGGGCTGCAACATCTCCTCTGATTCTTTTCTTCACACGGAAGTAAAGAACTAAAGACTCCAGTAAACATTTCAGTGGTCCGACAGATGCGTGTCTGTGGCTCCACAATCCCGAGGCCATGACACCCATTTTTCTTGCTGGCCTGCCTCTGGATGAACAGCAGCCTGAGGGAATGTTTGGAAAGCTGCAAACGCAGAAGCTCCTTCTGCCCTAGGTCAGATAAGGGACAGTTACTGTTGTATTTAAAGTGTCATATCCTCTGCTAACCATCCAATAGAAAATAAATGAAAACGCACACTCACAAGAGTAAGTGGAATGCTAGATGACAGCAAGCTGAGAAGCTATTTCAACTGGAAAGCTGACACTGCAAAACAAAGATCTTCTGTCTGAAGAATGTCATTATTATAACTTTTAAACTGGATACATTGCATTTCAGAGGACGAGTTAGAAATGAAATAACGCATCAGCCACGAATCAGCCCTAACGCTGCTATTTTCATAAAGCATAACATTCTGGTGAAGCAGAGAACAGAGCATAATATCTAACAGTGCAGCAGCATTACTGTGTGGAATCTATTCCACGCCATAGTGCTGTTTTAATACACTTTGCTTTTTTACCTTTAGGGTTTGGAGTTGTTGTGCTAGTTGTGTATAAGTACAATACAACACACAAGGTCACATGTAGCACAGCTTTTTATGCAGGCAGAAGGTAGAACATGCTTTGGGTAGTAGCAGATTTCCCTGCAGCATCATGACCTGTGAATATTCCCAGCAGTAGGTTAATATCCCCAAATGAATATGCTGTTACATATAAGCCCCCTAAAATAAATAATGTCAAAAAAGTATATTACTCCTCATATAAATTCGAACCAGTTTTTTATTCACATACAACACTTAGCAGAGGTCATAGCCCACCCCTCATTTATCATCTCAAATATACAAGTTATACAAAAACAGCAGAAATACACAGAAATCTACACACTACATTTTCCACCTCCAAAGTTCAGTCTTAGAAGTTTGGTTTAGCATTTTCTACTCCTCATGATCCAAGTCCCAAATCCCAAATCCATTCAGTGATACTGTGGTCTGGACTCTGGGATGGTGAGTCCATTGTTTTGAGAACACCAGCAGCTTCTTTGTTCTTCTTCAATATTTGTTTGCTTTTTTCAGCGAGGAGCTTCTTGACAGCTACACATCCATTCACACCCTGCTCTGGAAGTATGGACAGACGCACCTGTGAATGTTTTTCCGATCTGATGCAAGAGTGGAGCTTGATTTTCTTCCCTCCCCCAAAGACGAAAGCTTTATGAAGGTGACTGTGATGGTGGTCTACCATGCCCAGCTGGTTGTCTACCAGGTCTAGGTTGTTTGGAGTCCCATTATTTCTATATGCTTCAATAATACTCTGAACTCCAGTTTGGAAACTTCTAGTTATTGTTCCTTTCCCTTTCTCCTTCCCTAACACAAGTGGATCATCTATACCACCTTTGTTGAATTAATCGTAGACTGTACTGATTCCATGATTGTCTGTGACAATTAACCCCACCTATACGGTAAATTATAATATTTGCATGCCACTGTTGGGCAAAAACATTTTAATTACAGAGGAGATGTGAAGGTTGTTTGAATAAAACATTTATTAATAAACATTTCTCTATCTTAATCAACTGATTATAGTATTACTGTTAGGATTAGTAATAATATTTAGCAAAGAAAACTAAATGTGCTGTGCCACTGTTCTACACATGTCTGATTTTCAGACCAATCTGCTTTCTGAAGCTCATAATTGTCATTGGAGTACTAATGAGACTCTAACTAGATTTATTTAGCTACTGCTGTACACCTGGGGATATTTATGCTAAGACACAGCTAACGCATGTGCAATACCATAACCTGCACATTTTAAAATGACTTTAAGCACCTGGCAAACAAAAATCAGCTTATTTACCTGACAAATAATTCAGAAATGCACTATGCCGTTCTCCAGCCCTGCCTTGACATGGCAGCACCATGTGTAGACCCAGAGGTAAGTCTTATACTGCACGCAGTGCATTAACCATAGGTAGCAATTTGTCCAAAAACCTTCTTCTGTGTGACCAAATCTGACTTCCTTTAGTAAAAGACATTGTTTACTTGTTTACAATCAGGCAGTGAATATGAGCATGTGGTGCACGGTACAAGGTTCTGTGAAGAATACAGTGGAAAATGATGTACGTGGAACCCTCGGGTGGGATTCACTGTACAAGGCTTAGTGGCTATTCTCTTGAAAAGCCTGGTAAGGTAATGCACGTTTTCGTTCTCTGCACTGGGGATGTGATACAACGGGAGATTTGCAGCTTGAACGTGTACCTGAAAAATATGATCAATATTTATGGAGCTACACATACAGAAGTCTGTCTCTCAGTATGGCGTCAGGCCGCCATGTTTGCTAACCCGACACGCCAGACGTCTCGGCATGGAGCTGTAGAGGTTCCTAATGGTGTCCTGTGATAATCCATCCCATGCAGCTTGAATATCCTCACCCAGTTCCTCCAGATGGTGCGGTGGGGTGGAGGTGGAGTGACACCAGGCCTTCTGGACGTGTGGTGTGCGACCACAAACCATTTATCTTGGTACTGACCACACACCGATTCGTTGGTCGTCTCCACCAAGACAAAAGTGGGACTTGTCGCTGAAGATGACTCGGTGCCATTCTGAGTCACATTGCAGTCTGTCTTATGCAATCATGTCAACATGGACCAGAATCTCAAAGGAATGTTTCCAATATTTTGTGAGAGCAAAGGGGTCGCCTTCCCGGTATGGGTAGTGTTATAGAATGTAGTGTTATATAAGCTTACCAGACAAAACATTAGCCACCCTGCGTGTTTAAATTGCTAGTAACTTCAGGTTACTGCAGATGGCTTTGCACAAGGATGATCAGACTATGAATACCTGCAGGGTGTGTGACGCAGTTCATAGACTGAGAATAGGTGGTACAGTGCAGTGAAGTAAGTAGCTGAATTTGCAGGGGTATCAAAGCAAACAGTCAAAGGGGTCTACCAGCAATGGCAAAAATCCCAGTCTACAGTCTCGTCAGAATCGTGCCAGGGAAGGCATCCATGAAACCTGGCCATAAATCTTGATATGTTTCAGTCACAGGTGAGAAATTTTTTGTCCGGTGAGTTTATATATATACGTGCAATACAGAAAGACACAGAATGAAATACCGTGATAATAACATGAGCTTTGAATTAATGTATTTCTTCAGCAGGCTTGTATTGTCTCTAATACAAGGCATTGACTGTCAATGACCTCTCTATGTTGTTTGAACCAAATGAGCTATCCAATCAAAAATCCATACAATATATGCATCAAAATAAATATGACCAGCTCACACTGGAAGTGTATTGATGATTCTACCAAACTGGTACAAAGTCAGTGTTGAAAACTGACTTGGACTTCAGATGCTCTATTCGTATTGATATTTAATTATCTCATTTTGTCCCTAACAAAACAATCATAACATTACCGAAAACCAAATGTTTCAGCAGCGATTGTTTCGGTAGTGACAATTTTAGCTCAAAAACGTTATACCAGTATATGACTGGCAAACGCAGCTTTAAACAGTACAAGTATATAAATACACTCATCATCAAAAGAATAGTTGCACCCAGAAGGATAGCTTGAACATTATCACCCAGTTCCTGCAGATGGTGCGGTAGGGGTGGAGGTGGAGTGACACCAGGCCTTCTGGACAAGCTGTTCATCTTGACGCTGACCACGGTGCCTCCTCACACAGATTCGTAAGCGGGACTCGTCACTGAAGATGACCTTCTGCTATTCTGAGTCAGACTCCATGACAGTCTGGTACGACACCATTTGGTCTTTGGTGACGTTGACATGGTGCTAAGGGTAGTCGTGGTAACGCGTGCATATAGTCCTGCATTGTGCAGTCATTTGCCAAAGGTGCAGGATGAGTCATGGAGGGCAACGCTGCCCACTGAAGGTCTGCACGTCGTTGCTTATGTCATATTTGAATGTACTAGAAATGTACTTTTATATGTACTTAAGTATATCTAAGTGAATCTTATTGGTGTCTCAGTATAGTACAGTTAAGTACAATTAGTTCTATTTGAGTATATTTTTAATATTACTGACGATTATATTCAGCATAGTTAGTCATTCATTTTCAGTACATTAATCATGAGCGCAAAGAAGTACACCAAGTATACGTAAATTAAGCATACATCAGTGGACTTCTTTCTTTCCTGAGGCGTCATAATGGTTTTCATTAAAACACAAAATATTTACCTAACTGCAGAACATACAGATTCAGTAGTGACAATTCTTAACATTTTGGGATCCATTTATACCATGAGATATAACTGCTCACTATGTGGACAGGGGGGGATGGGGGTGCAGTCTCACTTTCTGCTCTAAAATGCAGAGGGGTTGCCAAAAAAGGCTCCTCCTATGAACTAAAATCTTAGTGTTGCAGTAGCGACATTTTTAGGTAGTTTTTATTTATTTATTTATTTATTTATTTATTTATTTATTTATGAAACTCTTGAATTATGTATGTCAACTAAATCAAAAAGGTCTCTAGAAAACATAGAAAAAAAGTATTATTGAAGATTAAATTAATGAGTTATATCCTATAAATGATCATATTATACTTGTCTCATTTCTATCCTAATTAATTAATGGCTTGGGATTAAATAGATCATATCTAAGCTCTGAATGCTTATTTTTTTAGAGTGTGACCACAGTTTGGAGTCATTAGGCAGCATGGTCCTCATATGCTTCAAAACAGTGGTATGTGACAGTCACAGAGAGGGAGACTAAAATAATATAGAACCGAACTGTGTCTGTAAATCAGAAATCGCAAAAAAACAAATACTTTTCTGGATAAATACATTTTCGGCTGTAGGAATAGAGAAGATGATCAAAAGCAACATTAGTTTGACTACATTCAAAAATCCCATTACGAGAGATCTTGCTGTTCTTGCTGTTTATGACTCATAGCTTTAATCCCATCCTGGCACAGGACAAGTGAGGTAATAGTAAAATAGATACCCCTGCCACCTTTCTCTCTTGAAGTGTTTAGAGTTTAAAGGGAGAACATTCAGTACGTGGAACAGCCCATAAAGAGCCCAGGAAGAGACTGAGTGCTGCAGTACGCTTTGGTTTCCCCGGATGACTTCTAAGCATGTCTAATGGTTAGATTTCAGAAGGCCTCAGCTTTTCCAATATTTATGTAAAATGCTTTGTAACATGGTCATGTGTTTTCTCAGAGCTCTAGGAATTGTGTTTGTTTAATGTTCAGCGTGAAACAGGAAGTACATTCCAGGACCAGACGTCATGGGCCTCTCTTGGCAGAAAGAGTTGTCAATCAGCTTAAGAGCAGTTTGTAGCAACAGCTGTAATGTATAACAAGCCACAAATTCAGCTATGTTCAAAGTAGCCTGCTACGTACTGCTCTCGTTCTGATTGTGCCCGAAAGCAAATAAGTAGCACGCAGCATGTTGAGTTTCTCCAGTACACCAAAGACACGCTGACCAGATATTTCAGCATGCAGCTGGAACTATCAATGTGATATGCAGCATCCCATAATGCAACACTCATTTCAGGAGGATGTAACCATGGTCATAAGTGCCTGGTGGTCATGTGACCATGTAGTAAGGAACACAGTACATGAGGACTAGCATGCAGTGTACAGTATATGGACTGTTCTATGAATCATTTCAAACTCAAAATGTGTCAAAAACAATTAATTTTTCATAATTACAAGGACTATGTTGTGATCTATTTAAAGCCAAGGCATTAATTGAGACAGTAAAGACATCTTGACAAAGTTAATTCAAAATCATTTATTGGGTACTTCCTATTGGGAGCCGACCGTCCCAAAGCCTTGCCCCTAACAAAGAACAATATTCTGATTACGATCTGCAAAATCAGTTTAAAGCTGTGTTTGCTAGTCATGTACTAGTTAGCTGAAATTGAAATGCCAAAACAGGCACTCCTGAAACTGTGATTTTGGGTAGTGACAAAATGGAATGTTTAATTATTTACTTATAAAACTTTCTAATAAAAAAATAGAAGTCAAATGAAGTCATTTTAAAGCAAAGTGATTTTAGTCTCAAGTCCAAGTTTTCACCTTTGAACCCAAGAGGTAGAACCCGTAAACTGGTCTAGTTTGAACACCAGCTAATGTGCTACTCTGAGTGAAATGTTTAAAGAAAAGCTCTTACTACATCCCTTCCATGTAATGGAGCGGACCAAGACTGGACTACAGCTAGTGTAAACATGACAGTATAAATCAAGACCAACTTCAGATAGACAGAGAATTTATGCTGCAAAATAACTAAACAAACACAGCTGATAACAGGCTTTCTTTCTCCGGTATGTATTTATATTCTCTGTAACTGGACTATCTGTCCTCTATAGAGATGGTTGACCAGGTCAGCAGATACAGTCGAGGCCAAACATTTCCAAACATCTTAATTTTTCTCAACTCCACATGTTACATGTTTCAATACATTTCTTTTGGCAAGCCAATTAGGGCATCCACAGCTCCGGAAAAATTTAAGAGACCACCTGACAATGATCAGTTTCTCTAGTTGTACAGTTTCTGGGTTTGTGTTGGACTAAAATGAGCAGTTCTGTTTGATTCTATACACTACTGGAAACACGTCTCCCAAATTCCAGATCAAATATTGTATTTAGATCTGTTTATTTAGAAAATCACTAATGACCCTCCAGAAGCCTGTTTTTAGAACCATGCTCGCTGTGCATTTCACCCCAGCCACCGCTCGCCAGTCTCTCTGTAGGTCACTTGAGGTCATCTTACGGTGGTTAAGGGACATTGGAATGAGGTGGCGCTCATCACGGTCAGTAGAGAGTGGTTTTGGCCCTCTGCCAGTCTGTAGCTGTGTTGTCCTGTGTGTTTGCTGCTTGACCTTGTTCTTATGAACCAGACGCTCACTGTATCTGCCAGTAAAGCTAGAACCCAACCTTCTGTTCCTCACTAAGAACCTGCTGTACATGTGGAGATGCTGATTTAAGAAGAAGCTGGAGTGGGCTCTTATTTATTTCCAGAGCTGTACATTGTTCACTTCATAGGTCATTTTAAAACAGTCCATTAGAGCCAGATATATTTTAAGCCTTCATTCATTGTGTCATATTTCCAACGAGTCAAAAGCTGACAGGCAGTAAGTTAAACAGTATGGAAGATTCCAGAAAGTGATATAATGGTTTTAAGAAGCTTCTTGTCAACCATGTGTCAACTTGGCAACTGTGGCTATATTTGAGGGCCTACCTTTAGAGCCTTTTGCCCTTGGTACCATGGGAAAATCCAAGCAACTCAGTTAAGACCTCAGAAAACTGTGTACCTGTGGTCACCATGACCTGGAAGCTGTCTTGCAAGCAAGAAGCCCCAACTCCAAGACTGGCATTAAGAAGACAGACTGATGTCTGCAAGAGATCACTGAGAGAAAGAAAAGAGTAAGGCCTGAAGAACATCATCCCAACTGTGAAGTATGGGGTGACAACAGCTTGTTGTGGGGTGTTTAGCTGGAATGGGGGCTGTTACCCTTCAGAAAATAGATGGCATCATTAAGGAAGAAGGACAACTCACAACTAGGCCTTGCAGCAGAACATTGATCCTAAGCATTCCTCCAAAGCTGTGACAAAATGGATGAAAGACAAGTACCGAAAGTACTTAAAAGTACTTAAAAGTGCCCATCACAAAGTCCCGACCAGAGGTGGAACTAAAAAAGTGTGGCTCATAAACCTGAGTGATTTACGCCAGTGCTGTCAGGAGGAATGGGGAAAATTCCTGGCAAAGTATTACAAGAAGCTTGAGGAAAGTCTCCCCAAGTGTTTGATTCGAGTTAAGCAATTAAAGGGCTTGACTTGCAGTTGACTTACCACAGTAAGTGTATGGTAACATGAAGTGTTTGCAGTTGTGAAACACTGAAATGGATTGTTTTTAAAAGTATATATTGAAAGATGTGTGCATAAAACCTTTCAGAGTAATGACACACCATATATTAAGTACTGTACATATAGCATACACTGTGCAGCTAGCACATACTCACAATTTAATGCCACTTAATAAACGCCTGGAATAATAATAGTAATGAATAATAAATCAATGGAATATTTTAATCTTTAGACTTACTTCCAACAATACGATCCGACTGGCTGAGAACCGTTCTATTACAAAGAGCATGTTTTTTCAGCTACTGAATCACTGCACCTCACCTCGGTGGTAATGACTGCATTGCAGCCGATGTTGCTAGATCTCTACTTTAGCACATACATAAACAGAAAATGAATACATTTCTACTAGATTATATTCAACCTGCAGCCCGTTTAGTCAGATTCTGAAGAAGCATATGACAGCAAGACTACACCAAAGGCAGTAAATTAGCTTTTTGTTTAGCAGCTGTGATGGCAGGAATTAGCTAGAAACGGACAAACTACAATTTAGCTAACTAAGGGAGCTGTGGAATTTACAGGCTGGCTGGAAAAAATTACATTCTTTAATCTGGCACGTACTGAAATATTGCAAAAGCTGATCTGAATTTGATTTTGACAGTTTTATGGCTCTGTCTACAACAGCAGAGGTAAGCTGGTTTTATACAGGACATTCATTGGATATTTGATTTTCCATCATGAAATAAACATCCAAAACTGACCAAACCTACATTATCTCACTCCTGAGACAGCCCCAGACTTTTATCCCTCCATATTCTCCACAACTAAGTCTATGCCTGGAATGTATGATGAGAACCACAGAGAGGAATTAAGAAATATTAGGAGGGGAGTCCATATACTTTTGGCCATCCGCAGCAGGCTACAGACAACAAGGAAATATAAACTGATTCAAAGAGGCAGCTCCGACTATCTGGTGCTTTGCGTTATGATTTCATTTTATTTCAGATTAAATTATGGAAGAACATTAATTGAATTTTCTTGAGTGCTTCAGATGATAACACTGCCATAAATGCTGCAAAGATGCCACAGAAAATTTGATGCAGTTGGACTTCTGAATTAAATGATTACAACCGGTTCATAAGAACAATTTATGCACAAATCAGACAATGTTATTTTCTTCGTACAGGAGCCAACACTCGCTGTGCGAAAGTCAGAATGCAGTTGTATGTGTTTTATGCTTTTTGTAGAGCTGTATTTCAAAGATCATAGGAAACTATATGTTCCTAGACTATATATATATATATAATCTATATTTAACAGCAAAAAAAAAAAATAAGAATAAAATAAGAATTCTAAGAAGAACCAATGTGCTGGAAAAGAACCTTATGATCGGATGGGTTGAAGGTAAAAGAGGATGAGGCAAACAGCTAAACAGCTCCAAGATGGATACAGTCAGAGGAATCATGAACAAGCTATTCAGAAGACCCTTAAAGACCCAGCCATATTCATATGGTCGCCATAGTTAATAACAATAATACTACTATTAACTCTAAATGAATTAAGTTTGGCCGTGTTTGATTGTGCACAGCATTAAGAGCTATCGGTAACAGACCAGTGCCACTCTGCAGAGGTTTGGGTTTGGAGACTAAGATTCGTACATATGAAATTTCTGAGAGCGGTGTTCGACAATCTATTTTTGTCCTTCACATCCAACTAAATTTCAACCTGACTATACGTGTAGGGTTTGCTTGGCTGAGCTCGGCACTCAGAGTAATGTTTTAGTGTGCATGCCGCCCAGTGCGTAACGTGTTTCATCATAAACGAGAACTTATTTTACCTCGCTCACTGGGGCCAAGCATTCATATTTCTGGGAGAACAGTAGAATCTGGACAATCAACTGAGCCCGGCCTATAAAAAGACTCTGATAATGTCAGAACACAGTGGTCGGTTTTTAGTTCCCGTCAATTAGCATGATTCATAACCATAACAATGTTTAATTGGGGGGGTCAATAAGTAGCTCGCTTTAAATCATGCGCTCATTTTTTTTTCCTGGGCTGCTGACCTGTGAATGCACTCTGTGGAGAGCACTGGAGCAGGTAAAAAACACAGTTCCACTGACCACTCTCCCTTGTTCCAGGCATCAAGCTGGCCTTTGGCCCTGGCTTTGGACACATGGGCCACAGCTGTTCACCAAATTTGCTCAAAGCTCACAGTCCTGCAAGCTGCAAGAAATCATATACGGAACAGAACAACATTTTCTCTGTCACTGGGAAATTCATCATTTATGTATATAAATTATGTATAATTTGATGTTAAACATAAAGCAATCACTGAATATTAGACATGTTGGCTGACGTTCAAGATGGTCAAAGCTGTACATACAAGGTCTCTAAAACTCCCCACTGTAGTATGTGATGGATGAAAGCATTCTTGTTAATGGTATTTAAGCAGGTGAGTGCTAGGTTTTGGAGTGTATGGCTGGGATTAGCTGTGGTGCTTCTCAGATGAATGTGCAGCAGTGCTGTTTTTGGAAGTGGGAGAGCAAAACCACTTCAGTTCAAGCCAGCGACTTGTAAACAGTCTCCCTACAACACGTTCACACACACTTGCGCACACAGAGAATTTAATGACTAACTGAGTCATGGGCTTGTTAAATGTATAACAGTGGAGAAGAGCCCATATCTCTCTTCCATCTACGCCATGAAGCTTGGTGCACTTTCCCCGCTTTATAAATGACCTCAGTTACCAACAAAAACAGACAAAGGAATCCCCACTGCATACAAAAATACGACCCTTAATAAACATTTAAAAGAGTGAAGACCTATAGGCATATCTATCATCATTAGCACTACTTACTGCTTGTGCACAGATCGGGAGTTTTATGAGCTCGTCATCAATCAGCTGCAGTCATTTATTAAGAGTCATGTCTCCAGGCCATATCTTTCACAAACATCCTATGACTAAAGAAACAACCCAACCCAACTTTGAATGAAATAATGCCTACACGGGTATAGTGATGGTCTCCAAATCTCCAAATCCAGTTTCAAAGTTCTTATCAAACAGAGTAGATTGCTGGCCAGCTTATTCATCATAGTCAGACGGAGAGACATAAAATTATAACGTGGCTTGGTAATGACAGTTCACTGGATGTAGAATTACAGCACTGATATATGGATCTGTGGATTAAACTCATTTCCGTAGCTGCTTCAGTATTGTGTTAGGAGAATAATTGCACCATGTCTGGCTGACTGTTTTTACGGTGAAGATGAAGAGGTAAGGAAATTTGTTTGAAGTGTTTGAGCAACTGAACAGAGACAGACCCATCTGTGGCTCATTGTCAAAATACAGACCGTCCAAACAAAAGGTGCAGGGTTCAAATCCTGCCTGAGCTGTTGCTGGGAAAACATCAGCAGCATGAAACTAGTATATATATATATATATACACACATACACTGACCACATAGCTGCACTTTGCAGTTCTACAACAGCAGACAGTAGTGTAGTCCACCTGTTTCTCTGCATACTTTGTTAGCCCCCCATCACCTTTTTTTTCAGTGGTTAGGACCCCCAAAGGACCACCTCAGAGATGCTGCCCACAGGACACTGCTGGCTGGATAGTTTTGGTTGGTGGAATATCCCCTGAGGTGTTTTAAACACTCCAGCAGCACGGCAGTCTCTGATCCACTCACACCAGCACAACACACACTAAACACACACCACCACCACCTCAGTGTCACTGCTGAGAATGCCCACATAATACCCGCTGTGTGGTGGTCCTGTGGGTGAGGGGGGCTAACAAAGTATGCAGAGAAACAGATGGTCTGCAGTCTGTAACTGTAAAACTACAAGGTGCACCTATGTGGTAAGCAGAGCTGATAAAATGGATGAAGAGTGGTGGAGATACATCCAGGTGGTTACAATGTTATGTCTGATCGGTGTACATCAGCATAAGCTGCTCACATATAGCACTGCACTGTACTCCAGTTGTAGGCGAGATCCTATAGGTAACGTCTGCCAACACTATATAACACCTATAGTGATATTTCCTTTAACTGAACAAGTCTTAGTATTAGAGTGAGGGGGCTGTACTGTATATAAGGGTCAATTCAAGATTAGACTGATGGGTTAATTTTCCATAGAATGTAATTTAAAATTGTTCTAATACACATAGAAGGTCTACATAAAAGGTATGTGACACGGGTCATGGGTGATAAATGCCAAGATGCGGTTTAATATGCCTATTAATGCCCCCCTGTGATTTGGCCCTAGAATGAAACTGTTTTTCCTGTTTTGGCTCTGCTTTGAGACACCACAACGATCACACAGAAGCAGCATGTTGAAACAGAAACAACATGCTGAATCAAAATAAACCTCTGTGTAACTGCCCCTCTCTTTTGGGAAACAAAACGCATCAAGCAGCGATATGTTGATTGTTTGAGATCAAGCTATTTCATAACTTCAAAGGTAAATCACTTCCTATCCTTCCCATCCTGAGAAAGTACTTTACTCTTCCCAATGAGGACCAAGCACTATTAAATCAATACGAAGTGCTGCAGAATGGAAACTAGTCTCATGTGGACAAAAAGTGTTCGCTCTGTATGTAGTGGGAATGCTATAAAGATGCCAAAATTACGGTGGCCGAGAAAGCCCAACGCACTGCAAGTTAAAAACGCGCTGCAAAGTCTCAAAACACAAGCATCAAAATGACACGACTTCCACAACATTAACCAAACGCGCTGCAAGATCTGAAAACACAAGCATCAAAATGAGACCGCTTGCAAACCATTAACCGAACGCGCTGCAAAGTCTCAAACGCGCAGCAAACACTAAAAACACATGCAACCTCCAAAACACATGCAGAAAGCCTCAAAACACAACGGAAGTGTTTCCGAGGGACACAGCGCGTTTGGCTAATGTTGTGCAAGTCGTGTCATTTTGATGCTTGTGTTTTGAGACTTTGCAGCGCGTTTTTAACTTGCAGTGCGTTGGGCTTTCTCGGCCACCGTACAAAATACAATATTTGTACTTCAAAAAAAAAAAAAAAAAGTATGATGACAGCACTAAATTACATGTTCAATTTCCTTCAGGATCAATAAAGCACCTCTCTATCAACTGGTTAACTAATGTGTCCAGCAGAAAACACACCACTTGAGCATGTTTTAAACTTGCTGCTGTCACTCCCTTTATTCCTGCCTGTAAAGGGTGGCCATTATCCTCCATGATCACTTTTTCCATTCAGTATGTAGCAACCCATAATGTACCTTTACTCTGTACTGCATTAATTAACCTACAGGCAAGTTACTAGCAATAGCCTTAGCAGCTTTAACCAATAAGCATGCAAATCCTTCGGTTCTACACAGAGCTTGTCTGAGTACAGTCACATGATCTAAACATGGCAATGCCCATGAGTGTGGACCCATACCCACTATGATAAAATGGCTCACACAAGCCCACCAAGTTATACGACTCTGTGAGTCTAGCCTATTAAAGAAATTTGAAACCACTTTATTAACATCATTAATTGCTCCTTTGAATCAATCATGTCAGTCCAACGTCATTCCCCAGTCCTGATCTATTGTTTTTACTTTGATGGATCTTGTAACATGGAGCATTTAATCATGCTGATACTCCTTTGGAAAAAAGAAAAGGAGATAAGACTTCCTCATTCTATGTTTGGGAGTAAGGGTGAGGGGTGTAGTGGTGAACAGCTGGAGAGCGCGCTGTTTGCTTTAAGGCCACATTGCACATACCCTTAAACATGATTTACTCATTCATCGTTCTAACACTTCCCCTTTTTGGGCCCCAACAGAATGGCCATTTATTTCCATAACTTTCTCAAATAATGCCAAATAAAGCTATTTATCATAGGTTTTGACGCAGGGGGTTAGTGTGCAATGTAATTGCTGCATGTTTGTCTAAGGGCTGCCAGGAAAAACAGTCTGAGTCCACCTCAGCCGAGGGAACAGGAGCCGGAGCACAAAAGTGCGCTTTCACACGGCCGAGCCTTAGGGGAAGCTCAGAGCCCGGGGCCTGAGAGGATGACTGCTCACTTTCAGGTCCTCCTCCCGCTGCTCGGACACATTTTCATAAACACCAGGAGTGTTGGTGAAAAAAAAAATTTGCCTCAGCACCTTCCTCTTTTTTTTCTCTTTTTCCTTTTTAAATAATCCCGTCTGACCGCCAATCACAGGCAGCAGAGCAGGCCAATCACGCACCCTTTCGGTGTATGACCCTGCTGTTGGGGCCATCTTAACTAATGAGTCATTAAAATGTTGAAAGTAATTAAAAAAAGCTAAACGTATGAGGATTCCTTACAGAGCAGGACCTAATTACAGCACAGCAACACAACGCTGATGTATTTAAAGACACTTTCTGATTCCTTTCTAAATACCAGCAATTTTGTACGGTTTCTACCATTCCGGTAACTGAGACGCACATTAATTAGTGTTGTTTGATCTGAAATAGTTTCATATATGGAAACTTATTCTGATTCATTATTTAAGATTTCATTTTTTTACAATGGTGCTGATTGAAACAGGGCATCACAATGTCTGTAATGCCAATACAGCCATTTTATTTACTATCCAAATCAATCAGCGAACTTGTATGTGGTTTCTGAAATGTGTGTGAAATGCTGACTAATGTAAAATACCTGTAAACGTGGAATAAAACAAGCGTTCGTTGCTCATTATTTAGTTAGTTCATTGCTTATTGTAAAACAAAACACCATAAAACCAAAAAAATGGTAATAATAAGCATTCTGTGAGGGAACCTTTGGAGGCATTAAACTCTTCAGACATCTGGTTTCAATCACCACCACTGTGAACAATTCAGACTCAGGTTCTAAAGATCAAACCACTCTGAATTACTTTGTTTACGTCTTAATGATTGGATTGTTTTGAAACAACAGAAGAGTTACGCATTAAAGATTCAGCCTGGGATTATACATACTGGGCTGTCCAGACTTAAGAGCCGGTGTAGCTGCTGTTTATATTCTGACAAAGCAAAGGCACGCCGGATAAGCTGTTTGAAGACTGGGCAGTTGGTTGAACAAGTGGAATCAGGTGTGCTACTGCTTACTTGCTATGAAAACCCGCAGCCATACTAGCCCTGCAAGTCAGACCGGACATCTCTGCTGTATTATTGTTCTATTTGTGATGAAGAAACTTTTTTGCTGGACATTTTTCAGCCCACATAGCTCTGAATAACACCTATGTAGGTGAACTGTAATGTGGAGCCGGGAACAAAGAGAGCTTTTAAAGAGCATTTACATACTGGTCCTGTCTTGCATGTCCACTCTCTTTTCTGGCATTGCACATGCAAATACATAAAAAAGCCATGCTGTACTAATCGTGCTCCATCACAGTTATTACAAGGGCTATTATTGCAGTTATTAAAATGGCTATGAATACACTGCTTTATTGTTTTATGATAGTACTTACTTAAGTTTTTTTTTTTTAACATGAGGTTTTTCTAAAATGGCTATGGAAAAAAGAAACACTGTGCTGCACTTAGAACTGGAAAAAAACTGGTTTGGTTTGCCTACCTTGGATGGCATGGTTGATTAGCAAAGATAAACAAGTCATTGAAGGTAGAAATGGTGAATTTTGATGGACGAGGAGTAGCAGATGTCATATATACTACCTCACTTGTGAACACATTACCCAAAGCTAAAGATAGCCAGCATTTTACATGGCTTTCCATTCCACCTTAAGTGGAGCAACAGTTCCATGTTACTGTTATAATAAGAAGTTGGCAAATGTGTTGCCAAATACAGGAGTCTCAGGATCTACTTCTCCGCATGATCCAAGCAGATCCAAGTGGGTGTCGATTCTCAACAAGCGAATCAAATAACTCACTCCACTGAAACGTTAACAGCTATCCACTTGCACCTCTGTTCAGTTGTAGAGACTTTATTTGGTATCAGAGTTCACCTCTATTCATTTACGCCGATTCTGCAGTTTCTGCACCTGCAAGTGATTAAGTCATGTTAGAAACCTTTCTCACTCATTTCAGCCAGAAGGTAAGAATCACACTTTATAAAGATCTTATAACAATCAGTTCAATTTATATTATATTATACTGTATTGTATGACTTTTGTGAGTTCTCATTATCAATTTTCGAGACAACAGTGGAAATTACAAAAAGTTTTGGGAAATTACCAAAAACTATGAAAAAAATACATAAATAAATAAACTTTCAATTAATGTTAACATCTAATTCTGTATTAAAATGTATTGTGTTGCAAATACGTATCATGTAATTTGCTTATCTTTGCACCCTTACATTAATTGAACACTTTTATTTTATTTACATTAATAGATTTTAAAAATAAGATTATAAGAGTTGTTTTTTCAGTGTGGCAGAGACGCACATGCAGTGTATTGCAAAGCAAAATAGTCTCCCAACTATTTTTTGACTAAACACTATTTTTTAATTTAACCTACAAGCAAACACAACCCAGAAGACACATGTAGGTTCACTGGTAGTTTTATATAGTATATGAAATGGCCATATTTGTGTGGTTGACCTTACTGCCCCTGGTTCTTATTACCACCATTATAAAAAAATCCTAGTCAGTTTCTCTACAAAGAATTATGCAGCAATAAAAAAAAGACGAAATAATCAATCATTATTTCTTATTATTAATATTATATGCCAAAGCCGGGCCACATCGTAAATAAGAATATGTGTGGACATGAAGTAATGATGATTCTTCCTGTTGCATGACAGTAATTCCAAGGAACCCACTGTATGCTTTTTATTGCTACTTGAGAATGTATACACCTGTGACAACATTAGGAAAATAAGAAAAGGCAAAGTTGGTGAATAACCTGAAGACAGAGGAGCAGTTTAAACTGCTAAATTCATGTAACTGCCATAACAGTTAATAGAGGGAGTCACTAGAAACCTGATGATATGATCACGAGATGCTTATCCTATAACATACCTTCAATTGGGCTATGACATCTTACAATATGCTGTGATTTATGGATGCAAATTATGGCTCACAAAAAAATAAAAAGTTTGTTGTTTTTTCCAATACAAAAGAATAATTGTTTTAATCATTTGACAATCCTAATATACACACATTTGCCACTTTATTAGGTACACTTCATTTTATCAGCTCCATTTACTTATACCCATGTAGTTCTCCTGTACACTTTGTTAGCCAGTGTGTGAGAGTGAATGTGCATGTCTGTGCGTCTGGACTGGCAGTCTGTCCAGGGTGTTTCTTGCCTTCTGCCTCACTTTTAGTTTAACCATAAAGTGATATGTTGTCTAAACAAAAGCTAGTCTGTCACATGGTATCCAGGGAAGTATAGTACTTGTTGAAAACCAGTGAAGCATATCATATTTTCCCCAAAGTTCTGAACGCTCTAAAGTTTTAAACACTCCACATAATAACTTTGACAGCCCTTGACAAATCTCAAATCAACCCAATTTCTCAGTTTGCCAAAATAATATGTTCATTTTCAAACACGTCTTGTGAAGTCCACTACTGTAGCTAGAAAAATCCATCAATAAGGGACAAATGCCAGGCTGTGTACTGAGGCACAGGAACCGCTAAGACCTCTTAAGTGCTTGCTCGTTTCCTGACAGGAGTGTTTTTTGTCACGTTTTTCCAAACTTCATTGCAGGGTCTTGTTTCCACGTAACAGACTCGTCCCCTGGGCACCAGCTCTCTTCTCAGACTCCAGCCGAAGGGTTCTTAGACGAGCCAATCTCATTCCCCGATCTAATCTGCAGGGCCAGGAAGTCCAACAGAAATGTGCTATTCCCCTCTGCCCCTCCAAACAAAAACGCACTCCATCCTCCTGCTCTTGCGTCAGCATGCAGATAAGTTCAGTACTGCTAACCCTTCAGGAATCTCACTGTAAAAGATTTTTTCCTTCTAAATCTCCAGATGACTACAGGCCCACACGCTACTCCTCTACTTCCCAGCATCCCTTCCAGGTGAGAGGTACTGTGAAAGAGGCTTCAGAAGCTGCATTAAAGCAACGGATATGAAAACAACATAGCTTGTTCAGAAAGACTCGGTTTTTCCCCACAGCTTCTATTGCCGGCCGCCAGACCATCAAAAGATTACTATAAAAAATAAAACTATCCAGAGACAAGCAGGAAACTCCAACGTCGGAAGGTTCACAGACCCTTCAGAGGACACTGGCACCAAAGTGAATAAGAAGAAGGGATGCACCAATATAGAACTTTTAACCAAAATAATAATTAACACCATATGGAGGCTGATATCCATATCTTCTACCATTTTTGCATTTTAAAACAAGGTGTAACCACATGAACAATAGGGAAGACCAAATGACATAAGGCGTAACACACTGGGGTGATCCTCCACCCTCCTGAGCTAACAGGAGAAGTTTGAAGGCTTTCAGGGCCTTTTCTAAACCAGCCCATTCCCAACAACACTCCACATGAAGTTACACTTGCAGCTGTGAAGGGCTCTCATAATGAAGGGAGAGGGTCCCAACTTAGGGACTCAACTGTCACACTCCAGCAGAAGGAGGAAGCTACCTTCACCGTTGCGGTATGTATAAACCAATTTAGATTAAACCAATAAACCAATAGATTCTGAGGTGTGAAAGAGAAATGTCAAATCTGGATTACAGCTGTTTGGACTAAATGAACACTTTCACTAGTTTGATATAAAATGTATGCTAGGTTCAAAGATGCTAAAAATCTAGCAGTGTAAGAACCGACCAGATTGCAGTGGGCTGTGACACGCAATGTAATGTAACCAAATCAAATCGGTGAGGCCAATCATTCTCTGAGTAGAGAGTTTTTGAGCCATTTGTGATTTTCACACAGAGGAATTTGTATTCCACATTTAACCCATCCGTGAAGTGAAACACCCACATACACACAC
>CM067474.1:9687596-9705699 GCA_034552555.1 Semaprochilodus insignis | reverse complement strand
CCCCCACACACCCTTTTTTTCTGTTGCACCATTCCCTGAAGCTCTCGGAAAAAGAGCCGATACAGAGAGAAGGAGAGAGCAGCTGATTCAAATCTAAACAAGAAGCCAGGCCTGTGTTTTCAGCATACATACAGTAGCGCTCCACCCCATTAGTGAGGCTGTTGTGACGCAGGCACTCGGGTGAATTAGCCGGGGCTGATTGCATTAAGAGCAGTAAACAGTGGGTTCAAACAGGGTTAGCCTCTGTGCTGCTGCCAAACGTGGTGATGAAGTGTGCAATCACGTCCTAGGGGAGCACATTAACTGTAACTCTGCACAGTGTGCAGATGTAAATCAAGGTCCTCCTGAGTCACTTCAACAAAAGAAGGGAGGGGGGACTATACTTAATAGTCTCCAGAGACTAACAAAACCATCCACGGAAATAATATACTGAGCCTAGCGAGACATGGAACCAAAAGACAGTTGACCATGACCAAAAAAGTTCCAAGCAAAATCATGACAAGGTATTCGTGTCGGTAGGGTCAGACTTTCCAAGTGCTTAGTGAGACTGTAAACCCTTGCCGTGTCTTAAACCCGAAAGACTTCGTGGCTGCTTATTACCAAAAACTTGATGTCAGGCAGCTTTTAAATAACCTGCTTCGTCCAAGCCAGTCAGTCTTTTGCCCACATACGGCCATTGTGCGATACGAAACTTTTGGAGTTTGGGCTTCACAGTTTCGAGAAAATGCCGCTGGCCTTATTTCTGTGGCAACGGGGGCCCCATCTGATTTTACATATCAGGCTCCTGGAAGGCAAAAAAAATGCTAACAAGCCAGCTGAAAGAAATCATATACCCAGATCCTCTTAATGTTAAACGCAAGTGACATAAACAGAAACACTTGCCCAGTTTTCTCTCTACTCTACATATGAAAGCTGACATGTCTTCAGAAGTACACACATATATACAGAAATGGTTCAAGTCTGTAGCAGTTTTGCGTAAAGAGCTTTGAAAAAGTTTGCCCAGTGGTCATCAGTGTCAGTTACATACAATCTACTTGAATTCCTCTTGAGAGTCTAATAATACTAAAAAGCCTTAAAGAAGATATTTTATTTTACATTTTTATTACTGCTGAAAAACAATTCTGAAGAGCATAAAACAAATAATCAAGAGCCATATGACGTGTTTCACCCAGTCATTTACTGCTTTGTGATGCAAAGAGTTTTGATTTTGTGCGCTAATAAGGACTGTGCACTGGCTGTCTCAGTGGAGGGGGTGTGCAGTGGTGCAGAGCGCAAACATATTGTAATTCGCTTTTACTTATTTTATCAGTTACCCGATTATTTAAGTGGTCACATAAGCAGAATACGCTGATCCATACTGACATGGACTCTACAAGACCGCTGAAGGTGCCTTGTGGTATCTGGCATCAAGACTAGCTTGTTGTTCCAGCACCTCCTACACATGCGTGATTAGATTAAGATCTGGGGAATTTAGAGGCCAGAGCAATATGTTGAACTATGCAGCATGTTCCTTTAACCAGTCCTGAACAATATTTGCAGTGTAGCAGGGCACACTGTATCCGGACTAGAATTGTTCATTGCCAAGAGCATCACAAAGCCTCCACCAGGTTGTCTTCTTCCCTCGCTGCACCCCCATGCCATCATTTCCCCAGGTAAATAGCAAACACACCTGTGATATTAAAGAAAATGTAACCCAGTGGACCAGGTCACCATCTACCAACGCTCCAGGGTCCAGCTTCTAACAATTGTCTGTAGCTACGCAGCCCCATACTCACCACCGTTGAAAGCCAGTACCCATTTGGGACATGCACTTATTCAGTTTGTCTGCCAATAACTATTTGGACCTTGTCAAAGCCGTTCAAGTATTTTCATGTCTACCCATTTCTCACACATCCAACTCGTCGACTATTATGTCCAGCGGTCTGCTTATCGCATTACATATCCCAGACCTAGACCATACTGGTCATAACGTTTTTGGCTCATAGGTGTAAATAAAGAAAATATAATTTTGTGTATCATGTCTCCTTTGAAGTCAAAGCATAGTCCAAACAACTAAGGCTACACTACTTTTCAAAATTGTTATATTATTGCAAAACCTGGATTCAAACTTTTTGAATACCTAGTACCCAGATGAATGATTCAGAACTGGCAGCTTTAACACAAGGCTGTTTACTAGCACTTCTCTGATGCAGTGCCACTTGAGTGCTTTGCTCTGGGGCACGAGGGTCTCTGAAAGTCTTCCCATTAAATTCCGTTGAACATCATCATTATTATAATCAGAAGAAACGCATTTCACTTACAGACAAGTTGCAAAAGAACAGCGTCACTGACTAACAACATCTGACAAACAGAACAACCGTGAAGTGATGCCCTTTATTTACAACACTGTTCCTACTGTAGAAGGCAGTGAGTATTGCATGCGCTGAAATCTGTATATAATTAATGCAATTGCTAAATATAGACACAGCTCCTCACGTGTGCACGAGACGTACAACCTTTGGATAAAACTTCAGCTTCGCTCAGAAATGCTAACGTGGCTTGCTCTACCATGAAAGCCTATGGGGTGAGGACCGAAAAGATAAGTGATCCTGACGTGAACATCTTTTTTTTCTGAGCCCATTCTGATGCATAACAAAATTAGGCATTCGCAATCTAAAGTGATTCACCAGCATGGCACAAAGTTCACTGAGAAAGCTCACATTCATTCAGGACAATAAAGCAATCAAAGAAAAACACAGACCAAGAGCAGGCCGAGCCTTTTAACCAGCCCTACAAAAAATACTGGCAACTTATTTACACCTTATTTGTCCAGCGCAAAGCAAAAAGGAGAATTAAGGTGAAATATTATTCCTAGCATAGGAATAAAGGCCTAACAGTCAAATGCAGTTATTGCAGACATACCAAACATGGAGTTAAAGCATAGTAAGCATAATTCAGATGTCACAACCTACACCAGAGATATTTATTCAACAGCAAAAACAGTAAAATATTGAAAATATGCTGATTACCTCATAACAATGCTGCATACTAAGGTCTGGGATATCTGACACAGCCATTTCTTAGTGCTGATGTATTGGATATGAGAGAAATGAGCAGTCAGTAAGACCTGAAAAGGGCCAAGTTATGCTAGCCAGGAAGAACAAACCACGAACCAGCGCCAGGGTGTTCACCCTGGTCCTTACGTCATGGCTCACCTGTGGGCAGACTGGCCACCTATTTGAGTCTTGTATTTATGTATCTTATTGATTGTTTTCTTTGAGGTCCATTCACTTACCACTCTTGTGAGGTTTCATGTTCCAAAATATGTTTTTGTACATTTTCTGACATTTTCCATCAAATTTATCCTTAGAATTAAAGAAGGCAGGTTTCGTCACCGTGACTTTAAAAAGGATCTAAAATAACACGGCTCTGTTGTAATTCGCTGCTCTGTGTTGTGTCTCAATCTCAAAGCACTCAGAGCTGAAACTCACCTAAGTACTTCACTATGAACGGGTGGAGCTGAACATGAATGGGATGAAGCTGAGGTAGGGGTAGGTGTATATATTTAAACGTATATGTAAATTCAATAGAACCTATTATTCCGGCGTAACATGCATATATGCTGAGCGTATGAACTGAGGAGTAAATGTTATGTTTTAAAACACTGTTGATGTTTACATATTTCTTAATACTCCTTTATTTTAAAATAGCGAGGGAGATTCTAGTTTCCACGGTAATGAACCCTTCAGTGCCATTCATTTTGCAATTATGCCTCTCCAGAAAGGAATGTAAAAGGCATCTCACCAGCCAAAAAGTCATTTTAAGATGGCTTAAAAGCTAATAAAACCAAAAAAATGAGTTAGGATTAGTACGCTCATAGATTTTTCATAAGCAGATTATAATTGTGCATTTAGAGATGCATTTAAGCACATTCAAAAAACCCATTATAGCAACAATGCTGACTGCAGGTTGGTGTCTTCCTACAGCTGCCCAACTGGGAGCGAAGAAGTCGTTATTATGGCCTGTGTGCATGGATGACAAAGAGAAAATGACCTTAAAAATGAGGCATTTAGGTGAGTCATTCCTGGTCACAGTTTTAACAACAGGGAAAATCATTCCTTACGATGGTAGTGGCGTGATGGTGCTTAGCTATTTTCAGCCTTTTTTCTTTTCACTGTCCTTACCTCTATTTTCCACCCTTGCTTTTTCCCACTGCAAAGTCAGCTCTTCTTGCTACATATTCAGAAGATGAGCTTGTTTGTAAAGGGTAATTGTACTTTCAGAGTTTACTCAGATCTGCCTGCCTATTGCACGATCACCTCTAATGGACCAGAAGGAAAATTCAGGGGAGAGAGTGCTGACAGCATCTGTACCAGAGGGAGCCCATCTACACACACTGGCACTGTTACAGTATGATGGTCATACACTGTCAGACGCAGTCTCGGAAGCTTTGTGCATTAAAGTACTGACTATCTTGCATGTGTTGTGTGTTAAACTGGCAACAACTGTCAGGATTTTCATTCTGTCCACATGTCAGTGTGTACACACTTGACTGGAATGTGTATGGGTACTTAAGCACTTTGTCAATCCCAGTACCCAAATACTAAAATCACTAATGGCATACTGGATCCATTTCATCAAAGGAAGACAGAGAAAATATACAGATTTACATTTTAGTTAAATTTGTAACAATCTGATCAACTCAGCCGTTACTAATAAAATGCAAAACTACTTTGGTGAGAAAAACGTGAGCACCAGAATACCACAGAGCTTGAACAAGTTAGAGTTTACTTAATATTTCCCAGATAACAGACACACCAACAGCAGTAGAGTATAATATTGGTTGCGGAAGTCTAGTAGGTGGGATAAAGTCCATAGGTTGTCTTTAATGAATCCAAAAAAAGAAAAATCCAAATACTCAAAAATCAAAAATCAAAACAGGGCCCAGCAACGCAAAAAAAAAGAAAAGAAAAAAACAGGAATGAGCTCATCCAGTTCCTCGAGGTATCTCCCTAGGTAAAGAGGAATCCGATCTTCAAGGACGAAGATGAGCAGAATCAGGAGTGTAAGTTTGTAAGGGCTTGAACAGCAATGATCCACCAGGCCTGTCTTCCCCAAACTTGATCCTCCATCAAAAATGGCTGCCACACTTTCCCTTCCTGTTCCCATACCAGGGTTTATAATCAAAATAAGAGTCCCCCGTTGGAATAACCAGGACACATTGTCAAAATAAGATATATGAAAAACAAAACACAATAAAATTACCAAAAATAGAATGAGGCCACAACTATCAGAACTTCCCAGTGAGCAGTCATAAAGGAAATTAAGGACTTGATTTGACTTCTGTGGGTTAACCTAACTAACACTATTTGAAATACATGTTAGTGTTAATTATTAAAATAGGAATTCCACAGGTCCCCTTATGTGGTGTTACAAAGTCTTTTATGTTTAACGTTCCAGAAAACACAGAGTAAAACATCAAACACGTTCGTATGATACTAAACTTTGTACTAAACTTAATTATACATCAAGTACGGATTAACAAATGAACAGGTAACAGGCAGCTACAGACAAGTGGTCCAGCTTGGTAGCCTTTGATTATGCTGGGTTAGCTTTAGCTTAAGATAAGTGTCTCTGAAACTGTTTTGTGTGGGTGGGGCAAGAGACATCAGCCTTGTGATTGGTTAGGAAATGTTTACAGAAGCGTTACCCAAGATTAGGACCACCCAGTTTACATGAAGAGGAGAGGAATGTGGTGAAATACAGCAGGCGTTTATTAGTCTTCCTGGCTTCCACCCAGTAAGCGCTGGGATAGGTTCCAGCACCTTCTGCCACCCAGAAGGCTAAGCAGAGAATTAATTAGTAAATACATTTATTTATTACAATTGGGGAACAATACAGACAAACATATTTAGGTTTGCTGAGGTTTAAACAAGACTGTAAAATGTAAAATGATTTTTCCTGTATGTAACATGGCTATTGCTAACTAGGCTAACAAGTGTAGCAGAACCAGTGGAAATTAATTTCAGGGGACATTTTGGCATAATGTCTACTGAAAAGAAAATACCTGATGTAGGATGCCAAGTCCTCATCAGCATCCAGCTTTGTACTAATTAGCTGTAAGTTCAGCTCACCTGTAAAGAGACAGGCTCTGTTACTCTTAGTTACTCTTCCAACATGACAACAACTGAATTTTTACGTTCGTGCTGTATGTATTCCTTTGCATGCTGCTAATTGTTTGTGCAGAGTTATCAACTAGTGTTGTCAGTGTTCAGACCTCATTTCTGCTGAAGCAATGTTACTTTTTATGTACTCATGGCTGACTGAATATCTGTTCTAACTCTTGCACAAATGTTTCAGAATGCATGTCACCTACAGCCCACATTACCTGCTCGATTTGCATCACGCATGTGCATCACTTGTGTGTCGATCAGCATATGCTGCTTTGGATGGGCTGTCATTACTGTTACCAGTACCAACCTGAGCTACCTGAGCTACCTACCTGAGCTACCAACCTGAGCCTGAGCTACCAACCTGAGTCTGAGCTACCAACCTGAGCTACCAACCTGAGTCTGAGCTACCAACCTGAGCCTGAGCTACCAACCTGAGCCTGAGCTACCAACCTGAGCTACCAACCTGAGCCTGAGCTACCAACCTGAGCTACCTGAGCTACCAACCTGAGCTACCAACCTCAGCCTGAGCTACCTACCTGAGCTACCTACCTGAGTTACCAACCTGAGCTCCCTCCCGGAGCTACCAACCTGAGCCTGAGCTACCAACCTGAGCCACCTGAGCTACCAACCTGAGCTACCAACCTGAGCTACCTAATAGCGTGCATGTGTTTACATTATGCCAGAGCTTAAAACTGTAGTTGAGCCAGAACAAAACAGCTATATTCTTCAGGAGTAATTGGATGTGTATTTTGTGCCCTTCGTTGTCCAGCTGGCTGTCCTGCTTGTTTAGCAGTGAAAACAAAGTTTTATGGGTTTTCTGTCTACCTGTGCAGCTGTGCTTTGTTTAAGGTTGTCTAAGTATTTTTAGCCTGTACTAGCACTACAATAACAATAGCATGAACAAAGTTGGGCAAAATACATGCCCAGTCTCAAATGGCTTCCTAGAATTGGAGCGTGGAGGCCAGTCACGTTAGGATAGTTTTTATAGCAGAAGAAAGCCTATACCATCAAATCAGGGAAAACCTCACCACTAATGTGAAAGTAGGGACTGTAATATCATGGCAAACGAAGTAGCAGCCATAAATCCATGAATAAAACAAAAGAAAAAACTGAAAGACAATGCTGTTCGTATCCACTGTGGAACTAAACCAGAACTTCACAGCAGGGTTTCCATTAGCTAGTAAATACCAGCGTTTACAGGATAGAAAAGCAGCATATTAAAATGCTGCCTGATACAACATCCACTAAAATATTCAAGTACTGCAATTAATACAATCTCAGGAAAACCAAATCATATCCGTACCTCTTTCTACTGAAAATGCAAAACATCATTTTAAGTGAATGAAGGCCTATATGCTGACGGGGGCAGCTGGCTAAATGTAGCTGATTACTTTCTACAATAAAACAAAAGTGTGCTCTGATTGGCTGCCGCATGCTCTAATAGCCTACTTTGTTTTGTATCAACATAAGGCAGAAACATTGGTTATCTAACTCACACTGGTTGCCAGTTAAATTCTGCACTGAGTATAAAATTCTTCTTCTGACGTATAAAGCTCTAAACGGCCTCGCTCCTCTGTACCTCACTGAACTTATCTCGCATTATGAACCGCCACGTGACCTTAGGTCTCAAAGTGCGGGCTCTCTATTAGTGCCTAGAATTAACAAAGTTACATCAGGGGGCGGAGCCTTTTCATACAAGGCCCGCCAGCTTTGGAATAACCTACCAGTCAGAGAGTGTTTTGGTAAGCTGGGAATGTTGGTGCTGTCGTCCCACTGCTCTTCACGTTCACTCAGGTTTGTTGACGGTGGAGCAGAGGTGTGCTGACCTCTCAGGGAACCCTCATGTCTTTGTTACCTTCTGGCTCTCCAGTTCTGCTGTAATAGCCGGGCCTGCCGGAGTCACTGCTGCACTCTGTTAACACCATATAGTGTGTTCAGGTCTTCTGTCAGAGCTAACAGTCTGTCTGTTCTCTTTGCCTGAGCTGAACTGCTGCCCATCCTGTGTGGGCTGATGCTGTTGCTACATCTGCTCTGACTGGGAGCCACTGCTTGCCTCTAACCACCACGGAGCTCCTGGCTGTCCTGCACTATGGAAGCTTGGCCCGCGTCCTGCTGACCCATCCGATGACCCAACTACTTAATTACGGACTAATCAGACATTTACTCCTCTACCTTACAAACACTGAATGCTCCTTTCCTTTGCTTGTCTTGTTATCTGGTGTTGACCCGAGGAGGATGGGTTCCCCTTTTGAGTCTTGGCTCCTCTCGAGGTTTCTTCCTTTTGAACTGAGGGAGTTTTTCCTTGCCTCTGTCGCCCTTGGCTTTCTCACTGGGGACTCGGACACCAGATTCTTTGTAAAGCTGCTTTGTGACAACATCTGTTGTAAAAGGCGTATATAAATAAATGTTGACTTGACAGATTGGTAGGGTTACCACACAGCTGTCGGGAATACGCTATAGCCTGATGTTGTGATATAGCAGGACCAAATTGGCCCCACCCACTTCTTTATAGGCCCACTTGTTTAGACTAGCTTTGTTTTGAACCAGGCAATCTTCTGTGATTTTGCAAAGTTTCACTGCTCAACATAACTAAAAGAAGAAGCCATTTCACTGACATGGAAAATGGTGAACCACAGACCATCATTTTAGCATGTTGTAAGGTTAGACCAAAACAATGTTACAACAAAAACTAGTGTAAAGCTAAATAATATGCACGACTCAGTTGTTATTCATGCTTAGTCACTTTTTCTGTTGCATGCTGAAGCCCTCATTATTTTTCATAACTGACCACGTCTTACTGTATAGCCCACAATCTGTAAGTGTTTATGCATAACATTAACATCAGGGGCTGTGACTGAAATTTTACTATTGGTCCAGTAAACTGAATCATTCCCAGACACCTTGACTGGCCAATTTCCCAGGGGAAACTGTACTATACAGATGGGAGTGGCAATTAACTGGCAGCTGTGAGCACAGTCTATCAGTCCTACTCATTATCTACACACTGACCAGCAATTGCTTTAGTGCACTCTGCAGATAAAGTGTAAGACTGACCTACATCCTTTTGGTCATCTCACAACATTTTAAAGTTGAGTCATGTCTAAAAGCATTGCAGGGCCTACCGTGGTTGATGTTGCAGTGATTTCTTGTATGAGTGATATGATGGGTCTGCATCTTCATCTTCTGTCTCCGGTAAACGTTACTAAGCGGGTTTCGTAAGCATAAACAGGGAAAACACCTTCTTTAGGTACGATGTCTATTTACTATAAAGCTGAACCATATATGTACATGAGTTTAGTATGTGCAGAATTAAGACATCTAAACACTGTTTGGGAAAAATGTATTGGAATAGTAATCAATATTGTTTTTAGACCAATCAATATAGTTTTTAGAAAATCCTATAAAGGGCCTCCATGTCTGAGGGAAGAAGCCCCCCTGGTTAATCCTGCATCAGTTTGTCATCCCGCTGGATCCTCATAAAAACGTATATGTTACATAATTTCTGATTTCTTTATTAATCAACATTAAAAACAATACATAAATAATATAATAAATAAAATATATAATATATAATAAAATTGAGCCTTCTGTGTGTGTTCATGTTATGGTTGCCAACCATGTGCATTCATGTTACGGTTACCAACCATGTGCATTCATGTTACAGTTACTAACCCTGTGCACTGATGTTACGGTTACTAACCATGTGCATTCATGTTACGGTAACTAACCATGTGCATTGATGTTACGGTTACTAGCCATGTGCATTCATGTTACGGTTATTAACCCTGTGCATTCATGTTACAGTTACTAACCATGTGCATTCATGTTACGGTTACTAACCCTGTGCATTGATGTTACAGTTACTAACCATGTGCATTGATGTTACGGTTACTAGCCATGTGCATTCATGTTGCGGTTATTAACCATGTGCATTCATGTTATGGTTACCAACAATGTGCATTCATGTTACGGTTACTAACCATGTGCATTCATGTTACGGTTACTAGCCATGTGCATTCATGTTACGGTTATTAACCCTGTGAATTGATGTTACGGTTACTAACCATGTGCATTCATGTTACGGTTACTAACCATGTGCATTCATGTTACGGTTACTAACCATGTGCATTCATGTTACGGTTACTAGCCATGTGCATTCATGTTACGGTTACTAACCCTGTGCATTCATGTTACGGTTACTAACCATGTGCATTCATGTTACGGTTACTAACCCTGTGCATTGATGTTACGGTTACTAACCATGTGCATTGATGTTACAGTTACTAACCATGTGCATTGATGTTACAGTTACTAACCATGTGCATTGATGTTACGGTTACTAACCATGTGCATTCATGTTACGGTTACTAACCATGTGCATTGATGTTACGGTTACTAGCCATGTGCATTCATGTTACGGTTACTAACCCTGTGCATTCATGTTACGGTTACTAACCATGTGCATCCATGTTACGGTTACTAACCCTGCACATTCATGTTACGGTTACCAACCATGTGCATTCATGTTACGGTTACTAGCCATGTGCATTCATGTTACGGTTACTAACCATGTGCATTGATGTTACGGTTGCTAACCATGTACATTCATGTTACGGTTACCAACCATGTGCATTCATGTTACGGTTACCAACCATGTGCATTGATGTTACGGTTGCTAACCATGTACATTGATGTTACGGTTACTAACCATGTGCATTCATGTTACGGTTACTAACGGTGTGCATTGTGTTATGGTTGCCTACAATTGCATAACAAACACGCATTTTATTCCACTTCATATTAATTCTCGGCAGCGATTTTCCTTATTTTTCCACTGCAAAGATAAGGCTAGTGCCTGTATATGAGAGTTTTGATGTTATACTGGCGCCAAGCTAATTCCATTGGGCTTAATACACCATATAGCAGCTCTGGACACGTGAAGCTCATGAGGGTCATTTAAGCAACACATTCTTCACTTTTTATAATAGTGGAGTTTTACCAAGAACCCTTCAGTAAACCCCTCTGAACGCTAATAGCTCCACAGTGCGAAAAAGCTTTCTAGTTAAATTCTAAGCCATATGAGGTGGACATTCAAATATGAATTTTAATGACTTATTTTTTTTGTTTGTTTTTTATCAGGGTGAATTCAAATAATTTTTATTTTCCTGATCATATTTGTGCTATCCAGAGACAGATCATCTGCATAAAAAAGTGAATGATCAACGGTTGGTCCTAGCTTTTACACATATTATGTACTAATGCCATTTATTCATTCATTCATTTAGTTGTGACCACAAATGAGACAGGACTAGCCTGTTGTTAGTTTCCATTTAGCTCTGCAGCACTGATCACAGGATTTCTGTGTGTATGTGGAGTGTACTAAGTATGACCAGTGCAGTCAGGCAAATGAACAGAGGCAGGCCTCTGGGATCAAGGCTCTTTTCCTGCCAAAAAGTTTTTGCACATGCTTCAGATCACTGTAATATTGACCCACTATGCTACAAAAGGGCAGTTTTCCTTTTATCTAGTGAAGCTTAGCTTGCAATCTTAATATTGAAAGACATATAGAACGATACAATTTTGGAATGACTGCTTCAATGTAAAGTTAGATACGATACTCTAGGAAGACAGACAATGATACTAAGGTCCTTGTGCCAAATGGAAGGCTTAAAGAATTCGTCCAAAAGGAGCGCAAGCCGTGTAGTTCACAGGAAGCTTACTCATAGAGTGCTGAGCTGGGCCAGCACAGTCATTTTAAACCAGCAGGTGTTCCATTTTCTGTTGGGTAACAAAATTTTCAACAGCACGCCGACACAAAAGTGCCTTTGTGGAAGAGGGCTTTGTTTCCGTTTTTTTGTATTAGTGGAAAGGGTCCATCAAAAGTGTGCATGTGTGTATATGTGTGTGGTTTTTGGGCAATTTGGCTCTGTACCATGATACCAAACCATTTGCCAAGTCCACGAGGGTAAACCACACACACATACATCAAATGAAAATCAAACACTGGCAGTGAGAAATCTGTAACCAAGAAACAAGGAGGAAAGATAAGGAGGTGAAACAGACTGGAATGACCAGAGCAAACTGCAGGCCAGGCAAACTGTAAGACACTGCAGCAGCTGCACTCACGTTGTCCCATCACAACTGTGAATGACGGAGGCCACATAGAGCTGCTGATAATCCATCGTCAGTTTTTATTACTTGCTCATCTACATCCTTTAAAGCTACGGCATAGTCTAGTTTAACAGACTGTTCTTGCTGCACGTGGTAATGTCTTATTTTTGTCTTATTTCATGGATAGGACTTTTTAGCAGTGCTAATTTACATTTCATCAATAGGCAAAGGACAGACTTGTCCACATGATAATGCTGATAAGCGCACCATCGCTCCCTACTTTGATCTCCACCTTCACAAAGCTGCTTTAGAAATTTCACTCTCACTGAAGTCTAGTAAGTCTACATTCTCACCCACATCTAGCCCAAAATTTCTCATGCCTGCCCCCAGACATTCACGCTGTAAGATCACGTCTGCTTCAGCGAGACTACTCAGACAAAAGCATACATATTTCGTTGCTCAGTTTGGCAACCAGTCTTCGCTTTACCGAGCATTTCCACAAGGAAAACAGGATGTAAACCCAACGTCTGCCAACAGAGAAAAAGGGACCAGGAGAAAAAGGAGTGCTGGCAATGGAGGCAAAATTAAAGCAATTACAGCAAACCTCCCTCCTTCTTTTATTAGCAAAAATCCCTCTGCCCACTGCAAATAGCTCCTGGACAAACCAGTGGAAAGTGAGCAATAAAGATTTCACTCCAGGGTTGTTTTATGATCAAGCAGTAGCAGAGGCCTTCACTTGTTCGGACTCAAAAAATAATAATAATAATAAGCACAAAAAATGCTGGGACCAAACGGCATCCGTTATACAGGAATATTATTTTGTAAGTCTGTTGGATTGAGCGTACATTAAAAAAGTCATCTGTGATAACACAACACTGGTACGTTATAAAATGTCACTGGATTTTTTTGGCCAACCTAAATAAACCTACAGACATCTATTATTTACAGAGTGAGTACATAACTGGTTTACCATTCATGACATCCTTCTAGTCATGAATAGTGTAGTAGGCCACTACCAACAGACACTGTCATATCAGCAGGAGTGTAGAAAGTAATTGTTTGTGTTTTTGTTGGTACGTGGTAAGGTTTTATTCAGCTGTTGTAATCACAGACCTCCGTAATACACAGTTCCAGCAATATGCAGAGGAACACAGTTAACGTATGGGCTGGGGATGGCATGACAGTTAAACTCAGTTACTCAGTTATCCAAAGCTTATCTTCTCAAAGAATCCACACTGATTCATTATGCAATTTGAGGGAACCGTTGTGTGTGTCCGATTCCCTGAACTGACAGTAACGACCAGTGTGCCCTTGAGCAAAGCACCTAACCCCCAACTGCTCCCCGGACAGCTGCCCAAGTGTGCCCACTGCCCCCTAGTGTGTGTTCGTTCACTAGTTTGTGTGTATGTGGGTGTTTCACTTCACGGATGTGAAAGTGAAAGACAAATTCCGCGTGTGAACACAAATGAAATCTAATTAAGAGTAATAATCAGCATATGCAAATGACTCCTAAAGTCTGGATATTCTCCACATGTTGGAGCTATTACCATTCGAGTCACCTTTGTGTACCTAAATGAGAGGAAATCCACACCAGAGGTACACAAAAGTACACAAGTCCCTTACTCAAGTAAAAGTACAAGAAATATAAGCAAATAAAATACTTAAGTAAAAGTCGAAGTATGACTTCAATTTCTTACTCAGGTAAAAGTATAAAAGTACTGACTCAAAAATCTACTTAAAGTAAAAAAAGTATTTCTTTAATAATTATTTCAATTTAATTAATTTAAACATTATATATTTTTATTGAGGGTTAAAGCTGCACATCTGTGAAACTGAGCATATGGTGATTTATACTAGAACTTCATACCTTAACTGGAAATTGAAATGGACATTGTTGGAATCTCTACTAAGAAGAAAAATTGATTTTCATTTTAGCAGTCAATACTGAACACCAGATCAGATGATTCCCTCATGTAAGACAAGGCCAGAGTGGGACCTGGAGACCTGGAGCTACGTAAGGCAGACCAGCCCACCCCAAACTACACATACACACAGACACAGCTAATGTTCAGCACTGGGGACCACTGCATCAGACTGCAGTCCTCACCCTACATATACCAACATCCTCACACCAAATAACAGCCAATCAGAAAGCTGGATTCACATACACATGCTGGATTCACAAAGACATGATACGGCCGCTCGCCACAGACACCTCTATCCAGAGAAGACCACAAGTAAGTTAACATTAGACAGTGAGACATACAGAGTTAAAGATGTACACACTAATAAACACACACAGCTCACTGCCACAGCGGACAGACCCAGTACAGAGGACATGACAGTTACACCAAACAGCTGATGTGTGAATACGAGGGAAATCAACACAGCGATCCTAAACACCAGATCTGATCACTGTAGGCCAGCACTGCCACAGCGGGTACAGGAGCAAGTCTGTCACTCCCATCCAGAACCCTTAGGTATCTTCACAAAGCCCAACTAGCTTCTGTAGTAAAGCAGCGCTGTAAACCGGATCACACTGTGTTCAGATTCACAGAGTCGGGCTGAATTAGACTCAGTGAGCTGTCTAGCCTGAATTCAATCTCTTATTCGAATTTCCGTTCTACCTTAAAAAGTCATGCAGACACGCAGCCCCGGTCCACTCGTCTGAACGTGACTGCTACATTATTTAAGGTGGAATGGGAATGAAATTTGCCTTAATATTCACTGAATCCACTTTATGAGTCTCGGTTACAGTTAACACACCGGGGCTGTATCGGTACAGACGGGGGTCGCTGGTTGAACCCCTACGTTACAGTTAACACACCGGGGCTGTATCGGGTTTAACCCCTACAGTACAGATATAAACTCGGGGGTAACATTTGTGGAGGGTTTTGGTGTTTATGTGTGTGAGTTTACACATTAGCTCACAGTAAGCGAAGTAAAACACCACCGACTCACCGGGAACTCTCCCACCGCTCTCCTGACCACCCTCTCCGGCACTGAGTAAGGTCACTGATGCAGGTCTTTCAGACACATCGCGCGTATAAGCTGTTAAGCTCCACGGCGGTCTTCCGCGTGTTCACTGCTGGAGGCCTGAAAGACGCGAAAGCAGCCAATCACAGTTCACTCCACTCCGGAGTAATGGTACTTGATCCACACCAGCCGGATCTTACACAAGTACTTCTCATAATATCTCCAAAATTAGATACGGTTTGGTTATGATTTGGTAGAGAAGGAAGTGGGGATTCATTTGGTTATATTATATTATATTATATTATATTATATTATATTATATTATATTATATTTTTCCTGCTTTTCTTAAATTGTCCAACTTTTACTTCCATGAAAAAAAACATAAAAAGAACAAAGCCTGATCAATGTTGATCTTTGTCTATAGAGATATATAATTGCATTTGAAGATCCTTTCCAGCTAGTTTCTTTCATCCTAAGTGTGATAAGAATTAAACCGAGCCGTATTTCTTGACTGTTTAATCTTTTGTGTATTACTGATCCAAGTAGGTAAAAGCTGCCCACCACTTCTACATTTTCACCTTCAACAGTATAGTTAGTGGGCTTTCCCATTATTACAACCTTAATTTTTACTCTCCAGCCCCATCTTCATGCTTTGTTCTTTAATTTTTCTTAGACGGGTCTTCAGGTCTTTCAAATTTTCGAGTATAAGTGTTGTACAAGCTGCATGTCGAAGGTTATTGATGTTTCTTCCAACAATCTTAAATCCTTTGATCATGTTCCTTCATTTCTGATTCTCCTATTGAGCATACAGGTTGAACAAGTTATGGTAATGGTATGCAGACCCCTTCTTTGGCGCTGTCAAACCAGTCTGTTTGTCCATTTTCTGTCTTGATTCTGGCTTGTTGATTATACGTGGTTGAAAAAGTCAAAGCCCTTGCTGTAGCCGATGAGACATGACATTGACTTCCTTTTTGAAGTCTGTGGGTTTTTTCAATAGTCCGGTACATCAGCAATGATATCACTTGCTCTGCCTTTACTGAATTCTGTTTGCATGTCTGAGAATTCTTGTTCAGTGTAAGACTCCAGTCTGCGTTGAATGATCTTGAGGATTATTTTACTGTCATGCAATGTGAGATAGCTTACACTCTCATTCTGGGCTCCTTTTTATGGTATTGAACACTAAACTTCCAGTCTGCCGGTCATTAAACTGTTTTCCACTGTTTTTGTGGCATAATTTGGTCAGCACTTCCACAACCAAATCATATTCAGAATATTGACATATTTCCATGGCAACGTTATGGATTTCTGTGGTTTTCTATGGAGGACCTGTCTGAATTTGTCTTGTAGTGCTGAAGGATATAAATAAAGGTGTCATCAAAGATATCTTTTTTTGTAGAGATCTGCTGCATATTCTTTTTATATTTGATTTACATGTGTTTGACCTATTAAGGCTCATCCATTGATGTCTTTGATCTCAAAAGCAACCAGCAAAACCCCCAGTTTGGTTGGTAAATTTAATAACTTTGCAAATCCCATCCCGTCGGGCACTAGCAGAAATCATAGCTGTGGTAATCGGACACCTATGTGGTCTGGGCACCTATAGAGAAAATTAGTAAACAGGGTGTAACCAGAAAAGAGGTTGTAAGAATACCACATCTTTCAGCTCATTATCATTACTATCTGTAATATCAGGTGCAGTCCCATTGTAAATTAGAATTACACAGCTCATCAGCAATGGTGCATTACAAAATTAGCCATAGCATAACATAAAGCATTGTATTTTTAGAAATCATGTCATATGAAAATGTCTGAAAACTCATGGTCAAATTATATGTTTTGTGGATTGAAAATATGTTAAAACATCCTCTACAGAGAATATGTATTAAATATGGCAAATTTGGGTGCAAATCTTAATTGTACTGTTTGCTGAATTTAACATTTTGGAAAATAATAAATGTGCCGTTACTTTTCTACATGTCACATTTTGTGTGTATTTTCCCAATATAATTCAGTTAATAAAGATTAATAATGTATTAAAATATACTATACTATAAAATATACTATATTATTAAAATAAAAAATGTAGATGATCTGTTAACTTGTTTGAACTTCAACAAAAATCAATAAAACATGTCAGGGGCACTCAAACGTTAAAGGCGATTCCAGCTGTTTTTGATCACTTCTGCTTAATTCAGTGACTGAGATGTGAAGTCGTTTAGAGTGGTATGATATGAGATGGTTCATTGTAGAGAAACATATCCTCTCTGATTGTGGGGATAAGTGAGGAAAGGTTGGAAACATTTTTCCATGATATGGGGCCTTTAACAGCAATAAAAATGATGGTACTCGGAATGTGTGTTTAGAGTGCTCATGTGACGCCAGACAAAAAGCACACGGCTGAACACAAAATCAACTGGAGCCAAAACGCTCTAAACAAGAAGTCAGCAGACGACTGAATGTGAAGGCCGAACAGCAAGAATGTCAGTCAGCAAATTGCAGCGTTAATGCAGTGCTAGAAAGTTACTGACGTAGTGCCTTAATGAAATGTATAAAGAAACAGCGTAGTGTTCAAGGTTATTTGGAACAAGAGTGCAATGGAATGGGTGGGGGGGGCATGTTGAGGGGGGTGGCTGAAAGTGCTGACAGTCGCCAACAGAGAAACTACTATATGAGCGGAAATGACACAAGCTGCGTATCTACATTAGCATGGCAAGGCATCTATAAATGCTCATTCCTAACTCCTGAGAAGGCAGGCAGTGTTGACTATATGATATCACATTATTCAGGAAACCGTAGAGAAAAGTAGAAAGTGTGAGGGGTGCAAAAGTAGGTAGAAAGAGAAAGAGAGAGAGAGAGAGAGAGA
>CM067474.1:9636082-9667940 GCA_034552555.1 Semaprochilodus insignis | reverse complement strand
GGGTTAGGGTTAGGGTGTGGGGGTTAGGGTTAGGGTGTGTGGGTTAGGGTTAGGTTGTGTGGGTTAGGGTTAGGTTGTGTGGGTTAGGGTTAGGGTTAGGGTGTGTGGGTTAGTGTTAGGGTTAGTGTTAGTGTTAGGGTGTGTGGGTTATTTCATGTAGCTGTGGTGTTAACCGTGAGGTGAAGTTCTATGGCTATTGGTGACCCTGCCCTGCGAGTCAGTAGCTCCTGCCCTGTGATCATTAAAAGAGCCTTTGACTGTAAACAGCTTTGCCTGCCATTATTGGATCTCTGGGCGAGTTCTGCCCCTGAAGTCTACCTTAATGTTCACTTGAGAATCCCAGCCCAGGTTCTGAGATGAAGAACCAATTGAGGACCTGATTTGCACTTGCACACACGGACATGAATACCACCTTAAATGTCCTACACTCTGTAGAGTCAGTGTCACACAGGGAATTCCACAAAGCTGTGAATGGACACGCCAGCAGTACAAGGGTCCGCAACAAGCACTTTGTGTGTGTTACACATACCCTTTCCGTCAGAATTCGGGTTTGTAAAGGTGCTCCGGTACTGGTAAAAGTGTTTCACGTCTTGTAAAATTGTTTTTACTTCTGTAATTTTGTTTTTTGCTTGTAATTTGTTTCGTTTGTAAATTTGTTTTTATTCATGTAATTTTGTTTTTTGCTTGTAATTTTTTTTCGTTTGTAAATTTGTTTTTATTTATGTAATTTTGTTTTCTGAAACGTTAATTTGTTTTGCACTTCTCGGCTGTACAAACCACCACTGTGCATGGGAGTTTTTAACTGTCCAGCTAGGATAGGTCAATGCAATAAAGACAATACATTTAAGGAGTGTTTGGTTTAGAGTGTTTTTTTTTCTTTTTAAATTCTTTTTTTCTCAATTTTCTTTCCTTTTGACACCAAAGAGCACCCAATTACAACTATCCTTGTAAAACTAATAATAAGCTGTTGTTCTAATGCATAATAAATGCTAAAACGAGCAAAACAAAATGTCACAAAATTGGCATTTAACTACACTGTTAGACTGAATTTTCCTTCTTAAGATGAAATGTAACAAATGCCCAAATAGGCACCCAACCGACACATTCATGCCCCCATTTACATCCCAGATATCTTTAAAATAAAACAACAATATTTATTTTTCACCTGGCTCCACCTTCTCTGTGTTATGTCAGTACAACAAGGATTCAGATTGTCCAACCTCAGCCCACCTTTAGATTTCAAAACGGCAGTCACATGAAATGGGTGTATATGCACCATGACAGATTCAAATAACTTTGCAAGCAGCATTTCTTAACAAGTACCAGAGGGCACACGAATCAATCTGCAATCACCGCTGAACCTAAAGCATTACACATTGAGCAATAATTCTTAATAGGCCTTTAATGTCAGAGGCAACAAGAGTGGAGCAGACCACACAAAGTCAGGCATTGTAAGAGAAGAAAATAGGCCCAAACTCAAACTAAAACCACAACCATCTGAATCTCTGTCTGACCTGATTTCAGCTGCAACAACTATTCCCAGCAGGCTAGCCATATGTTTGATAATATAGGCTAAAGTTTAAGATGATTTCCTGAACAAAATTTAAAGTAGCATCGCACTAGAAAGAAGAATAGTGAAAGAAAAGCAATTAGTAGAACATCAGACTTGCTTCCAGCCATCATGAACCCCACAAGAACATCTGGAAACCGATTCCAGCTGTCTTGATTTCCACAAAGACGTCTGGATCTCCTACAATTTCACTCTGGGACTGAGTGAACTGGAATCTTATTGTTTCCAGCTAACATGATCATAATATCCAAAAAACATTTGGCACTGTGCAGCATGTCTCGTAGTGAGCTGCCTTGAACCCTATCTGATCTATCTGCAGCAGTCTTAGAAGATTTACGCTAACGATGCTAAGACGGTAGCAGGCCATTTAAGCCAGCAGCCTGTGATAATAGGAGCTAACTAACTAGCATGTTAATCTACAAGTATCGTCCGACCTTATGTTAACGTTATATAATGTAAATGTGATCACACATAATAACACTGTGCATTAGACCACTTAGAAAACCTGTAACGAGGTCAAAGGCGTTGCTTTGGTTTGAACATTGGAGTGATTGATGCCGGGTTTGATAGATAATGCAAGATCACTTGTAGGCTTCCCGTCAGACAAATATTTGCTGTCACCTTCATTATTGACTTTCCAGATTGCTTTGTGAACAGGATATGGTTCAAAGGAAGTGATCGGGTCAGGTCAGCTAGCTATCACAACCATAGATGATGTAATGTTATGTTGCCCTCAGACTGACATGTACTGTCTACACTGATCCACCTGCTGTACAGTACTGCACAGCAAACACTCTAAATGAAATGTCTTTTGACCTACACTGAACACCTTAAAACGCATACCGTTAATCATAGCCACTCTTCAGCTTAATACGACGCGCTTGACTGTCCCGCCCTTCTTCGCTCATGGTATAGCCAGGATACTGATTAGCTCTGAAAGGTGAAAGGTGGTTCTCAATAAGCATTCTCCATGTTCAGTGTTTTGACCTTTCCCGTTCATATTTCAACCGGTGATTGGTCTCCTCATTAATAGTCTCTGGTTTAATCACCAGTTTCCTGCTTTGGACACAAACAACTTATTCAGAATATGTATCACATTACTAATAATGACAGTATTTATGGTTCATTATATCAGAAAATCCAACATTTCTGTTAATAATTATTATCAAATTAATTTATTATGGGATAACATGACCATTTCGTGACAGGGGGAGGCCCTGGTCCTTACTGTATTTGTACATTGTCAATAAAAGCAAAATTAAAAAAAAAGAAATGCAATGATAAGTCATGTCTTACTCCAGAATCAGAATCAGGTTTATTGGCCAAGTATGCCGACACAAACAAGGAATTTGGTTTCAGCAGTTCGTGTCTCTCTAGTATTGTACCAATACACACATACCTAACTGACATTCCACTATATACATAGTGACTCCACATATACACAATAAATACAGACACTGTACAATATATAATGTACACAGTCTACACAATAAAATGCACATATGTATTTTGTAGCAATTGTTACTTTATTGAGTTAGCTATGGTTAGCTATGGTCCAGTCTGAGAATACATCTGTATTTAAGGAGCAAACCTTAAAGTCATTTTGGGATTGCCTGGCTCTCTGTGAATACTGTATTTAAGTGGTATTGAGCACAGTTGATTACTATTATTTCAATTTATGGTATTGTTTAATTATGGTACTGTACACCTGTCCTGCAACAGAGTTCATGCTCTACTGCTTTACCCAGTGTTCTACGTCTGTATGTTATATGCATGTGGACGTACGAATAATATCAGAGTCACGGTTGGACTTCACGGCTGTTCCAAAAGCAGCCAAAAAAGGTCTTATCTTTCTTTCTATCTATCTCTCTAATGGCAATCCATTCACTTGTTCATTTTGGGTAATGGCCGCTGTTATCGGGCAGTCTGTCCAAAAGAGGGATTTTCCAGTTTTTCCACTGCTGTGAGTCTTGAAGATACAATCACAGGGAAATTAAGGCTAATGGAAGTCTAGAGAAGTCCTTTTGTTGAACTACACACTTAATGCAGTCTCCGTTCCTTCAACCCCTGTCACCCTTCAAACAAACAATCCCAAGCAATTACAAGGAAGGGAGACCGTTTTCAGGCCGTCAGCCGTGCCTGTGAGGCTAAGCGATGGTCTTCCCCTCTGTGACGGTTTCCCCTGGACTGCGAGTGAACAAGTGTACATGCCTTTTCTTTGGGGCCAGCGTGTTTGTCAATGATCAATGATCAAACAAGGATGCTAAAAGCTGAAGCTCAGGTTTCAAAATTCAATTGTTTGGAGGAATGTAACCAGTACAATTCACATAGAACCTTCCCTGAGGGTTTTGTGGGAAAAGTGTGATGTCATAACGGCTGCTGTGGTCCTCCTGAGAGCTAAAGCGCTCTTGTTCTAATTAGAGGAAGACAGCTATAATTTACCAAATCCAAAAAAGAGGCAGCCATGGGGTATTTCAGTAACCTACAACCCAAACTCTCCTACTTTTTCCCAGCTCAACAATGACGCATGAACCCCCACCGGCCCCCTCCCATTCTACTCCAGTTCAACCCTCTCTTACACCATATATCACTGGTATGTGTTCATTAAAGCACAGGCTTCCTCCCCTTGAATACGTTATGGTCAGCGCTAGGGCATGGACAAAAGTTAAAGACTAACTGTGATTAACTTTTTCAGCAGTGAGGCAATTCAGCTTTATGTTTGTTTTGGTTTCACCTGAGGTTTCCCCGGTGAACACATCTTCTACGGAGGATGACTTGCACTTTTCAGCTTATCTTAGGGCACACGGTTTAACATATGTGAAAAAGGTTAAGCACGTGGACACCTATCTATATGAGCTTGTTGGACATCCTATTCAACAGCCAAGAGCGTTGATATGGAGCTGGCTCCCCGTTGCGGCTATAACAGCATCCACTTTTCTGGGCAGGCTTTCCACAAGGTTTTGGAGTGTGTCTGTGTGAATTTGTACCCATTTAGCAAAAAGAGCATTTGTGAGGTCAGGCGCTGATGTTGGACGAGAAGGCCTGGCTCACGATCGACATTCCAGTTCATCCCAAAGGTGTTCAGCGGGGCTGAGGTCAGGACTCTGGAGTTCCTCCACACCAACTCATCAAACCATGTCTTTATGGAGCTCGCTTTGTGCACAGGGGCACAAAGTCATGCTGGAACATGAAAGGGTCTTCCCTGAAAAGTTGGAAAATGTCTCTGTAAGTTGTAGCATTAACATTACGCTTTACTAAGGCTGAGGGCCCAGACCCTGAAAAACAGCCCCAGGCCCATGTCCCCTCTGGACCAAAATGTACTGTTGGCACTGTGCATTCCTGCAGGAATTCAGATTCATCCGGTAGATCGCCAGATATTTTTCCACCTTGGATCCTGAGTCCATTAGTGGCAGGTTTTGTACCACTCCAGCCGACGTTTGGCATTTCACAAAGTGATGTTAGGCTTGTGTGCAGCTGCTTGGCCACAAACCCCATTACACGAAGCTGCTGACGCACAGTTTTTAAGCTGATGTTGCTTCCAGGGGCGGTTTCTGTAGTAAGTGATGCAACGGAGGTTAGGTGGCATTAATGCTCTGCATGCCTTAGTACTGCGGTGTCCACATACTTTTGGTCATATGTTAAAATCAGTAAAGGAAATATAATTAAGTGTGCGGCGTTTGTGCATTAAAACATGTTGTCTCTGTCGAGGACGTGCACGTTTTCATTTAGAAAGTCAACAAAACATGTAATTTGGTCAGGTGTGCCAAGCAGTTGACTACAACCAAATGTGGGTTTCTTTTGGAAAATTCACCAATGTACAGGACAGCTGGACACTATTGACTGTGCAGGCGTCCAGCCAATGAAACTGCTTCAGATTTGACATGCTTTTCTTGGATGAAAATGAGCACACATGTACAACAAGCAGATTAGAAATCTATTCAAAACAACTTCAAGGTCAGTGTTTAATATTCAAATCCAATCAGAGCTATATCTCCATGTGACCTTCAGAGGGATTGGGAAAACGTGAAGCAGTGAGGCTTTTAGCCGGTGGGTGACTAGTTTGGGTCGGGGTGGGGGACTGGGGTCGGGAGGTAGTGGTCAGAGCAAAATCACAAATCACTACATTCTACATTGTCAGGGAACAAAAAGAGCAAATGAGTTAGTCAGCCTCTAAAAATAACCGCTGAGGAAAGGCACTTCTGCCCGGTGGTCAACTGTCAACTGGCCTGCATCAGGGACATGCAATACCTCAACATATCGGTAGCTGCCCATTTGTAAACTCAATGAAACGGCTGACGAAGAACGCAGATGCAGCCGAGCTAACTGGGGTAAGTGAAAAAGCCACACAGCCTGTAAGCCCAACTTCTCAGCATGAGAATCCAATTACTGGTTGGCTTTGTTTGGCCATACTAAATCATTGTTCCAAAACACACACTCCTCTGTGATATTGGTGCAGAAAACAAACGGGTAGAACAAAATGGAGAACCGTGACAAATGTAGAGAGAGAGAGAGAGAAGGCATGGAGCTCTGAAATAGAGGTAGAGGGAGGGGTACATATGACGCAGATGGACCCCCACTCTCTCACACATTCCATCTGACATATTAGATATGATCTCCTCCACTGTTCCCCATCTCTCTCTCTCTATCTCTCTTTCTCTCTCTTGCTCTCTCTTTCTGCAATAGCTGTATTTGACATCTGGCAGCCATCTTGAATTGAGTAAGCACAGCTTGTGCAGATGGATGGTCATGTGACCATATCAGCCCCCTGTGGAAAGCTAAAGCTCAGTCATGTTTGTTGCAGGATAGAATACAAGGCATCCCATGCTATGGTAATAGATGGGTTATGGTCACATGACATGACCCTACCACCTGGCTGACCTGTTTTAAAATGACCACCAGATGGCAAAGTGCTTTAACTAGCCAACTGCTGTAAAACAGGCAGAAAATCGAAGGAAATGGTTGGGAACAAAGGTTATAAATGGTCTCGAGCTAAAGGAGTTCTTAATACAGAACTGTTGTCAGATTACGAGGTATTTTTTTACATTTACATTTTTTTGACATTTTGTTCAGTGGACCGTAACAGGCATTCGTCCTTTGTCACAGTACATTGTCACAGAGTTTAGTTCAAAACGTATTTACACTACATACAACCACAACGCAACAAACAACCACAAGAGCAATGAAAATGGCAAGACTGTGGAGAAATCTAGTATTCCCGGCTGTCAGCGTTTTTCTTTTCCATTGTCTACATGGGCACGGCTGATATTCGTCTTTAAACGAGGCTGAGATTAGGTTCTTCTTTGCCAGCTTCTTAATCAAATAACTCCGGCACCATTTAAGGTGGAAGAGAAAATCCTAATGAGAAGCTGGCAAATAGAAAGTAAACTTCAGCCCTCATATCTTTAACATGATCCTGGACAACTTTAAACTTTGCTCTGTGCCTCCCCAACAGAAACCTGTAAGTCGCTGCTTAAAGGAGATCATCTTAAACTGATAAACTTTAATTCTATTTAATTCTAAGCCTATTTCAACATGTTGCATGTCTCGCTGTATACATATATATCGTCGCTGTCCAAAGAAAAACGTATGTCTCCATTTTTGTTGATTTTTGCTTTTATGTCTCATTCGATCACATGAGCTGCTGTTTACACTGTGTGGGAATTTCATTAAGAATGGACCAACAGAAATGGCCCAAAACTGCTTGGTAAGACGTCTGGTTCCATTGACTTCCATTCAAATTAAATGAGGTTTTTGTCCTCTCCTGTAAAGTTGCCATTTGCCACCTGTTTTTCTTTGGACAGCGACGATATATAAATATATATATTGTCGCTGTCCAAAGAAAAACATATGTCTCCATTTTGTTAATTTTTACTTTTATACATCATTTGATCACATGATATTTACATTGTGTGAGAATTTCATGATGAATGGACCAACAGAAATGGCCCAAAATCACTTGGGGGAAAAAGTCTGGTTCCATTGACTTACATTAGAATTAAATTAGGTTTTTGCCCTCTCCTGTAAAGTTGCCATTTTGGAGATACATGTTTTCCTTTGGATGGCGACAATATACATATATATACACTATACAATATGCTATACTGTCACACAATATGCAGGTGATCATATAGTTAATTTCCTATCAGAACTCTTGCCAGTGGATCCTTAATGTCACTGACTAGACAGGATACAATTAAAACTGTAGTAAATATCAGATTTTGTCTTCTATGTAAAAACTTTATAGGCACATTCCACTGTGCATCACTTATTACAGCGTGTTACACTGCAAATAAACGTGGACTACATAACGACTCTGTTATATTCTGAGTCATTTCTGAGGAATTGTAGGCCTCCGTTCCCCACATTTGGCACAATCACAACCGAAGTAGTTAAGGGATGCTGAAATGAAAAGAATCTTTGAGTGAAGGAAGCCTAGCTGACTGACTTGGCTCCAACTTTGCCAGCGTTCATATTTTCAAAAACCATTTGGACGAGCGGTTAAGTGAAATGGTTCCAGAAGTGATTTTAGGGTTTTGTGTTGCAGTCTTTGTTCTTGATAGAAGACTGAAATTCCTGGTCTGCCATAGGGCCAACTCAGGGAGTTCATTTGTAACATCTGTATTTTCACACCACCGTTTCTGCACCATGAAGTATTCGAGAATTAGGTCCATTCCATCAAATGAATATTAAAAGCTTAATTCATTGCTTGGAATTGCAAGGGAGAGACTGAGGGAAGCGTATTACGAAGGATACGGCCTTTTACACAGAGTGCAGTGAAACATTACACTGTATCAAAAATCTTAATGGACTGGCCAGGATCATGTACGTCAGACGTTTGAATAGTGGTCAAAAGAGAGTAGTGAGGGAAGGCCTTTGCCTGGAGAAACGGGGTCAGACAGGGTCTGTTCCATAACTTCTTTTCCTGCTTCACAGCACTCCCATCCTCTATGACACTGTCTCAGCCTGAGCGGACAGTTATAAGACAAAGTGACCTTCATACCAAGGATCATTAACCTGTTCTTTAAAATGATGTTTTATTAGGAATTTGTGACTGAGAATCATTTTTCCGTTTTTAAACGGAATCACTGACAAACACTTTTTAGATTCCAGAATGGGAGATAATAATGTGAAAGAGAGCTACATAAAGACCTGTACCTATAAACGATGACCCTTCTTATGAACTCTCATTGTGGCCAGGTAGATGAGAAGTAGTGTAAACAGTCTTTCTGGAGCTTTTACAGCATAAGCTCTTGGATGTCGTCCACAAAACACTGTCCAAGAGTTCAGGCAATCCACTCATAGGCTCCACTGGCTTGAAGTATGCACCATGCCCAATTCATTTACTTAAGAATAACTGTCCATCGTTTGTTAGGTGGGGTATTAGTCGGCAAATTAGCACAACTCAAACAAACGGAAAACGTAACTTTGGTTTCTTTAAATGTTGGAAGTCTTGTGGGTAAACATGCAGCTTTCCAATCTGGTTTGTGTTCAATGCGAGACCAAATATCCTCTATAACGTTTAAATCTGGACTCAGATCAGGCCAAAACCATCAGTGAAATCCGTTCAATTTTGGGCTTAGGCCTCAGCGTGAGTGTGTATGTGAATTAGCTTAATTTCACACTGAAAAAAAAATTACAGCACTTAATTGAAGTAAATTTATTCTGAGAAAAAGAAATCCCCCATCAAGAAATGATTACTTTCAACGCAACCACCAGCGCCACAGTTATTGGCACTACTGCACTTAATGCTGTTTGTAGAACCTTTGCCAATATTAAAGATCTAGTCTTCTCCTATAACATCTCATAAGGTTGGAAAATACAGCACAGGGAATTTGAGACCGTTCCTCTTTACAGTATCTCTCCAGCTTGTGCACTCTGCTCTTTAGCTCACTCCACAGGTTGGGGGGGTTTGGGTCAGCAAGGTTTAGATCAGGGGACTGAGATGGCTGTGGCAGAAGCTAGAGCTTGTGTTCAATAAACAATTGTTGTGTTGATCTGTATGTATGTCTTGGATTGTTATCCTGCTGGAAGACTCAATAATGACCTGTTAGAAGGTTCTTGAGAGAGAGAGAGAGAGAACATCAAAAACACAACCCAGCTCCATACCTACCAGTGGGCATCAGGTAGTCATCTTTTTTAGATGCCAAACACAAACTGAGTGTTTGTTGCCAAGAAGTTCAATTTTTCATGTTTCATCTGACCATAGAACATGGCTCCAGTGCATACATTCAGGTTCAGATGACAGGAAAGGCATTTTTCCTGGCGTGCCTTTCAAATAATCCGTTGGCATGCAGGTTTGGAGATGCTGCTTTTTTTTGGAACACTCATTGCCAAAAGAACAGTTGCACCCAGAAGGAGGTGTCGGATTGCAGTGCTATTGGGCAGGAAGATAAAGGTCACCAGGAACAATAAATGATGATAAATTTAAATAAATTATAAATTTATACTGATATGATCAATATTTATTGAGCTACACATACAGAAGTAGCGTGGCCGTGTGATTCAGGATGACTCGTGGAGGGCATCACTGTCCCCTTTCGTTGCTCATTTAGGTACAGTGAGAAGGCCCATACTTGCTTACATCACACGCGCAGTCAAGCGTGAAACCTGAAACATTCGCATGTCCCATGATGTAAAACCTACCCACCAAATTTCATTCCTTCTGGGTCCAACTATACTGTATATACCCCAATGAAACAGGAGGCCATGGATTCCTGCTTGGAAGTCCATAGATCAGATAAACTTAATGAATAGAAAATAATAAAAAAGTAAATAAAAGTAAATAAAATAAATATAAATAAAATGCATCAGTTGCATCTGGGTTCCAATCAATTCAGGTGTGCCAACAGTTGTGGCACATGTGGTCTCCTGATGATTTTTCAGGAAAAAAAAAAAAATTGGAGCTAAATGTACAGCGGGATTTTCAAGGAAAACAAACTCGTACCGCTGCTGCTGGCGCACCATGTGTACCAGACAGGTATCTATGGCAGCTCTTTAAAAGCGGACAGTAATGGTCCTGTGCAGAGGGCTGGCCAGGGCAGCTGTCGCTGAGCCGTGGCCTCTGGCAGCCTCTTCGTCAAGCCCCTCCCACCCAGAGCCTGCAAATCTGGGCCGACAGAAATGACTCCCAGATGCCCCTGGCCTCTGCATTTCCAATAAACAAGAGTCCTGTGTGAGAACCAGGAGATTTTATACAGGCTGGTCTGACACTAGACCTGCTGGGAAACGCACAATGAAAGTCACTGGACTTACTCAGACTGCAGCGTGTGCTGAAGTTAAGCAGCGAAGGGAACACAGTATGAGTCACACAGGCAAAAACAAACAGACCAAAAAAAAGGGCACCAAAATTTGCATCATTTTTTGCTTTACTACAAAGACAAAGTTTAGGATCCAACAGTACAGTGGGCTGAGGTACTCCATAAACTACAGAGCACCATTCTTAATTATCAATCAACCTAAAAGCTTTTCTATTCAAGTCTAAAATGCTAGTGTTAGCTGTAGCACCATTCATTTGAGATGTATGCATGGTCCTTGGCTTGTAGATAGCTCGAGTAGAGGTCACATACAAAGAGCACACACATTAGGATTAACATCTTTATCTATTATCATCATCAGCGTGTGATGCAGCAGTACGAGACAAAAACTGGACTGAGAAGGGGATCACTATATCTAGTCTTTGACAGTCTTATTTAAAAAAAAATAGCTAATTATCTAACTATTCCATCATTCTGTACAGTAAGCTTGTGGAATATTACAACTATCTACAGTACAGTAAAATTTTGCAGTACAAAAATATATTACAAATCTCCAGGAAATCTCCAGGGATATTTACACGGGCACTTTCACAACAAACATGTCTTCAGGACTTCTGTAAAACTCAAGAGGAGGGCTGTGGGCGACAGGACAGCAATTTAGTCTCGATCTTGAGGTGGTATACGAAAATGAAGAGTCTTCCAAGAAGTCAAGCACCACAGGGTTCGCTGCCGTGCGATCTTGTTTTCCTCTTCCAGGGATGAAAACGCATTTCAATTTAACCACATGCTTTGGCAGACTTTGAGTTTAAAAAAAGAACAAAAAAAAAAAGAAAGAAAGAAAGAAAAAAAAAAAAAGAGAGAACAAGAAGAGCTGATGGGCCAAAGTAGGAGTCTTGAACAAAGACAATAAAATAAAAATTAAAAAAAAAAAAAAAAAAAAAAAAGAAAAAACACAACAACAACAACAAAACCCCCACTCCTCTCAAAGATCCATTCGTCCACTTCAGTTGGGGAACGTCAGCAGGCGATGACAAAGGAGCTCCTCCACTTCTAGAAAAACATCCTGAAAAGCGAGCAAAGCGCTACAAATCAGTGGGCCGAATAAATGCACTCCACACACAAAAGGACATCAAGTAAGTGGCATGCTTAAAGCAAATGTGGGGGATCAGTAAATGAGCTGAAGAACACGGGTCATATATTCCAGGCTAAGCTAAGCCTCTACAGATGTCTGTGGAGCTCTCTAGGCTTTCTTTTGTAAGGCATGTTTCATTGTGGGCTGTGTGGGAAGCAGGGAGCTGCATGTAATCATTAACACGCACTGATACACACTCTTCCACCCTCCAAAATGCATGCCTTGACCAACATACTCTAAATGCCTTGCATTCCAAAGCAACTAAAGGTCATGTACAGAGGCCACATAAACAAACTCCTCACAAAGAACAAATAAGAAGACAGGGACACTGTACAGTTAATCAGAGCTGTGCTTCTACAAGATCACAGTGGCGGAATGATCACTCCAGATCTATATGGTTAGAACACTAACTGATCACCATTCTTGCTCTAGTTGGAGATGCACAGTAATTGGAACTACATTCTTAATGCAGGAATATATGGGAGTAGTAACGCCACTCACCTGTGATCTACTGCTCTGCTACTAGACAGCAGAGTGAACAAACACCGCTACATGTTTCTGTGGCATATGCTACGCTAGTCCTGACAAAAACAGGAATCTAGAACTACTTGACACCATTTCTGGATTGTTTACCTTAATTATTTTTTATCATCTTCTGTATGCCCAGCTATAAATTCACAGCTTCTGAGTAATGGACTGCTGCTGTTTCCTGCAGTAACTAGTGCCATCTGGTGGAGAAATCACCACATAACTACATATAAGACACTATATTAAAACTGTGGCCACCTATAATAAAAATGACCTCTACATGTATCTTGCTATGCTATAGGCTCCTAACCTGATGACTTGTCTGGGTTAACTCACTGTTCCCCTATTGTCTATATAGCTGGTCATTGGCTAATGCTAAATCTCCATAATAATAGAAGTCCTGAGTGGTCCTGAGTCCTGAGTAGTCCCAAGTAGTCCTGAGTAGTCCATGCTCAGTCCTCTCTCCTACGAGACGACCACCAGAACAGAGTGCAGACTGCTTAACTGCTTAACTTTTTACAGACTGCTTAACTGTACAGACTGGCCACCAGAACATTACAGATTGCTTAACTGTACAGACTGGCCAACAGAACAGTACAGACCGCTTAACTGCACAGCCTGACCACCAGAACATTTACAGACCGCTTAACTGCACAGCCTGACCACCAGAACATTACAGCCTGACCACCAGAACATTACAGACCGCTTAACTGCACAGCCTGACCACCAGAGCATTACAAACCGCTTAACTGCACAGACTGACTACCAGAACATTACAGACTGCTTAACTGCACAGACTGACCACCAGAACATTACAGACTGCTTAACTGCACAGACTGACCACCAGAACATTACAGACAGCTTAACTGCACAGACTGACCACCAGAACATTACAGACTGCTTAACTGCACAGACTGCACTTTTTACACATGCCCTGGTGATTCAGTTTATGACTCCTATATAAGGACCAGTGTTCTGTTTATACTGCATATGTCCACTGTGTGTATGATACATGTAGACTTAATCTAATCTATATTTGGCTGCTATTGTACAGTTCTGTCATTTGCACCAATACTTTATATACATATATTTCTCTTCTCTCTAGTCTTGTCTTTCTTATTTAGTACTTAGTATTTATATAGCAATTGTTAGTACTTGTACTCCGGGAGTGCAGAGTAAGAATTTCATTGTACAGTGCAACTGCTTGTTTCTCTGTGCATATGACAATAAACACTTGAATCCTGAATTATAATACATTAACAAATTAAAAATGAATTCTTAAAACGTAACGATGAAAGAAGTGTCCCAAGACTACTTTCGAGCACTGTGTGTTTACCTGGATTTCACATCCCAAGAATACAACCAAACCTTAAGACAGGTATGCCACTTACGCGCATGCTTGGAACCTCATTACGTTAAGGATTTATATATCCTATTTCCCTACAAGGAACAACAAAAAGCCTCTTTTTACAGGGACACTAATAAAGTGTAAGGACCCAAAGGGTGTTCTTCACCTGTAGATATTGGGGTCCAGTAGTACAGCTGTGTCCTGGGGCAGTTGTGAAAGGTGCACCATTTTGGTCTTCATCTGTTGCCGGTCACTCTCGCTCACCCATGAGTCTGGCAGTCTGTACAGAGAAGTCGGGGGGGGGGGGGGGGGGGGGGGAAGAAGAGGGAGGAGCTTTACATATGGAAAGTCTAAAGTCAGAGGACATGGCATGAGAGGACCTCACTCGCTGCCATCAGGCCACAAGAGCAAACAGCAACAGTTCAATGGTCTTGCATGGGCTACAATAAATGGCACTCCTACACGCCACAAGGACTTTCACACCCTATACAACAGCAGACTTCATGGATTCTTTACAACCCATCACAGATGCCTACGTAGGATCACATACTGAAAATTAATCTGATTTCACTTTATAGCACAACATATACTGCATTTGAAATCAAGTGAATAATCATACACAGGATAGTTCACTCTATAAGGAGTACACTGGAGGGAAACACGTAGAGCATAAGGAATTCGAATGGCTCCAAGACAAATGAATTTATTTTTTCGCTGTCCTGCTAGTGAAGCCCCAACGCAAGATATAATGGCTTGAGGGTTCCCCAGGTGGCTCGGGCCACTGGGCACACACCCATGACACCCACTGGATGAACTGGGCCTGTAGGGAAGAGATGGGTTTTGATATTTCATTTAAATATGAGAGTGAACTAACTGCCATTAGTTCACTCCCATTATTAAAAACGATTATTAAAAATGATTAATTATTAAAAACGCTTGATTGCCAAAACTATGTAGGTTGCACAGAGAATTGGTTCGTCAGTTTGCAAAGGAAAACAATGAGTACAGCTGGGTTTATAGGGAAGGAGATGATCAGGCAAAGAGGAAACAGTGAGGCTGTTTAGTGTTGTAGCCTATAGCTGCCCATCTTGTGATTATGACAAAATCTCATTATTATGAGAAGATCTCGTAAACGTGTCCGATTCATAACAACAACAATTACAGGACAATATCGTGTTATTACGAGATGTCCAGTTGATCTCATTTTTGTTAAAGATCACAGGCTAGACACGGTTTTTGAATCTCAAATCTGTTTTATAGAAACCTAAAATCGGTCCGATGTCTTAAATTTGAAAGTTTTAACATTACGGTGGCATGGAATGACGGAGTCAGTCAAGGATGCGCCTCCAGTAACTTTCAATCATAGGTGCACACAGCATTAGAAGGCTTGCTGCAGGATTACTCCTGGCATAATACAGGCCATTGTCCAGGTAAAACATGGTCCACCAGGTACCATAACACTCATGAGCTAGTCCTTAAGGGCCAATCGTGTACCTTAAAAGCACACCATCAATCAATCAATATTTATTGATTATATCACTGACTATAATCACGTTCCCCAGATGAAAAGGTGGATTTGTTCTTTTTTATTTCTCGTAACTTGTAGAATTTGCATGAGAGGGCAAAATCAAGGCAAAAGCTTTACTGTAGGCCTTCCACATGCCTGCACACGAACCTTAGGAGTTCCACGTCTCCTCCATGTTTCCATCCGACTCCTTTGACGAACATTCCACAGAGAGATTATTAGAAATAAGGGGCTTTTTTGACCTTATTGCACAAAGGAGTGTTGTTTTGCTTGTTCTGGTGACCCAGAAATCTGCGTTTTATACACAATCTCCTGGGACTCAAACTTTCTCAGGGTTATCGCTGAGCTGCCAGCCCTTCTTCCAGCTCCGAATTGATGTGTGTCTCAGAATAGCAGCTCCCAAGAGGAATGGATTGCACTCTCTCCCTCTGTCACACACAACCACTAATCTACTGGAGCATATGAGAGTCATATCTTGTCTGGATAACAATATAACTGTGAGTAGGCTGTTCACACTACATCCAGGTCAGTCATGCAACAGTCTGTGTATCACTGGTTTAATATCTGCTGTGTTTAATAAATGCTGTGGGCTATCAGCTGCTCGTACAATCACAATGTCATGAACAAAGGTTGACTTGGCACAAATGTACTTTGCTCAGCGAGGACTGTAAAGGGTCAAAAGTAAATCAAATGCAATGCCAAAACTAACGAAGACAACATTTACACTGCATAATACTGCTTGTCCAACATGTACTTAAAAAGGTAAAACGTCCCTAACAACTTCAGTTTCATGTAATTTAAGAGGCATTAATGGTGACACGCTGAAAAGGTCATCTAGTCTTTGCTTTGGTAACACAGAGAAAGAAGATAATGCTTCCCTTTAAAAGGTATTTGAGGAAAAGCAGGACCTTGGACAAACATCAAGGCTGTGTGCCTTAAGACCATGAAAGAGAAGAGAGAGATGGTGGATGTACTAAATGAGCAGAAGGGCCGTCTCTCCATTAGAGTGGACATTAAATGTGGGCTTTTACCATGCATGAAGATCACCGCCTGATCTAAAAAGGTTCCCTCCTCAAGCACAATGAGAGTGTGAAAGAGTCAGACACAGACACAGAGAGAGAGAGAGAGAGAGAGAGAGAGTGTTAGTGAGTTAGTGAGAGAGATTGAGAGATTGAGTGAGTGAGAGAGAGAGAGAGAGAGAGAGAGAGAGAGATTGAGTGAGTGAGTGAGTGAGTGAGTGAGTGAGATTGAGTGAGTGAGTGAGTGAGAGAGTGAGAGAGTGAGTGAGAGAGTGAGAGAGTGAGTGAGTGACAGAGTGAGTGAGTGAGTGAGTGAGTGAGAGAGTGAGTGAGTGAGTGAGTGAGTGAGTGAGTGAGTGAGTGAGTGAGTGAGTGAGTGACAGAGTGAGTGAGTGACAGAGTGAGTGAGTGACAGAGTGAGTGAGTGAGAGAGTGAGTGAGTGAGTGAGTGAGTGAGTGAGTGAGTGAGAGAGTGAGTGAGAGAGTGAGTGAGAGAGTGAGTGAGAGAGTGAGTGAGTGACAGAGTGAGTGAGTGACAGAGTGAGTGAGTGAGTGAGTGAGAGTGTGAGTATGTGTATACGAAAATGTTGCTATGTAATTTTGTGCAAAATCCACATGTGGGTCAAATGAATTCTATATACTGTGTGTGTGTGTGTGTGTGTGTGTGTGTGTGTGTGTGTGTGTGTGTGTGTGTGTGTGTGCGCGTGATCAGTTCCTCTAGTTGTACAGTTTCTGGGTTTGTGTTGGACCAAAATGAGCAGTTCTGTTTTATTCTATACACTACTGGAAACACGTCTCCCAAATTCCAGATCAAATATTGTATTTAGATCTGTTTATTTAGAAAATCACTAATGACCCTCCAGAAGCCTGTTTTTAGAACCATGCTCGCTGTGCATTTCACCCCAGCCACCGCTCGCCAGTCTCTCTGTAGGTCACTTGAGGTCATCTTACGGTGGTTAAGGGACATTGGAATGAGGTGGCGCTCATCACGGTCAGTAGAGAGTGGTTTTGGCCCTCTGCCAGTCTGTAGCTGTGTTGTCCTGTGTGTTTGCTGCTTGACCTTGTTCTTATGAACCAGACGCTCACTGTATCTGCCAGTAAAGCTAGAACCCAACCTTCTGTTCCTCACTAAGAACCTGCTGTACATGTGGAGATGCTGATTTAAGAAGAAACTGGAGTGGCCTCTTATTTATTTCCAGAGCTGTATACACACACACACACACCATCAGGTCCTTCTAGAAAACAGATATCCTTTTTTCCTGCATATTTTGTCAGCCATCATTCACCCAGTCCTTCGTTTTAAAGTTGACACGAGCAGACACAGCAGCGCTGCTGAAGTTCAGTGTCACTGCTGAACTGAAAATTGTACACAAACCAAAACCATCCAGCCAACAGAACCTTGTGACCAGATGAGCTATCATCTCTGACTTTACATCTACAATGCGGACCAGCAAGGTAGGAGTGTTTCGCCCACTGAGGAGCTGGATGAAAGGAGCTAGCAAAGCATGCAGAGAACCAGATGGACTTCAGCTTGCAATGGTAGAACCATAAAGTGCATCTGTATGGTCAGGGGAGCTGATAAAATGCACAACGAGTGTAAATACAACAAGGCGCACTTAATGAAGTGGCCAGTCAGGTGTGTTATAATCAAAGACTGGACTTACATGTCCTCAGGAGTCCAGTGGAGCAGTACCTTCACCTTTCCAGAATCTTCTTTCCGCCTTGCAATAACCTGAAATATAAAAGCAAAGGGTGTATTTGTGTATTTGTAAAGTTGAAGAAACATTTCAGTGTGTTTAAAAAAAAAAAAAAAAAAAAAAAGGGGCTAGTGGCCAGGACCATGAGGGCTTTAAGTCAACCACAGAGTGACCTCATGCCCAGTCCAAGCAGGAAAAAGCCGCTAGCTTGACCAACCTAACCAATACAACTGGCTAATATTGTGTTTTTCGGTAACTAGACCTGGAGTATAGAAGCGACAGCGATTTCTTGACTGCATAGCAATCTCATTTGTGTCTTCCATTTAAAAATGCATCAGTGTGTAACGAATGGAAGTAGTGTGTTAGGTAGGTGGGGGGCAGTCATGGAGGTTAGGGAACCAGCCTTGTGACCGGAGGGTTGCCGGTTCGATTCCCTGAACCGACAGTAACGACTGAGGTGCCCTTGAGCAAGGCACCTAACCCCCAACTGCTCCCCGGGCGCCGTGGATAGGGCAGCCCACCGCTCCGGGTAAGTGTGCTCCTAGTGTGTGTATGTGGGTGTTTCACTTTACGGATGGGTTAAATGCGGAACACAAATTCCTCTGTGTGAAAATCACAAATGGCTCAAAAACTCTCTACTCAGAGAATGATTGGCCTCACCGATTTGATTTGATTTGAGGTGCTCTCTTGGACAGGTGGATACTTGGTAGTTTGGGTACTTATCTTCCATGGAGAGACATGCAGGAAACATGTCGTAAGGGGGTTCGGAGACAGTTTAGTAAGCATGAGAGCACCGAGACTTCGCCCGTCACAAGTTCCCAGATAACAGCAGTTGGAGAACCCAGACTACAAGCTACAACAGTTCACCATGCGCACATCCTCTCCCGCGTTTTCCCCTACTCTCTCTCGATCATTCACTCTGGCTCCCCCGCGCACATGCGCACTGCACCTAGCCTTAAAGTGACCGTTACAAGTGTATACAGTGATCTAACGATTCCAATGTTGGAATTACAGAACTGACTACAAGCTATTATAATAACAACAACAACAACAACAATTAAGTAAATACATATTCATATTTTGTCCAAAGGGAAAATGTTTGGACTATTTCCAGGTTATTACCTTACAGTATAGATTATACATGATGTGAAACAAATATCACAACACTGAAGTGCAATTCCAGGACATTATGATTCTAAAATCATAAACGGCCTCGCTCCTCTGTACCTCTCTGAACTTATCTCATATTACGAACCGTTACGCAACCTTAGGTCTCAAAGTGCGGGCTCTCTATTAGTGCCTAGAATTAACAAAGTTACATCAGGGGGCGGAGCCTTTTCATACAAGGCCCCCCAGCTTTGGAATAACCTACCAGTCAATGTTCGGGACTCAGACACAGCCTCAGTCTTTAAGTCTAGGCTTAGGTCCATTGACAGAGAGTGTTTGGTAAGCCGGGAATGTTGGTGCTGTCGTCCCGCTGCTCTTCACGGTGGAGCAGGGGGGCGCTGACTTCTCAGGGAGCCCTCATGTCTTTGTTACCTTCTGGCTCTCCCTTTTAGTTCTGCTGTAATAGCCGGGCCTGCCGGAGTCACTGCTGCACTCTGTTAACACCATATAGTGTGTTCAGTTCTTCTGTCAGAGCTAACAGTCTGTCTGCTCTCTTTGCCTGAGCTGAACTGCTGCCCATCCTGTGTGGTCTGATGCTCTGCTCTGACTGGGTGCCACTGCTTGCCTCTAACCACCACGGAGCTCCTGGCTGTCCTGCACTGTGGAAGCTTGGCCTGCGTCCTGCTGACCCATCCGATGACCCAACTACTTAATTACAGACTAATCAGACTTTTATTTCTCTATCTTCACTCCTTTCCTTTGCTTGTCCTGTTATCTGGTGTTGACCCGAGGAGGATGGGTTCCCCTTTTGAGTCTTGCTTCCTCTCGAGGTTTCTTCCTTTATCTGAGGGAGTTTTTCCTTGCCTCTGTCGTCCCGGGCTTGCTCACTGGGGGCTCGGACACCAGATTCTTTGTAAAGCTGCTTTGTGACAACAGCTGTTGTAAAAAGCGCTATATAAATAAATGTTGATTTGACTAAAATCCTATATGCTTTTCAGTGTTATATTATTATTAGCAACATATCCGACAGATAATGAACATTCTATCCAGGAAGCTGCTATCCCTACAGCCTGTGCTTCTAGTTCTTAATTCTATTTTACACTACACTCATGATATCCAGAGCCTAACATATAACTCTGTTTAGGACACTTGGAATCGAGGTTGGTTTGGCTGTATAACTAACATTAGCTCGCTAATTTGTTAATATTAGTCAAGCAGCTTAACAATCTCGATTTTTGGCTTCAGAACTCATCACCTTGTTTGTTTGATAAACATTACTCCCAGATTATTCCCAGTGCCACCATGTGTCTCCTTTCGTAAACACAACCAGTATAAAATATACCTGACTAATGATGCCTAAATAGACGTCTGACTGAGCGGGGGCTTACATAACCAACGGATGCATGTGCTTCCCAGCTGTCGTGTGAATAGTAAGGTTAGTTAGCTATCCGCTCTCCGTGGTGAAGCAGAAAACATATCCGTATTTTTCCCCTCGGTCCATCCCAAGAAAGCCACATGTACAAGCATCAGATTAATTTGCTATTGGAAGGAGGACCGCAGCACAGCCCACGTTACAAAGTGTTCTTCCGCACATTTTGTACAGTTGCGTATTTCCGCCGGAGAGGTTGCCAATTCCCCAAATTTGCCAAAATCACGCAGTGCCACTTTCTTCTCTTGGTCCTGTTTTCAATTGAACACAGGTGAAAAAAAGACTTTCAAATCATCCCTCATCGGTTTATTCACATTTTCCTACCGTCCCAGCGCTTGCACCTTTGAGAGTACATTTCCACAGTTTGCACCTTGATTAACTACAAATGAACCTGTGCAGCACTCTTCTTTTGATGGTACAGAGTTTACGGCAACCCACTAAAACACCACATTAAATCTCAAACTTAAATCGAATCAAGTCTTTCAGCTTGATTTGGGCCACTGAGAAATTTTCCTGGAAGCTTCAGTTCTTTAGAATGCAAAACTCCTTTCCCATAGCACATGACTGCACATTTACCAGCATGCTGATTCACACCAGATTAATATAAGCTGTGATTATTTCTGCAGTTGCTTTTCATAGTAGCAAAAAAAAAAAGTCATTCAATCACCACAAACTATTACAGATCTGTTACTGACGTCACACACGGTGACACCACTAAAACTACAGAGAGGTTCTGGTGATGATTGCATTAATACATCACCCCATGTAAAAATAATCCAATTATAATTATTACAAATAACACTTAAAACGGTTCCTGGTAGACCTGAAGCACAGACAGGAGAGGCATGTGTGTTAGTGCTGCCCTCTGCTGCGTGTGGAAGGTACTGCAGGCTTACCGTGCTGTGAAACACCACACTGTGGCCTTTGCCTTGGCTCTCGATGTGGGTTGCCAGATTGAGACAGATGGCACGGTGGCGGATGGCATCCATCGTCTGTGCGTCAAAGAAGTCATGCGGCCGAGCTGGGAGTTAAAACACAGGCGCATGAAAGCCAGAAACTTGAAAAAGCATCTGACAGACAAACGGAAGAGTAGAGCATGTTGGAGAGGGAAGTGAGCGTGATACATACGCAATGACCTCCGGCGTTTATTCTTTAGCTTCCTGCGCTTGTTGATGCCTGCTTTAGAAGGTGACTCTTCCTTCAGCTTCGCTTGGCTCGACAGTTTGGATGAATTCTGTGAGCTAAAGTGGGTAGGCACATGGCGTGCTAGCCCCCCCTGGGAGGCAAAAGTGGCATTGCAACCTCCCACTACACACTGAAAAAGCAGACCGTGCAAATAAACAACAAAGTGAGATATTGGTGCAGGAAAATAGCATTTTAATTGTCTGTCAGCTTAAAAAATAATAATAAATGGTTAACAGATGTCCTGCTTTAAACCAACAAAACAAGAGCCTCACTGCAGAGGACGGCTCCTTCCCATTATTCTTAAAGTGAAACATGATTTTCTTGGTATAGCAGGTGATTTTATACATGACGTGGTCATTAACATGAAGATGAACATGAAAATGTGTAGAACAGCCCAAAATCAGTGTGTATTTGGGTGTTTTGCAGCAAATTACAACATTAATTTCATAAATATGCTAAACATCAGTTAAGACGCATCAGTTCTGTGGTGCATGACCGTGTGTGTATGCCAGTTAAGGCAGAACTGTACCTTGAAAGGTTTGTCCCCGCTGTGAGAGAGCATGTGTCTCTGGAGCCAGCTCTGGCTGGTGGAAGGAGTGTTATACACCTTGCAGCCTTTCCAAAGACACACAAACACCTGCCACAGAGAACAGATTCACTCGTACAGTGTAACAAAACATCATACTAGCGCTGTGCTAGCCGTAGACACCATTTACTCCTGGTCACTTCATGCGACTAGTACCTGGATTGCATCCTGACAAGATAGCCACATGGTAGTCACTTGGTACACTTGCTAATCAAATGCATCTTTAAATAGTGGAACTGAAATTCGATTGGTGTGTGGGATGAAATGTACAAATCTGCTCGTCCCACAGCAACCAGTTACCAATTATCTGTTCAGCCTCTTCCTGTGCTATGATAAAAATGGCTGCTGCATCGAAACTCACAATTTCTGCAAACTTAGAGCAAAGCAACAGCTTTGGCAGCCCACGCTGACAATAACCCCGTCAATAACCCCGACTGCAGCTGTCACTAAAACCACTACAGACGACGAGCGACCTCTATGATCATCTTCCACACAGACACGGATCACATGCCCAGTGAAGTACTGCATGGAGAGGAGTTCCGGCTGTACTAAGACAGAAGTTTCGGTTGTGGGCTGCGTTTTGGAGAGACTGACGCCTTGACACTGCTGGATCATGTGGCTGCTCGACTGGTCTGAGTGACTGTATTTTTGGTATCGGTGTGTAATGTGAGGTGTATTTACACATACATTTTATTGTGGCTTGGCTTTATCCAGATATAAGCCTGACTACGGTGGCCAAGAAGTGCAAAACAAATTAACATTTCAGAAAACAAAATTACAAAAATAAAAACTAATTTACAAGACGTGAAACACTTTTACCAGTACCGAAACACTTTTACAAACTGTGAGTTCTGAGGGAAAGGGCGGGTCTAACACACAGGAAGTGCTTGTTGCGGACCCTTGTCAATCAAACCGTTTGGCGGTGGTAGAGTGGGTGGAGTTTGGGATGGTGATGATGGTGATTTTGTCCATTTGTGGCGTGTGTTTTATCCAGCTGACACGCTTCTGTTTGTCCTGGTGAAGGTCTTTAGAGTGTTTAAAGAGCAGACGGGAGAAAGAGACGAACAGGCGACTCTGAACCACGTGGGCTGTAAACAGTGGACTGTAAAAGCTCTCAGCCATTTTAAGCTAGCTAGCTGGTTCTCCACTATAACTAGCGTTACAGCCCACTTACCTTCATTAACATCTCCAGCTCTAAGTGGTTTAGACGTCTGTTCATCTCTTACTTCCACTCACTCTACCACCGCCAAACAGTTTGATTGACAAGGGTCCGCAACAAGCACTTCCTGTGTGTTAGACCCGCCCTTTCCTCAGAATTCGCAGTTTGTAAAAGTGTTTCACGTCTTGTAAATTTGTTTTTATTTTTGTAATTTTGTTTTCTGAAATGTTGATTTGTTTTGCACTTCTCAGCCACCGTACCTGACACTCAAGAAGTGAACCAATAGGGTCTTTGTTCAACACACTTAACAGAATGCTTCATTAAGTTTCATGCATTAATTTCTATAGCAATTACATATAACCAAAGTAGACGAACTACAGTAGCCATTAATAAGGACTGCAAACATTAAATATGCAATTTTCTAATATTCAAATAAATATATTTTTTTAAATATTTTTTTTTCTTTAATTTGTGAGTTTCTGAATTGGCTTCCTCAATGAACACTTGGGTTTGTGTTATGAGGATATTTTTACAACAAATATAGTTAAATTAACATAATAATGACCTGTCAAAATCATATTTGAGGTGCACATATATTCTTCTCTTTTTGACATTTTTTAAAACATGTACCTTACATATTAAAACAATTACAGAATAAGTTTAAATGAGCATTGAGCGTGCTTGTATAACGCAGTGGTGATTCTCTTCTGCTGGTACAGGTAAACAGTGACTGGAACCAACGGTCCGATCATGGTGCATACCATAAAGGTGGTTTCTCATGTGAATTTCCTGTTCCACCTTAAACAGTGCAGCAGTTATATGCTGGCCCCATTTAAGGTGGACTGAGAAAATCAAATAAGACGCCAACTTCAGCTGGCATGGAGATCTCAGCCTTCCTGCGCAGTCTGGTGTATCTGAGCTGCATGTCCATAAAAAGATGTTAAACGTCTACAAAGATATTTCTACTTAAAGTGAAAATAGAGCTAAATCTCTCCGTCCTGCTCATATCAGTGCAGCCCATAATCATGGTTAAAATTATGAAATGATTGGATGGAAACTCGCCCATGTGTAAAACAGAGGAGGCAAAGCAGAAACAGAAATAAGCTCCCACTGTAACTGCAATAATCAGAAAGCTGGAACTGGTGGTGGTATAGCATTCTTGCTAAGCTCACGTTAGCCTCTGGTGCTGCAAAAATATTTAAAAAGTCAATTCAGCCAACAGCCCCACATCTAAAAACAGCTTTAGAGCCTATTCACACCGAGCTCGGTTTACGGCTGAAAGCAAAAATGCATTGACACATTAAAAACATTAGGCTGACCAACCAGGGCTCTGTATCTAGCGGCCTACAGATCCTAGTGATGGGGAGTCGATTCCAAAAGAGTCAATTCTTTGACTCCAGCACATCTAGGAATTGGGGTGGACTCTTGGCAAGCGAGGAAAAGCGGAAATGCTGGGAGTTGACTGCACGTTTCCTGGCACAGACATGGCTTTTAAGCCTATAGGGGTGACGTGTGGCCTTCACGAAGCTTATTGCTTGCCTGCTTTACACATTCAGTGACCAGCTTTAAAATGCTTGGGGTCATCGCCTTTTTGGAACACCCAGTTGCGTCCAACTTGCAGTCGTCTAGCTGGCGTGTTGAGGTTATGCTGAATAATTCTGTGGTAGTTCTCTTTTTCCCCATTATTCCAGCCGTTTTGTGAAACGTACCAGCCGCTCTGACAGCAGAACAGCCCCAGACAGCGAGATTCTACCACCACCATGTGTAACACATGGTACAGCGTCACTGGGGTTGAATGCCTTACCTTTAATTACATTACTTCGGCACAAGCTGATTTAATCAGTTCTGCCATTTCCAGTGTAATTGGCTGGAGCGGCGTTCTGACGGAGGAGTGTATCCAAGGTTGAGTAGCGAGAACGCTGCCGGCTTTAAACAACACCAGCACTGCTCACCAGCCGCTGTAGCACAAACTCCGCTCATAGAAACGGCCTATATACGTCCTAAACACACACTCCTTCACGATTTGGGTCGCAATAAACAATTATTAGAAACTTTACAAGGGCCGCAGAAACAAACACAAACCTTGTTTTCCCAGAGTGTTGTGGAAAAGAGGATGAAGCTAAGATGTGTTTTCTATTTTTCCAGCTACTCATCCAATTTTTCGTTCCGCCTTCAATAACGCTGCAGTTACATTCTGGCACCAGCACACCATATAACTGCTGCATCACTTAAGGTGGACTGGTAATGTTAAAAATGGGTCTGTCTCGGTTAAGATTAAGTCGAGGAGCAGCCAGAGACAAGAGTCAAAGTCAAATCCCGAAACATGCAATCATTGCTAACTGCTATCACTGCATCAGCCCTATTGTTCTGAGCTGTAGCCTACTGGACCACGCTAACACAGTTTGGGCCAAGAGGCTAAATATCCCCTGTACCCACTTCAGTACAGAATCCAGCTCACTAACTCTCAAATAACTCTTTAGAGGACAAAGACTCATCAAGAGACCGGAACGTGAGACTGACCCCTCCACGTTGGCCATCCACATGGACTCCGCGGATGTGTTCTGCCAAGTCCGGGCTGCTAGTGAAGAGCAGTGGACACTGGTCCCAGCAACACGGGTACGAGGAGCCTTTGGCAGACTGCGCAGCTGCCCCTCCATGGCCGTTCATCATGGCTGGCGTGGAGCGTCCACTGGATGCGGTGCTCTCCATGTCCATCAGAGTGCTGCTGATACTGAAACACACAAGCACAAAGGGACACTACATGTTAAGCGCCATGAAACACACACAGGCCTATGTGCATCATGTGAGCAGGTAATGGGGACAGTCTTTCAGTCTTGGAACACGTACTACACAGAAAGTTTTGGAAATTAATAACGGTGCGTAGTTTCTATGTTCTAACATTCATAGACATTACAATAAACTTCAATTTTAATATTAGAATTTCTGTGTTTGGCCTAGAAATTTGTGCTGCAATAGAGTTACATTACTAAACGATTGAGGCCATATGCAGTTTTGGTTGTAGTTCCTACCTGTACCATATAGCAAGATGATGTTGACTCATCAAGTGAGTCATTTACACATACAGCTCAGGAAATAAATAAGAGCCCACTCCAGTTCCTTCTTAAATCAGCATCTCCACATGTACAGCAGGTTCTTAGTGAGGAACAGAAGGTTGGGTTCTAGCTTTACTGGCAGATACAGTGAGCGTCTGGTTCATAAGAACAAGGTCAAGCAGCAAACACACAGGACAACACAGCTACAGACTGGCAGAGGGCCAAAACCACTCTCTACTGACCGTGATGAGCGCCACCTCATTCCAATGTCACTTAACCACCGTAAGATGACCTCAAGTGACCTACAGAGAGACTGGCGAGCGGTGGCTGGGGTGAAATGCACAGCGAGCATGGTTCTAAAAACAGGCTTCTGGAGGCGTCATTAGTGATTTTCTAAATAAACAGATCTAAATACAATATTTGATCTGGAATTTGGGACACGTGTTTCCAGTAGAGTATAGAATCAAACAGAACTGCTCATTTTGGTCCAACACAAACCCAGAAACTGTACAACTAGAGGAACTGATCATTCTCAGGTGGGCTCTTCAATTTTTCCAGAGCTATAGATACCAAAAAAAGACTATCTGGCTTCAATATTATTGTGTTTTAATTTGTATTATAACATTGCTAATAATAATCCAAATATTCTTTTTTGGGGAAATGAGGGAACTATAAACCATCGTCTGTTATTTTCTTGTCTACTGATTCACTGAACTCTGTTTAAAGTCAGTTTAAAACAGTGTCATTTGACTTTTTTGGCTGTTTTGATTAGTTGTTTCTCAAAGTTGAGACACTTGCCAGAGCTGTGATCGAGTTTCAAATGAGCTGCATGACGCCTTACATCATGCAACCCAAGTTGAAATTAGTTTCAGGCCCAGTTTCATGCAAATTAGTTTTAAAGCCAGTCAAACTTTGGGAAGTACAACATGCATACATTCCTCCCTGGAAACTGATCTTAGCTACGATAGAGAATCTAAACCCATCTTAAAAGAGCTGTTGTAACAACCGGGCCCTGGAGGAGAATGGACAGCGTAATCCTATTGTACCGCTTTCACCATAAACACACAAAGAAGACCAGCATGAGCAACCGAGCAACAACAAAAGAAGAAAAACACAGAAAATGTGCCGCGTACAACCGCGGCACTCACCACGTTATTACACACCACATAACAGTGTTTGCACAGTAAACAGGACTGAGCAGCCAAACTCTGGCACACTCAGGCCTGTAACATTCCATCTTCCAGTGAAGCACGTGCAGCTGTGGAGCTTCGGGGTAAAAAAAAAAAAAAAAAAAGCATGGCTCCTGGCCTCTCTCCGAGACAAAGCCATGTCAACAAAGTACCATGAAAGCAAGTGAATGGGTGAATAGGCCATCAGGGGGCTCCGCTGTCCTTCTTTAACTGCTATACACACACACACACACACACACGCACACACACGCACACACACGCACACACACGCACACACACACACACACACATAAGTGAGGGCAGAATAAGACTGCCTTGCATGCAGCTCCAGAAGCTTCCATCTGTTGCTCCCTTTTCAAACTTGACTGCCCACATCCATGGGAGACAATGCCCCGGGCTGTGCCTTAGTGCAAGGGTGGGGGGTGAGGGTTGGGGGGCGGGGGGTAATAATAATAGAGCCTGCTTCAGGCCTCTTGTTCCATATACACATATGAACAAAAACTCGCGAATATAAGAGTTCAGGTTTTGCCCGGATACAGTAAATGTGTCTCAGGACTCCGAATTAAAAGTTAAAAGAATTTACACCAAATTATAAGGAGGATTCTTTTGCTTTCCTGCAATCAAAACTAAAAACTAAACGATTACCTGAGCAGCGATTACAGTGGTAGGTGTCACCTCGAACAGTTAACCGAGCACCTATGATATTCCTACTTCAGAGGTCTTTATTTTTTGGCTGTTCATTTTGTTTAAATCTTTAACAGGACTACTAAACATATAAGCAAACGAAATAAAAGCTATGCATGTTTCTACATAGGGCTCAAAAATTTGGAAAGAATATCTGATTGGGTTTTTTCTGATCAGTATGGCGACTTAAATACCAATTATTTTCAGGGAACTGAAGTCCAGACCTGTTATTTGGTCAGTAAGTTCAGAGAATCCCCTTTTTCAATTAGCTGTGGTTGTGATGTCAGTTGTTTGGCTGCCGCTGATTGGTCTAACTCATCCACAGGCAATTTACAAGCTTTCATAGGTTCATATTCCCCATCTAAGACACAGATTTAGAAGCCTATAATTAAAATTGTAGCTCTTTTGATTTTAACATTGCAATTTAAATTGCGAGTTCAATATAAAATTGATTCATCTTTCAGCTCTACTTCTACACATACACAAAGGGTTTTTGGGAACCATGAACACTCTGATAGCCGTTCGCATCATTACGAATTTGACCTGTAATTTTGTCTCACAATGAAGCAGATTTGCAAGAAAACACAGCAATACCATGTGGTACATGGTTTTCCTTAAAGTGGCCAAGAAACTTGGATTATTCTAGAAAGAAATAACAGGACGGCAAACGGCACAAGAACTTTAGCATCTAGTGCCCAAGCCTTCTTTTCTGAAGCCACTATGCTTCTAAGGCTGCTAGTAAAGATCGGTTTCACCTGACAGACGTGATGCGAGGATGTCCCACAATGTACATGCAGACATGTCGTCCGCCTGCTGTACAGAGCGCAGCTGTGTTGCACAACAATCTCATCCGTGTTAGGTATAATAAGGGTGTTAATAATGAAGAAAGTCCTTAGTTCAGCAAAGTTTATAGCTCAGTCGTATATACACATGGGAATACTGCTGCCTTGCTATAGAAATAGATAAACAAACAAACAAACAAACAAACATTTTAATATTAGTTTTTGCCAGCTGATAAAGCCTTACCGGGCACAGGCCTAAATGAAACATACAGGCTAATAGGGATGCACCGATCCGATCTTAGGATCGGATATCGGCTCCGATATGCGTCAAATTAGCTGGATCGGGTATCGGATAATTAGGCTGATCCATGGAGCCGATCCCCACTCGAATTCGTTTGCGATGTGTGCTATGCCATCAACAGCATGTTTGCGGGGTGCCTGTAAACGTAACGGGGAACTGTCGCACCTCACACGAGGCTCGGACCGTGATCACAGACCAGTGCGCTACAAGGTTAGCTAACAGTTCCCCAGCAGAGTGAACTTAATGTGCAGAGGACAAACTTACAAACGGAGGGAAAAACTGGCGTGCTCAACGGAGCAAAACAACGATTTCCTCAAACGATGAAGCCCTCCTAACGCCCGACTCTTTTCTTTTTCTCTCAGTACTCCAGCGGCGCGAGTGCGCGCTGAAGAGGGGGGGGAAGCAACCTGCCTCGAGAGCTCGAGAGGCTCGATACCTTCTACCGGCTAGTCACGAGAGACGTATGCACGTAGCAACGTGAACTCAAGCGTGAGCAACCAAGGGTCCGCCCTCTCACGTTTAAGTAGCGTGAGCTGCAGGTGTTAGCTTTGCCGCTTGATTGCTCATTGGTTGCCCTTTGTCTCCCCCACGTGGCCGGAGGTGGATCTGCAGGAACCCGAGGCCTTGCAGTAGACTTGACTTACAAACAGGAACGAAAACATGGAGCGAGTCAGAGAGTACGCTGTATGAGTGAGCTTAGTAAAGTATTGTTTGTGTAAATTCTGGTGCCGTACATCACTCCAACATGGTTTATTCATTCAAAAATGGTATCGGATCGGTATCGGGTATCGACAAATATGCAAAGTTTATGTATCGGTGCTGGTATCGGAACTGGAAAACCTGGATCGGTGCATCCCTACAAGCTAACAGCCTTTTCAGAAGTAAAACTGTACGTCATTGAACTGTTGTATCCCATACACCCCACGTTCTAAACAGTTCAGTAGTTTTCCATCTTTCCCTTTCAATCTCAATTCACTGGAACAAAAACGTGTGAACTTCTGAGAGCACACAAACCGTTACCAGACTCGTCTACCAACACTAATGGTCTGAATCGCAGTCAAGAAATCAGTTGCTCTTTCTCCAGAATGCAGCCAGCAACAGCTGAGGCCACTCTGTGGTCAGTAACGCGTGCCCTCATGGCTTTCATCATGGGGTAGGGCTGGCGTGCACGTGTGGACAACATGTCCACAGGAGGCCAGACATGGCATCTGTTAGACATTAGCAGAGCTCCTCTTCCTGCTCCCTCACTCTTTCTGCTCCCTTTCTGCCTGCTTGTGACATTCATCCAGCGCACAGGTCTTCAAAATTAGGACCAAAAGCATATAGATTTAATAGCAGGACCCACTGACACCTAGTTAAATGAGACGCGACAGATGAAAAACCACACTACAAACATCACATTCTTTTTTTTTTTTTTTTTTTTTTTTTTGTTAAACACGGCTGTCTAAAGAGCCTCAAAAAAGAAAAACGGGGATGATCGAACAGCAGACCAATTTCCAATGCCTACCCAGAAACCCTGCAGCCCTACACAGAGCTGCACTGGGGTAAGGAGATCCAGAGGGGCTGCGGCAGAGCAGTAGACATGTCTGCTTTTACTTCTTGCCCTGGGCTCTCTCTGCCAGGACGCCCACACAAGCGGTACATTCAGACCCTTCAGCTGCCCACACAGTAGGCCTAGGTAACCCTGCATGGCCGCTTGGCCTGTACCAGCCTTGTGGGCTTATCCAAAGCTGCACTGAACAGAAAAATGGGGAACCAGCCCGACACTCTTCTTCAAAAGGAGTTAGGGGAAATTGGTAGGCTTTCATGTGGGATGAGTCAACAAGCGAATACAGCTAATCGGTAATCGGTGGTTTCTAATGGTGACTAGTTGTCTTCTGCAGGTGTTTTCCTCTTCTGATGTCTGCCAACATCCGTTAGTTCGTCAGAAAAATGGATTTGAACTCTGAATCTGAACATCAGCCTAACCCACCCACAATAAAAGCCATGTGCTCGCTGCGTTCTCAGTCACGTCCTAAACAACGTATATGGCTCAAGTTCAGACACCCGGCTTTCATTTCACCAACGTATGACAATCGACTGAACTGTTGGTGTATTTATCATGGAGAGACAAAACTAAACGATTACCTGAGCAGCGATTACAGTGCTAGGCGTCACCTCAAACAGTTAACCGAGCACCTATGCATATCCCTACTTCAGAGGTCTTTATTTTTTAGTTGTTCATTTTGGACTATTAAACATATAACTAGGGCTGCCCTCTAGAAGTCGACGAGTCGAATCGTCAGTCGGAGACCCTTTGAGTCAACTGA